>QGSO01000533.1:0-382951 GCA_011037825.1 Carya cathayensis
ACCATACGCTCCACACTTCTCTGCTACGCCATCCAACCCTTCGTGACACGCATCCGGTGTATCACGACTTAGTACAGAGTACACTCACGTGAACTCTCTTCCATTCACACTACAAAACCCATCACTGCGATACACGTCTCACGGTGCATCGCTACGCGACACGGAGTACGCGCTACGCGTACTTCCTTCGCTACAACACTCATCAACACGATGCACATCACACGATGCATCGCCATACCACACGGAGTACACTACATGCTACTCCCTTCCTTCTACGACCCACATCACTACAGCGCATGTCGCGCGGCGCGTCGCTGCATTACACAGAATACGCTACACGCGTATTCTCTTCACACAACCCGCCGTATCACATCTACGGCATCCATCTCACGCCTATACTTCACAGCACAGTCCACAAAACTACAAAATCAAGCCTAACACTTCACAACCACACTTCGTTTCACAACTACGCAGCGAACTCCACAAACACTAACTACACAGTCTACAGCCAACCAAATCAACTATGTTAAACATAAATAACTAAAGATAGAGGGTTAAGACGAGAGAGATGTGATTGCTGTCGGGAAAGAATCCAAAACTGATAATTTTAGCGGGCTGTTACACGGAAGGCGTAGAGAATATAAAGGCAAAACACGAGGAAGAATTTCTCAAATGGTTTGAACAACATGTATGAACTAAAATTACATATATGTTAGATTTTAGAACTTTTAATTCTAGGTAACTTTTAATAAGTATATACTATTTCAATTGTTAGATTTTGGAACAATGTGCTCATGATCCCGGATCAGTTTCTCCTGAATTATATGCATTGGCCCGTGGTCTATCAAACAGAGTACTTCGATACACTGCATGCATGGTTCGAGGTTATAGATTCCATACTCTAAACCATGAACGTAATAGAAAGACTCAAGATTGTGATGTGTTGGTCGAGACGAGTCATGGCACAGATGATATTGACTATTATGGTGTCGTACGTGATATTATCAAATTGAAATATCTGCGTGGGTCTGTAACATGTCTTTAAATGTGATTGATGGGATCTAGGTTGTGGTCGGGTTTTTATACATGGGGATAATGACTTTACAAGTATCAATACTGCATCTAAATGGTACAAAGATGATCCATTCATATTGGCTTGTGAAGCTACCCAAGTCTATTACTTGATTGATCCAATAAAAAGCGTTGATGAAGATAGATGAGAGATAACTTGACGAGTCATACAAAAATTTGTCTCTCGAAATATAAATGAAGCTGGAACGAGTGCGGATACGAGAATAGTAGAGATGAAGATGACATTCCAATTTAGAAGCCTATTAGAAAGATGGAGAGGGTATTAACTTGTTTGTTGACCTTAGTGTACTTGAGTTACTCCCCTTGTATAGAGATGATGTCCCACACGTCCATCTCGACCTATCTGACATAAGTGAGGAAGAAGAAGAAGAAGAAGAATAAGAAGAATCTAGGGAGGAAATGGATAAGGGGGACAAAGAAGAGGTCGATGATGATGACGAAGATGTTATTAAGGAAGATTTTGAAACAAGTATGGAAAATACATCCGAAGATGAAGAATAAAAGTACTAAATATTTTATTCATATAGGTGACTATACAATATTATACTTTTAATAATTTCTTCTAATTGAATTTTTTATCATATTAATCATTTTCAAGGATGTCGCCAAAAAGACAATGAAGAAATGTGACTCATTCGCCAAGTCTCGAGTTGAGGACTCCTTGCCCGAGGAATCCACTCCTGAAGAAGTTAACATGCAAGAGATAGACAGCCAGTTGACAACTACCAGTAAGGCAATTTCGTTGATAATTAATTATATTTTAATACTCTCATTAACTATATAACTATAATTATACTATTATCTATTAGTTGATGCATTCGCTTGTCGCGATCGTGACTATATACGTGGCATGTCTCTTGAGAAAAATAGAAGGCATGGAAAACTCAAGGTCGCCATTCCTGATAAATCCACTGGGGGTGTGGATGATAGTGTAGCAGCACTTTCCTCCTATATTAGCACAATAATCCGAGTGTATACTCCATTTTATGTGCGATTATGGCGAAATGTTCCAAATGAGATTAAGGAACACATTTGGAGTCATGTACTGGTGAGTTTACTTATTTTTCACCAAAAATAGTATATCATATTTTTGACTTAATTCACTTAGTAGGATGAATTCAACATCGATTTTAGCTGTAGCGAGAATTTGAGAACTGTGAATGAGTTGATGGCTACACTATTCCAACGTCACAAGGCAAGATGTAATGACCACTTCAAGAAGTTTGAAACGTTGGAAAAGGCTGCACAGTCCCTTTTCTAGACGATGATGTTAGACGATTAGAAGAAGTGTTGTGATCTTTTTGCAAGTCCAGATTATTAGGTATTCTAGATTTATATCTTTTAATTATTTACATTTATATCCGTTCTATATATTACATGTATATGTATTTTTATATGTATATGTATTACAATTAACATCCTTAATTAATTTTGTAGTACTTAAGCTCTAGAAATACATAAAATAGATTTGCTCTGAAGGTCCACTATCGTGTCGGTTCATGATCATTCTACCGTCACTACAAGAAAAAGCATTTTTTCACACTATTTTATTCTCCGTGACGCTAGTGGGAAATACTAGATAATGGGACAAATCCCTTCCGTTGTAATAGATTTTGACGTTTATCACCAAAAAATGTGCGACAGATGAAGAGTCATGGCCTTTAACCTATTAAAGCGAGCAAATAGTGTTCGTGTTAATAAATTTGCTGTTGTTACCTCTAGTCTATATTAATTTTCGCCGATAACAATATAAACTAAACACACCATCGTTTTGCCTTCAAAACTGCACCCGAGAGAACCCTAACACCCGGATCGTGCCCTTCAACACCGCATAATTTGAGGGAAAATCCGGCCGAAATTTCTCTTTTCACGGCCCCGGAGAACCTCACTACCGCCAGTTGCGGCCATGAACGGCCAGGCTTTGTGTTTGCTGCAATTTCTGGAATAAATCTCAATCTCTCTCTTAAATCTGCGCCCAAGAGATCCCTAGCCCAAATTGTGCCTTTCAACACCACATAATCTCCGAAAATACGCCGAAGGTGGTTTCTCGTTTCGCCGCTCGGTGGAACCTCACTGTAGTCAGTTGCCGCAACTCACGGCTACACTATTGATTGCTGAATAGCTACGGAAAAAGGTTAATCTCTCTCTTAAGAACATTTGCCTATTGTTAATTTCTCTTCTCAAATTTCTCTCTCTCTCTCCCCTGGTAATTCTCTCGCCTATTGGAAGAGATTTTTATGCATGTGTATCTTTGGTTCCTGAGGGCTAGTACAATTTTTTTAGCTTTTTTTGAATGTGAAATCCCACTTGCAGCTTCTTTAATTAATTGGATTGGTGGTTTTGTGGCATCACGCAGGACAAGTAGTAATTATGTGATCGATTGTTTATCTCTTTAGGCTATTTGGTATGTGAATCAGGCTCATGAATGTTTTACACTTGGAATTACATGATTATATATCTCAGGGCAGGGAGATCTGCCCTGTTAGTGCTAAAAATCATCAAATTTCTTGAGTTTTTGTGCTCATAGCCATTCATGGGTGACGTACAACAGGGCTCTACTTCATGCCACACTCCCATATAAAAACTAAGATATAGATGATAGCAACCCCAAATTATCAAGTATTTTATTGATAGGATATTGCATACGAAATCTAGTGAGTATGTTTCCAAATAAATAGGTTAAATGCCACAATTATTTCCTCAAACCAGGATGTTGAACTTGCAGTACTTATTAACCTTGATGCATGGAAAGAGCAGTACTGAAGTACCTTTTTCACATGGCACCCAATCCAATGTCAAAATCACTGGTGTCAATAAGGATCAAATTATCTACGAAATTAAGTTTTATTGTACAAACCTCTCTCTGCTTTAACAGTCCTGTCTTAATCATATAATGGACTGTTTCTGGACATTAGATTAAATTAAATCCTTATCCCCCATATATAAATCGATCGGGGTGTGACACTCACAGGTTGATTACCATCAGTGTTCCATTATCCCTCATGCATTTTGTAAATTATAATTTTTCCTTTTTCCCATGATCATGAGCTTATCTACTTACCTATTTTCCAAATCTGAAAAGAACAGGGTTTCAATCTTGTTTATACCTATTTACAGATGGTTTCAAACCTTTACATACATGTTTACAGTTGGTTTTTTTATGGGTTGCAAAAGAACGTACTACAAAATCCTAGTACCTCATGGATAGGCACAAGTTTTGTACATAGTTGGTAGAATCTTCATGTTTATTATAACTACAAGCGTAAAAGATTACGACATATTCTATAATCTGTTGTCATTTTGAATTGCCAGACCAATGGTGCAACATGTGAAATCTTTTAGGCTTAGATGCAATTATCAAAAATTGTATGGTCTACATCAACAACTCTCCATACACCTTATAACGATCTGCAGCCTCATGTGACATTCTGCAGACCTGATCCCAGCCCTTGATCATCACCCCTTACCACCTACTTGTTACCTAGAATGTAGTACCAAACAACTGACATCATCATAGCATGATGGTTATTAATATCCTACATGCTAAATCAGCCCTGAATGTAACAATCCCTTCCTGAAAAATATCATGGCCATTACCCTTTTGGTTTAGCCGGATACAAATATAATCTACCTTATATACTTATGCAAAATGTAACTTCATGATTGAGCCGATTCTTCTTTGCTTTTTTTTATGTCAGTTAATAATGATTAATATAACTTGAATGATATTTACCTATCAATAACAGTATCAATTGTATGATATGTGAAGAAAGCACATTTGGCTGTATCTTAGAAATGCTTGCAGCTGCATACCCACATTCACCACTCATGTTTTTGTTATTCTTCAAGTATCCTTAAAACCCACGTGTGAATCATGTATGTTTGTCTTTCTTATATCTACCATTCACATAATATTGGTTGAAATTTTGCTCAAAGAATTCCAAAACTTCACTTCCTACTGTTATTTGTGCCACACGTTCTTGAGTGTTTTGAATAAATGTTTATTACAAGTTTGTCCTTCCCATTCATTCTTCTGTTTATTCCTGAGTCTATCTTGTAAGACATGTTTATTACAAATTCACAAATGTGGTTTGGAAATGAGGGGGATCATGCCTTCCATTGGTTGAATGTCATAACCACCTCTCTATTTTGCTTCGGAAAATAACCTTGTTTTCTTTTTAAATAATCAGATTTCTGATTATTTTATTAATTAGAACACCAGTTATGTGTAGGGACACAAGAAGGGCTCTAAGATTTTGTGTCTCTATATAATCACAAGTGACCTATATTCGGGGGATATAGGTCAGATTACTCTTCCCCTCTTCCCATAGATATTGTGTCCACAGTCTACTGAATATTTTGTAAAATTACTTTTTTTATCACAAAGTTGTGTGACTGCACACATTGGCGATTAACATACCTCTCTCACTCATATGTTTGTAATGCACATGCCCTAACTAGCAAGTGCTTGCATGTTGATATCTGAAGATGACATCTCAATTTCTTTTACGTGTTATTGTGCTGGCCTAAAGAAACTAAAGTCCATTAGCTTTATTGCCTTTGGTGGGCCACTACTATAGAGCTTTGTAAATCCTAATGGTTCACCTTCACCACATATAGCTAAGAGATTCCTAAGTATCCAATAACCCTAGGTATGCAATAGTATATTTTATACATTAGTCTTATTCCTAGCATTCATTTTGAACACCCCATGCATGTCATTACCCATCAAAATATGATCCACCATTAATTCCATGATATACCAATAAACCCTTTTATTACGCCAATCCCAAACATTTACTCAATCTAATAGTTGTGCTTGAAATAGGATTGTGACATTTTTTCATTCAGTCTAACAGATTCTTTTACCCTTATTTAAGCTCTTTTCACTGAATCAGCCTCTACTATTCAGGTTCCTAAACAAATAAGTCCTCAATCATTGGTCATTACTATTTTTACACTTAGTTTTGTTCTGAAACCCTTAGAGTTTAAATTAGATTTTAACTTTTTTCAGAGGAGATGATATTTTGCTTCCATGTAAGTTGAGTTAAGAAAATTATTATAAGAACCTTTCAGTGACCATAATACAATTAACAAAAAAGTCCCAACAAGGGCTATTTCTTTTCATAAAGCTTAATATCAATGAACCTTAGGTCCATAACTATTTTACCAAATTATTAAATATGCTTGTATATAATCAGACCTTTCTTCGTCTTGCTAGTATGTAAATGTCAAATGATATTATATCTTCGTCTTATAAGTATTGATGTGTCTTAGGCTCATAACATCAATACCAAATTCATAATACTCATTATTTTATTTTGCATGATGTTTGAATCAATTTTTTTGATGTAATTCTTTTTTTCCCTTTTGGGGTTGCCATCCCTCAATAGGGAATTCCTTAACATGCTCTGTTACCAATTTGTCGTACCAAATTGGTATTTTATTGCTGAAATGAAGTATATAAATTTAATTAGAATAAACTTGTTTACTACCATACATAGATACTTAGATTTATGCATGCGGCCAGCTTTCAGAAAGCTGGGTTTCAGTACCCATAAAAATTACATAGAAATTTTGCTTGTTGTAAATATGAAATATCTGCACTATAAAGGACTAGTATTTGTATCACTCAGTCTTACAAGCTACAAATACCACCTAACCCTCACATTATTGTGACAGAGAAGGTTACTATAGCCAATCTGAAGATCTGCCTATATATATTCTCGCCTTGCTTTGTGTTTACTCTATAGGTTGAATGGTTTTTTTAGTTGATGATAGCTATACTACCCTTTTCTCATTAAAGAATATTTCCTATTAAAGGCATGCAAAAATGTGTTATTCCAACTCTTAAGGCTTGACAAAGGAAGACAACCCGCTCTACATATCCCTCAACTATATTTTAACCATTCAACCTCATATAAAAGAAGTATAATCTTCTCAAACATTATAAAACTTCTCATTTGTCATTCAAAAATTACCCATATTGAATGTGATATTAAATTAGCATTTTCTATAATATCTTAACATAAGTACAACATAACTTCAATATTGATGTAATCAACTAAAACCTCAAGGCAATTACTTCTATTATAAAAAACAGAAAAATACTCCATTTTTAAGATTGTTACACCTTCCATACCTAAGTGGAAATTGGTAAAATCTTATTTTGTCACGATGCTATGGTACAGTACATGATATCATACTAATTATGGGGTTTAATCAAAGCCATCTTCAGAATTTTGTTGATAGTACATGTTTTCAATATTATTTTAATACCTCCCTATCCATCACCCCACATTGGATTAGACAAAACAATAATGTTACGTAATGTTATTATTTTGCATTAATATAGTTTTTAATTTATTTTTTCCATTTGAACAATTACACTAACCATGTGTGAATTGGAAGATTGTATTTGATACTTAGAAGAAATGTGAGTACAAGAAAGAGATCAGTGTATATGAAATCTATTTAAATCAAATAGTTGCTCTCCCTTACAACAACATTTGATTACCACTACACTCTAATTCAAGTTATTCATACATAAGTTTAACAATAATGATATACCTTAGTTAGTGTTGTCCCCATATTGTCCATCATAACATAGATGAATACATCTATGTATACAAAAAAGCCAGTAAAAGCAGTACCTTTGCAATCCCAATAGCTTAGAGGGCCAAGACTTGGAACTAGTGGAAGCAATAAGCCTTTCACCATTAACTTTAATACCAGAAATTTGAGTGTATTTCAGTTCATATGTTTCCTCAAACTCTCGCAATTAAATGAATTGTAAGGTTGACATTTTGTGTGCTACCTTCAAATGTAAATTGGAAAAAAACATAGAGACAGCCCACAAGTAAGCAGGTTAGCTACCTTAACACCATAGAACTTCCTAGCTAATGTGATCACACAATTTAAAAAAATTGGAACTACTTAGACCGTGAATAAATGACCATAGAAGCAAACCTATATTCATTAGAGAGTAAACCTGAACCAAATCTCTTAGGTAAAGGACGAATTCAAGTTTTGTCATTAGTTCCATATAAGAACTTGTCAGAACACCAAGTTCTGACCACACAATGGACCGAAGTGCACTATTCAAAGTCCTCATGCTTTATGTTTTCCCTCCACGGCTACAACACTCCTCACAAAAAGCTTTCCAAGTGAATTGGACCTCATCAACATTACTATATGAGGCTTTCATGAGATGAACAATAAGCATCAAACTTCATGCACTCTTTCTGAGATGAAATTTATTTCCCTCCCCCAAACCATTATAATCGTTCCTACTTTGAATAGTCTACCAAGAATTCTTTCATCTCCTTCTTAACTTGTACAATTTCCTGTGTCGTTACCAGATGGATAGGGTTTGGATGCATATCGAAGATAGGATGCGTTCCAACGAAAATGCTGAGGGCGTTAAAAAATTCATAGATATGGCGAAGGCCTATGCACCAGGGAGAGACTGCATTAGGTGTCCATGTAGGCGATGCCGAAATCGATCTTTCCATCCTATCTCTATGGTTGAGGATCATTTGTTCATTGTTGAGATAGATACATCTTATACGGAATGGATATTCCATGGTGAGGAGGAAACTTTGCAATACAACACATTGTCGGATGAAAAGGGTAGTGATGATTATTCCTACAATGACTACATTGATGATGTCGACGAGATGTTAGATGACATCCGTGTTGGATCCTTCATGGACAATTCTTCTACTAGTCCTGAAGGTAATGCAGACCGAGTTCTCCAATGACACACCTCTCATACTCCAATACACCCTAACTTCAATGACTTGCTAGATGACGCCAAAATGCCACTCTATCCAAATTGTTCTAAGTTCTCAAAGCTATCATTCATAGTCAAGTTGCTTCATATAAAGACTGTTGGTGGTTGGACTGTGAAGTCGTTTGACATGGTTATCAAGCTGTTGCAAGCTGCATTTCCTCAAGCACATTTCCCTTCCTAATATAATGAGGCTCGCCAATTACAATGTGGTTTGGGCTTTAGTTACAAAAAGATACATGTATGTCCAAATGATTGTGCCTTATTTTGGAAAGATAATGCTGAGAAGGATGAGTGCCCTAAATGTAATGCATCTAGGTGGGCTTCAAGCACAACTAACCAACATAGGATACCCAAAAAAGTCCTTTGATATTTTCCTTTGAAGGCGCGGTTACAAAGGTTGTTTGTGTCAAAGAAGACTACCAAAGTCATGAGCTGGCATAAAACAAAGCGTGTTAATGATACCACCTACATGAGACATCCGGCAAATTCACAGGTCTGGAAAGACTTTGATAGGAAGCATGCCTCATTTGCTGAAGATCCTCGTAGTGTCAGACTTGGTTTAGAGAGTGATGGGCTCAACCCATTCAATAACATGAGCAAGCCGTATAGTATTTGGCCAGTGCTACTTGTGCCTTACAACTTGCCTCCTTGGTTATCCATGAAGGATCCGTACTTGATGATGTCGTTGTTAATCCCTGGACCAAAGGCACCAGGAAATGATATTGACATGTTCATGCGTCCACTAATAGATGAGTTGATAGAATTATGGGAAGAGGGAGTTCGTACATATGATGCATACAAACGAGAAATGTTTGTATTGAGGGCAGCATTGCTCTGGACTATTAATGACTTTCCTGCATATGCTAATCTCTCCGACTGGAGCACAAAGGGTAAGATGGCCTGGCCTACTTGTAATGCTGAAACAGATTCATTGTGGTTGGTTCATGGCTGAAAACACTATTATATGGGCCATCGTCATTGGTTGGAGGTAGATCATAGTTGGAGACAGAAAAAAAAATGCTTTTAATGGTAAGGAGGAAAACCGTCTCCAACCTAAAATGATCACAGGACATGCTTTGTTGGAACAATTAAATGAGGTCTCAAATGTGCAGTTTGGTAAGTCTACTTCAAAGAAGAGGAAACGTTTGCCCAATGAACTTAATTGAACAAAAAGAAGTATCTTCTTTGAGCTTCCTTACTTGTTAGACTTGGAATTAAGACATAACTTGGACGTCATGCACATTGAGAAAAACATTTGTGATAATGTGTTGGGAACTTTGCTGGATATTGATGGCAAAAGTAAGGACACTGCCAATGCGCGTAGGGATTTGGAATATCTTGGACTAAGAAAAGAATTACATCTACAGCATGATGGTGATCGTACTTCTATGCAGTGTGCATGTTACATGTTAAATGCAACTGAGCGAATGAGCTTTTGTGCGGTTGGCAGACGTAAAATTCCCTGATGGTTTTGCCTCAAATATTGCTCGGTGTGTCAACGTTAGTGACGGGAAAATAATGGGAATGAAGAGCCATGATTGTCATATCTTCATGCAATACTTGTTGCCAGTTGTAATTGGTGGGTTCCTACAAGCTAATGTGCGTCGAGCCCTAATAGAGTTGTGCTTGTTTTTCAAAGAATTATGTTCCCAAACACTAGATAAAACAGTGTTGGAATGGCTTCAAAAAAATATCCCCATCATTCTCTGCAAACTGGAAATGATATTCCCACCTGCATTTTTCGATATCATGGTGCACCTTTCTATTCATCTACCAGACGAAGCATTGCTAGTAGGACCTGTTCAGTACAGGTGGATGTACCCTTTTGAGAGGTATATGTGTAAGTTCAAGAGGTACGTCCACAATAGAGCCCGTCCAGAAGGATCAATTGCTTAAGCATATGTTCAAGTAGAGTGCTTGACATTTTGCTCTATGTACCTTAATGATATCGAGACTAGACATAACCGAGAGGAAAGGAACATTGATGTTGGTTTATGCTCCCAACAGCCAAGTTTAACTGTTTTCTCCCAAAAGGTTCGCCCATTAGGTGTGGCAAAAATATCTGTATTACCTGAATCACTGTTGTCCAAGGCTGAGTGGTACGTGTTTAATAATTGTCCAGAGATTGAGCACTATATAGAGTAAGTGCACCCTCGTGATGTTATTAACTTGGAATTGTCTTTTATTGTAAGTTTATAATTTATTGTCAATTCTGGTTTTTGTAGTGACCATTATAACAAGATGAAGGAAGAGGGCTTGCGTGACTTCGAGCATAGGCACCAAAGTCAATTCCCATCGTGGTTCAGAGCACGCGTAAGATTTCCCTTATTGAAATATAAACAATACCCTTTATGGAAAATGAGCATGAATATGATTCTGAAGTCATTTGTCAAATATGAATGTAGATTGTAGAATTGCATGCAATGACTCCTCCCAAGGTGACAGATGACATATATGCATTAGCATGTGGTCCAGATCCACTGGTCGCATCATACCATGGCTGTATCATGAATGGAATTCGGTTTCACACGAAGAACCTCGAAACACGTCGACTCACCCAAAACAGTGGGGTGGTTGTTCATGGCAACCATCAAGGAAACCCTATTGACTTCTACGGCCAGTTGACGGAGGTCATAGAATTACACTACATGGGTTGGCGTAAGTGCTTCTTGTTCAAATGTGATTGGTGGCACATTGGCGACAAGAGAAGAGGGATACAAGTTGGGGATCATTTCACAAGTGTCAATACTTCGAGGCAATGGTATAAAGATAAGCCTTTCGCCATTACCAGTTGATCCGTCAACCATATTTAGATCACAATTATCCTCAGGAAGTGATGATGAGGACACTGATAATGATGACATGCAAAACAATGATTTTTGGATGGAGAACATAGATGACGGGGATAATGATGGTACTGAATATGACACTTGATTTCCATCAATATACAGCATGCACAGGTGGAATATTTTATTCTATATAAAATTTTATAATGTGGTTGGTCACTTAAAGTCTGAATGCTTTCAGTAAGTTAAAGAGTTCAGAAAGTTGAACTCGACCAGACATGTAAACCTTGATTAAAGCAGTACCTTTTCACATATTCCACTTTTTATTATGTTAAATATTAAGTAGTTCCATAAAAACAACTGTATATATTAGGAGATGAATTATATTGTGGCCTGACTTGGTGTAAATTGATTATCCTTGCAGACAATGCGTGAGGTTACCTACTTGTGCCCTTCCATCTCCACACTTCAACAATGCATGTGGCAAGGGAGTAGACAAATGATAATGTGGTTCAGCATGTGAGGTCATTTTGATATTTAGTTGGTTTACAATATGCATAGTCAGCTAACGTTTGTGATATATTAAATGCCCATGTTACACTAATCTGCATAGTATCTAGTGAAGCATTTGGTTTGTTTTGGTTGATCTGCCTGTTTATGACGTACTTGATATTGTCATATGGAATCCTATGCTAATTATGGTAGTTATGTAACAGTGGCTTTCATGTACTGAAATATGTTTAGCTTCCATGTATGATATTTAGTTGATATAAGGTTGTGGTTAATGTGACGCCCCCAAATCCCCACGCACGGACACGGGGAAATCGAGACGTCCGGATGGTGACAACACGGGTCCCCATCCTATCGTCGAGTGCCAAGTGTGTGTAAGCAACAAAAGTGCACGATGAGACACGCAGCGGATAGCAAAGACATATAACTAAGTACCAGAATTTTTCATAGTTTAATACAAAGCTGTTCAAATCATACATAATAAAATATTACAAATACATATATTGTTTCAAAGCCAACTCCAAAGCATAGACTCCAACTCAAAACTCCGGCGGAGCCGCATCCTCGGGCTCAGCCTCCTCCTCCTCCTCGATCCCTGCACCAAAATCTACGGTACCAAAATGGTGCCGCAGGTAAGTAAAATCCAAACACCACTAGATAAAAAAACATATTAAAACTCAAACAATATGCATGAGAGAATGCCAATGCACATGTCCCAAAAACCATATTTTTCCACACACGCCAAAAGTCTCATTTGGCCCAAAAACATAACCTTTCCACTTATCACGCCAAAAGTCCATTTGGCCATATCCAAAACAAACCGTTGACCAAATAAACCGTATGCACCATGACCTCCCCTAGGGGTCATCCGCACACCCTAGCTCCTGTGCCACACTGCGGGTATCCACCACGCGTATGACACATAAACGAGCGATGCCCAGTTCTGCGCCCCGCGCGTTCGTAGCCAAGCATCCTCTAGATGAGCGATGTCCAGTTCTGTGCCCCGCGCGTTCGTAGCTAAACATCCTCTAGCCCTCGCCAGCGAAGGGCCATGGAGTCGGTGCATAGAGCAATGCCTAGTTCTGCGCCCGGCATGTTCGTAGCCAAGCATCCTCTAGCCCCCGCTCCCGTCGTTGCTCAGTTCCGCGCCCCACGCGTTCGTAGCCGAGCTTCGACTCAGGGGACGTCACTCAGTATATTACGCTCCCGAGTGACCAGAGGAGCTCCACCGAGATAATACCCTATCCCGGCTTGGGTCGTGGTACACACGCACCCGAACATCCATTTAACACATGAAAATCCCATTTTCAATAAATAACACATGAATATCCATGCACTATGCCGTGCAATTAAAATCACACAAATTGACCAACATGATCCAAACATCAACAACAACCAAACAATCAGCTCCGTCCTCAATCCATCCGACCCCCGAACTCCTCGGACTCAGTCCGGAATCAACTAACCAACCAGATAATTTATTGAAAGAGTAAAATACATTTAAATCTAAAATTAGAGTTTGGAAAATACTTACAGTGCTATAAGGTATTTTTCGAAAGCTCGCGGCGTTGCAAACGGCGGAGGAAAAGCAACGTAACAGTGTATTTCACACTGTGGCCGTGGGTAATAAATTACCCACTTTCGAATGGGGACAAACCAAGGCACGAAATTTATAGGGAATGACCTTGAGATATTTATGAAGCTAAAGGAAGTGAGTTTTGGCCGTGGGTGGCGGTGGAAACGGCGGAGGAAGCAAAAAAAACCCAAATCGGAGTTGAGCTCGTGGGAGCTGCTCCGGCAACGGATCGGGGCCGAAATTAGGTGGGTTAGGATGGGAAAAGGTAGAGGAAGAAGCTGTGAAGAGATGGTGGCCGGAGGTGGTGCGACGACGCCGGAAACGGTGAAAAACCGTGTGGCTAGGAGGAGCTCGTGGTGGCTAACGGTGGCTCAGATGGAGGTGAAACTTGGTGGGGATGTTCACCGATGAGAGGGGAAGAAAACTGGGTGGGTGGTGTAGGCCACGCCACCGGCGAGCAGCGGTTCTAGGCTAGGAAAGCAACCGGCGACAGGGGTGGAAAACAGGGCTGGGGCAGCAACTTTAAGCCGTGCGTGGCGGCTAACGGCTGGTCCGATGGCTCTGAAAATTAGTGGGGATGATCTCTAGTGGGAGGGGAAGAGAATGGTGGGGGTGGTGTACAACACAGCCGCTGGATGGCGGTGCGCTGGCCGGCCGAAGTAGGGGCGACGGGAAGGAGAAAAGAGAAGGGGAGAGAGCTTGCGCGCGCACGGGGAGAGAAGGAAAAAGAAGAAGAAGAAAAAGAAAGAAAAAGGAAGGAAAAGAAGAGAAAGAAAAAGGAAACGGGAAAAAGAAAAGAGAAAGAAAAGAAATGAGGTCCAATCCTCACTTCCAGGATCCAAAAACTGTTCCGCCGAAAACGAATTAAAAACATAAAACGACTAAAATAAACTAAACACCACATCAAATAAAATAAAAAGCAATTAAAATACATTAATTTAAAATAAATAAACCAATATATTAATTAAATTAAAAACACTCCTTCAGTGAAAATACACGTAAAAGCGGGTCATCACAGTTAAGTAGTGTGCAGTGGCAGTGTGCATGAGCTTCGATTGGATGATGTTATATCAACTAAAATGTCCCTGTTAAAATGTTAATTTACCTACTAGTATGGGTGTTTCAGGTAAATTAACATACATGTATTTCTCTTCTCTTTAATATAGCCCCAATTGTCCCAGTAGTTAGCAATATTGGCTGAGGATATGTTGGGGTAGCTATGCTATATGAATCATTCTGCTGGCTTGTGTTAATTACTGTGATACAATGCATAAGGGATTTTTACATTAATGCATAGCTGATGTAACTAGGGAAACACCATGTATACACCTTGGAATATGATTGCCACGGGAACATGAATGGCTTATGGGGAGCAGCCAAATACAAATATGTTAGACACATATCAACACCCAACTAACAAGAAAGAGACTCCTATTAATCATCATCCAATATAGACCACCATACACATTGTCAGCCACTCAATCAAACATATATAAAGGACCAGCAATAACCCACTTACTCTAGTCATGCATTGCCAGCCAAGGATGCAATGACTGTGCCAGTTATTTTGTTGTCCAATTGAAAGTGAAACAGATTAAAATTTGACTAATGATGCAGTTTTATAGGCTCACAAGGGAAGCCAACTTCCAAGATTTAAGGGCCTAGCTATGGACCAAGATGTAAGGGCCTATTTATGCAAGTAGACCTTTGAAGCTCTTGGAAGCATTTAAAAAACAGACATAATGGTCCAAACGTATGCATATTTAAACAACAAATCTACTGAAATTGATTATGGTATATTTTATAAGCAAAATGGATTAGATTGAATTGTCAATGTGCCAAGAGAACCTCCACTTTGTATGCCATACTTCTTCCACAAGTAAATATCTATATAATTTATCCTAAATATAGAGTCAAAAGTGTGGAAGAAGAGTGGCATGAATCATCAAAAGCAATAAGGACACGTGGAAGTTGATAATCATCAAGAATATGTGCTGAAGTCTAATGGTTTGAATAGGATGATGTTTGAGGAATTTAATCTCAGCAGAATTTGGCAAATGATTAAACTTATGCATATTTGGTCAAATATCTTGACCCCATATTTGTTGTAAGTATGACATATTCAAACACTGATTTGCAAAATGGAATTTAATCCAAATGATTATGTAGTCACAGGTGTAAAACACATATAACATATATTAGTTAAGAACACACCTAACAAATATTCACTAATGGACGTCATTCTATTTATAACTAAAATCGAAGTATGCAAGGTAGATATGGCCAGTTATATACCACCAACGCCAAAGCAGAGCATCAAACTTATTTAGGAATGGTTCAGCATAATTGTAAATGAACAAATGATTTCTGGAATAAGGCTGAATTGGAACTGTGAAACAATTAATTTGGCTGAAAATATAATTTTGTGGAGAGGCTAGTATGAATATTCTAAGCTAAACATTAGTAAAAGTGCATGAAAGGGAGGTTAAAAGTATGCATAAAACAATATAGGTACGACTAAGGAAAGAACATTAAATTGGCTTGTGATGCAAATAAGATATGAATAAATTACATCCACAAACAATACAGCAGTGGCAGTGTTGCTATATAGCAACACTTTGTACAGAATGTTGGGCAAGAAAAGTACTTGTTTTTAAGGACATAATATCCCAGTAAATGTTGGAGGTAATGATCCAATCATCATTGCCAGTTCAACATAAATGATAATGATGCCGAGGAGTTTTTAATAGGTGAACTTTCAGCTAGATTTGTTCAGTATATCAGAAGATTATATAACAGCTTTACTAACTTAGGAATGGCCAAAATAACTTATATTGATAAGTTTTTAAAGAATTAAGTAAGGTTTGTTTGAGCCCTAATAGTAGCTCGTTTCCACTGTATACAAGAGATCAACAACGTAATCAATCCTTTACCATTGTATACACAGAGATCATCAACGTAATCAAACCATTTGTAACGGTAACAGGGCAAGACTATATAATCAATGGGGCATGAGTAAAAAAGAACACAAGTAAGAGTTTAGAATGTTTTTAGTGTTCAGGCAAGTATTTATAATGGGAAACAGTAAACTATTGTTACCATTATGCATATAATGTCCAAAACAATAGGCCAAATTCATGTTAATTGGGTTCTACTATGGTACAAATGTGAAATGGACCATGCAAGAGTACCTAGGAAATTTCTGTACACGTGGGCCACAATTGGCATGCAAAAAATTAACATTTGAATGACAAATGTTGAGGGCTTGGATGCATGTGGCATGCATTACCTACACGTATGATATACATGTGTCCCCTACATACTAGCTAGGTTATAAATAAGATATTTATTACAAAGGAAAACTTTCTCCATTACATTTATGGGTTTGCCAGTTAACAGAAACATGTACAAATAGCCCAAGGGAAAATCCTGATGCCCATTAACATAAATTAGAAATTAACAAAACCCACGCCACACATTTAATTGCTGAAGTGATAGCTGCCCAATTACATCACAGCTTCGTGGCTACCAGAGGGTTGTCAAATAAAAACATTTTGAGAACCCAAGTATTGGCTGAAGAAGGAGGCACCGAGAAGAGGGTAGTGTGTGAAAGGGTAATCCCAAAAGCCATTGTGTTCACACGGGATAGTGATTTCCAGACCTGCAGTTTAAGCTCGTGTTCATTCAGTGTGACAAGAGGATTACTAGAACTTTCCCAAGAACAAGTACATAGTTACACTCAGCCCTTCCTATTTTTTATGGATAAGGACTGATTTGCCATTGTATAGCTATGTAAGTTAACCTGATAAAAGAAGGGATTTTTCTAAACATACATAGATCTGTGAGGATATCTGAATGTACCCATATTTGCACAGTTAAACTCTACTATGGTTTGACGTTTAACACAGGAATAACTATTCCTGCTGGGGTATCCATTTTATAACAATGAACTTGAAAAAAACAGCAGCTTTCTTTTATCTACCAGACATGTTGTTGATAGAAGGTATAGAGTAGGGCTATAGCAAGCTTTTCAACAAAATCATGGCATTTCCTTTCCAATCTGTCCCTTAACTTAGAAATGACAGATCTACATAGCCAAAAGGTTAGGACATCTTCAATTAAAATATGCATTGTAAGCATTCTGATAAAGGCAAAGAGTATAGCATTTGCTTAGCAAGAGCTGTTGAAACTGATGATACAAAAGTGTTTATGAAGCTGAACTTTGTAAAACTTGACACCACTAAGAACATTTTTGGACCCCATAAATATTGCAACCATATTTAGGAAAACCCTTAAAGCTTTCAGAGGCATTGGTTGAATGATGGTACCCAAATGGTTGGCAAAGAACAGAAGATAAATACTAAGAATGAAATCAGTCAACAATTAAAATTTTAAATGGTGACTATAACCTCACTCAAAACGCTTACAAAAAGTAATAAAATAAAATAAAATAAGGTAGCATGCACCTAAAAAAGGTCCAAGATACCTGAGTTAAGATAATGTCTATGACACTAAAGAATATTTTTAATCTTTCACTACTAAGAACTTTCTGCCCAGTAATTGTATCATTTGGAAACATATGATAGGAAGCATGAACCTCCACGATTTCCTAGTCATAAAAAATCTCAGATACTTAAGCAGGGATACCAATGCTGGTAATCATTGGAAAAAACTTTAATCATTTCAAAAATAGAAGCATGGCTGATTAGTAGCCAATCTAAAGACATTAGGGAAACGTCAGGACATGTGTAGTCTGACTAAACCAATTAAAAACTATAACCAGAACCTACTGATTGAGCCATCACCTACCCCGAAATAAACTTGTTCCACAAAATAATAGGTACAAGCTTCTAATGAATTTCACAACATCTATGATTTTAAATGTAAGGCCTTTGTATTATTTTATTGCATGATGTTTGAATCATTTAACAAAAAAATAGAATAGTTTATAAGATAATATGTTTGGATCACTTCCAATGTTTACTATATGTTGATGTTTTGCTGAAAAGGTGTTAAATATGCTATGGTAAAGTGTTTCAGAATTCCTATTTTGAAGTGCAATAAAGCCTTACATGTATTTTCTGTTACATTTTGCCCAGTCATTTAAATTTTATCGTATATAATTGTTGGTCATTGCAAATAAAAGTGTATAAAAGTACAAAAAAACTAAACTATAACAATTATATAGTGGCGATAACTGCTGAGATAATGGGTTATGAGACAGCTTGCATTGATGAAATGATTTTGTAATTACAGTCAATTAACCTAATGGTTTGGATTGTAAAAAATTCACGTCGGGGACGACTACCCCGAGGGCCACCTCGGATAGCATCAAGCCCAACCGAAGAAGTTCCAGCAGTGCTGCGTCCGACACGGGGCGTAAGGGATAAGGAGGATCCCATAGTTGTTGCTGCACCAAAAGTAGTACAACCAGTGGCTGTAGAGGACGTAAACAACACTGTAGAACAGGAAGGAAATGGGGGGGAGACGTCACAGGTTTGGCATTTTGTAGCCTTAATTTATCAAGAAAGTCCTAACACTGTTTTTGCTATTTATAATGCATAGTCAATCATGATTGTTAATCACTATAACTTAATAACATTTTTATTACAGGTCCACCCAAAAAAAGAGGACGGAGGGGACGATCCCAAGGGCCATGTAGGACTTCATCAAGCCATATTGATGAAGTTCCAGCAGTGCTGTCCCCCATAGTTGATGCCGCACCAGATTTGGTAACACAAGTGGCTATAGAGGACGTAATGCACGCTGTAGACCAGTTTGGAAATGATGGTGGAGACATCAGAGGTTCAGCCATTTTATAGCCTATAGCAGAAAGAATGACGCTACTTGTTTTTGCTATTTAATATTGCTTTAGTCAAATATGCTTGTTGATCACTACATATTAATTCACCACTTTGATTACAGGTCCACTCATAAAAAGTGGACGTCGGGGACGATTACCCCGAGGGCCACCTCAGATAGCAGCAAGCCAAAATGCCGAAGTTTCAGATGTGCTACCTCCGAGAAGGGGCCTAAGGGATGAGGAGGATCCCATAGTTGATGCTGCACCAGAAGCAGTAACAGAAGTTTGTGTAGCGAACGCAATGCATGTTGTAGAACTGGAAGGAAATGAGGGGGGAGACATCACATGTTTGGCATTTTCAAGTCTTATATATGTAGAAAGAAAGACTTGGGATTTAATTGAATTTGCTTTGTATAATGCAAGGGCTAATAACTCTTGCTGATTACTACAATGTAATAACACTTTTATTACAGATCCACCCATAAAAAAACGAGGCAGAGGGCCTGCAAAGGGTACAGCATTTGAACAGCTACGAAAGTTGGGCAAGATCCCTGTAAATATAAAGGATGGGCACAGGGGTCCATCATGCAAACATGCCAATGTATTCAGTAGTCGAGTGAGTTGGATAGTGAAAGTACATGCAGATATCAGGAATGCTAGCTAGAGTGTGGTACCCAACAAGCACAAGCACGAGCTTATCAATCGTGTTAAAGTAAGGGTTACCCAAAATGTGCAGTTTCAGAAAGTTTGAGTTAATTTTCTGTTTAATGTATGTTTTTTAGAGTAGACACAACCATGTGATATGATGTTGGTGCATGTGTAGGCAGATTTCATTTTGGATTGGACCAAGGAAAACCATCGTGAAGCTATGGTAAACACACTTGCTGACAAGTACAACGCATACCATTACGAACTACACAAGCACTACAAGAAATATGGATCACACGAGGAGGCACTAGTTGGTCGAAAATCGTCGGTGGCTATGTTCATGGTGGGCCAGAAGCTCATTCAAGGTACAACCTGAGTTGTATTGATGGGGGGAAGTTGGGGATTTTGAGTATTTAGAAGTATATTCCCTATAATAGCTGATTGTATTCTAGATGTTATTGTATGTGTTAGTTGATTAATGTACCGAAAGCTGTGTCAAACCATGACATTATTTATTGTGAATTATTTCAGGAACAGTCGAATAGAAACACTAATAATAGGAAAAAACAGAAGGTTAAGCATACGGGGGGAAGGAAATCCTTTGTCAGGATATTGGAAGAGAAGGTAAGACAAACTTTCATTAATATAGGTTGTGTAATGAGTAAATCCGTACTTGAGCTAAAATTAACATAATTTTGCAATTGAAGAGTGGGGAGGCTCCAAATATGATAGCATTTTACAAAGAAACACATTGGTCAAGGGAGAAGGGTAAATGGATCAATGCAGCAGCTGAACATAATTATGCGAGTTAGCTGATCATGTTTATTATTTTCAGTTAATTAATCCTTTCATTCCTCATGACTGATAGGTTTGAATAATTTTGTTTGTGAAATTTTAGAATCTTATGATAGAGCAGTTGAATGAGAAAGAATCAGAAGAAGATGGCGATGAAGCAGTAGCCAATGTTTTCAAAGAGGTCTTAGGATTCAAATCAGGCTATGCACAAGGGCTAGGCCACTCAGTCATTCCAGATCCCAGCCCTTCACTGAAAAAGAACAAGGCTTTTATACGTTTGGCCAAGGAGAATGAAAGGATCAAGAATCGTGCAAACAATTACAAGACACAACTAAAGAGAATTTTGGGTGATATGGCTGCTCTGCGTCATGCTTTTTCTGAGCATGACAAACTGAATATGATATCATCACAGTTGGGGACAAGTAGGGAGTCTTAACAAGAGACTCAAGGAGATGCTTAGGCATCTCTCAGTTGGTTCTAACTTTTTTGGATCACAAAAGTTTTGGGATATTTTGTGTTTTGTGTTCCCCATAGGGAGATGGCAGTAAGTTAAATGCCAACTTTTTTGATGGGATGTATGGGCAGGTTGGGGTGTATGGGTTGTATGGGCAGGTTGTTTTGGAATGAAAGGGTCGGGAGGCAATAGCATTTTATCAACATTATTTTGTGTTTACTCTATATATAACTATTAAATCTAGTTGGAAGTAGCTTTTCCAGGTTTGGTGATACTGAGCATCAGGAATATTTTTGAGAATGTGAGTCAGTCACAAAATATCTGATCAATTTACCTACTAGTTTGTAGCGCAGTTTTGAAAATCTAATTATCTGACTCAAGAAACATATTCGGGAAGTTGAACTTGTTTTTTTTTTTTTTTTTTTGCAGGGTTACATGATTGAGCATTAAGGTAGCTGCCTCCATTAGGGTTAAAAAACACTCTAGTTATGTGATGGAAGGCAACTGAAGGGTCACAGTTGAAATGGCAATGACCAAAAATAGAATTTTTCCAAATATTACTGGATAGGAGCTGTGACGCCCCCAAATTCCGCTTGGGATTGAACGGACATTTGAATCGTCGAGACATGCAACACAAGGTTACCTGCCCCCGTTCATGACATATAAGATGCAATGTTCCTAACATGCATCTAGCATTATGCAATATTCGCAGCGGATAATTTTTTTCTTTAGCAATACTATGCACCAAACTAAAAATTATCCCAAATACTTGAAACATATTTCATACATAAAGGCATACTAAAAAGCCGTGATCACCACACTAGTCCAAAATGGTTGTGATCAAAAGAATACTTGAGATACAACTCCAAAAGTACAAGTATAATAAACTTCAATCCTACTTTGGGATCCTCAAATAAATCAACAGTGAATTAAAACACTGATTAAAAACGCGTAAATGTTTTATTTTAAATAAAACACTTTAAATAAAACACAGATGAATTAAGGTAGAATATTATTTTATAAACTAAAATTTATAAAATAATATTTCCTCATCATTATATAAAATGATAAAGTACCGTTAATTAATCGAAGATGATAAAACCAATTAATTTAAATAAGAGTTTTCAACGTAAAATTAAACATCTTAATATCTTAAAACAACTAAAATATTTAATCTAAGTAATTATCCACAATTATAATATTTTCAGAGCTCATTAAATTATTATAATTGTGCTACTTTAAAAACAAGCTTATCTAATACTTTGAAATTCGATGGATAAGATCCGGGAAAACGCCATCGAGGTACAACGCTTAGGATAAAACTGTTCATGATTTTACAGCTGTCGGTGAAGAACAAATTACGTGATTTACGGAAAAGATAATCTATACGCGTGATTCCAGATGAGGGTAAAGACGAGAGAGATGTGATTGCTGTCGGGAAAGAATCCAAAACTGATAATTTTAGCGGGCTGTTACATCTTCCCCTCCTAAAAAGAAGATTTCGTCCTCGAAATCGACGCAAGTACAAACGTAAAACACGCTTAAAACACTGTAGATAGTTTGAAAAAAAAGAACCGTCCGTGACCCGACAAGTGCTGCAAAGTCTCGGGGCCTACTCTATGAATTTAATACAGCTGGCGATTTGAACAAACGCCTGATGTTGATAACAACCGTGATTGAAGGCTTTGAGTTTCTATAAAGAAACAGGATCATCTTCATCCATCGGAAAGAAAAACATCGCTTCTTGACCTGTGTTTTGTTTTTCCATAACAAAATAATGGCTGGGCAAAACTCTTCCACTAATGTTCCAGACTTGAATCAGGAACCCTTGACGCATCAACCATCAATCTTTTCTCCTGAGGTCGTCAATACTACGATAGGAGCAGCGAACTGTTCTTCTAGTAGGACTGATTCTGAGATTATTACAGAATCATGGAAGCTCAGTAGTCAATATGCTGCCTCTGTTACGATCATGTCTCGGAGGTTACTGGCGAGGGTAAGTGAGATTGATCATCTTAACATCCAAATATCTGAGTTACAACAGAAGCTTGCTAATAAGGATAGAGAAAATAAAAGGCTACAGCAAGAAAACCAAGAGTTGAAGAAATTTGCAGATTGGTATGCTCATGATCTGCAACCACGAATAGAAGAGCTGGAACGAGAAAGGATTCAGATACAGGGTCAACATCGGCAGATAACAGCAGAGGTTCATCGTTTTCTAGAGAAATAGGGACAAACTACTGTTAATCTAGCTGGCTTAGTAAGAAACTTTTGACAAAGCGTGTCCAGCATATCTTGTATTTCTTTTGACTAAATAAGATTTGAAGAGAAACTAGTTTGTCTTCTTCTTTATGTTATCTCTATAAAGTCAGTCTTCAACTCAATCCAATATGCATCAAAACTTATTCTCATCTCTATAACTCCTCTGCATTCCTTCAACATTCTCGCCTTAAGTTTTCAGTTCTTTTCTCAATGGCTCAATCTTCTAACATTTCCCTAGATCCATCCATGAGGTATTCAGCACCTCAACCTCCTGTCCTTTCTGCAGCTGCCATTGGTGCCATGCTGCAGCAAGAAAATACTAGTATGGCTAATAAGTCAGACTCCGATGCTGTCTACGACTTGGTGAGTCTTGGGACTCGCTACTCATCTTCTATAATTGCTTTTTCCCAGCGGGTACAAGCCAAAAACCATGAGGTTGAAAGGCTTAAAGAACAAATTGTTGTACTTCAACGAATTGTTCAAGAGTCTCACACCAGGGAAGGAATCCTTCGGCAGCAGAATAAACAGCTGAAAACTCTACTGGATTCTTCATTCCGCTTGCCAGCTCCCATGAATAGGGATGATATGATATTGTATGAAGAGAGTGAGCGTCTCCAACATGAGGCTAAGAACCTCAAGTTTATGTAGAAGCATTTTATTAAAAAAAATATCTCTCTATATTTATGAACTCTGGTTTTATCCTTTAAGAGATATTCGTAACATGCTTCATACCTATTTCTCTTCTAATCATATATAATCTATCTTCTGGTAAAGGTTTTGCGAAAATATCTGCTAACTGATCAACTGTGTTTGTGAACTCTAACACTATATCGCTTTTCAGCACATGATCTCAAAGAAATTCACGCCTAATGAAAACTAAAATCTCAAGCCTAGTATTTGGTGCATTTCTTAAGGACATGTGGATTTACAACCCAGAGACGTATTGCTCTGATACCACCTGTGACGCCCCCAAATTCCGCTTGGGATTGAACGGACATTTGAAGCGTCGGGACATGCAACACAAGGTTACCTGCCCCCGTTCATGACATATAAGATGCAATGTTTCTAACATGCATCTAGCATTATGCAATATTCGCAGCGGATAATCTTTTTCTTTAGCAATACTATGCACCAAACTAAATATATCCCAAATACTTGAAACATAATTCATACATAAAGGCATACTAAAAAGCCGTGATCACCACACTAGTCTAAAATGGTTGTGATCAAAAGAATACTTGAGATACAACTCCAAAAGTACAAGTATTAACCTGAGTTAAATACTATACCATCATCAACATCGCACCGTGGCCTAGTTGACCGTATTCAGTTGGTCAGATTCCAATTCTCCTTCGGGTCCTGTAACAAGATCTACCATTCGGGGGGAATGGTAGTTGGGACTACCACAGTGAGATTTGATTACAAATCTCAGTAAGTTAACATAAAACTCACACACAGGTTAAAGATGCATGCATGGCAGTAAAAGCATAAATGCATAAGTATAGTCGTACATAAGCATAGCATAACTTGACATATAGCATGAACGTAAACATGCATAACATAAATAAGAACTTGAAAATAACATAAACTTGAACATAACATGACATGAACATAACATATACGTGAGCATAACATAACATGGACTTGATCTAAAACTTGACTTATCATGTATTTGATCTGAAACTGGACTTAACATAAACTTGGAATATTATTCAATTGTCTTGATTAATAACGTGCATTAATACGTACTCCACAGTTGTTGTGGCCCCACGTATTCAAATAACATAAAACATAATACGTACTCCACAGTTGTTGTGGCCCCACGTATTCTACGTGTCACAATTGCTGTGTCTCACGTAGTGTATGCTCCACAGTTGTTGTGGCCCCATACTTCATGTAACATAAAATATAATACGTACTCCACAGTTGTTGTGGCCCCACGTATTCTACGTGTCACAATTGCTGTGTCTCACGTAGTGTATGCTCCACAGTTGTTGTGGCCCCATACTTCATGTAACATAAAATATAATACGTACTCCACAGTTGTTGTGGCCCCACGCATTATAAGTAACATAAATATAATACGTACTCCACAGTTGTTGTGGCCCCACGCATTATAAGTAACATAAAATATAATACGTACTCCACAGTTGTTGTGGCCCCACGCATTATAAGTAACATAAATATAATACGTACTCCACAGTTGTTGTGGCCCCACGCATTATAAGTAACATAAATATAATACGTACTCCACAGTTGTTGTGGCCCCACGCATTATAAGTAACATAAAATATAATACGTACTCCACAGTTGTTGTGGCCCCACGCATTATAAGTAACATAAAATATAATACGTACTCCACAGTTGTTGTGGCCCCACGCATTATAAGTAACATAAAATATAATACGTACTCCACAGTTGTTGTGGCCCCACGCATTATAAGTAACATAAAATATAATACGTACTCCACAGTTGTTGTGGCCCCACGCATTATAAGTAACATAAAATATAATACGTACTCCACAGTTGTTGTGGCCCCACGTATTATACGTAACATAAAATATAATACGTACTCCACAGTTGTTGTGGCCCCACGTATTATAAGTAACATAAAATATAATACGTACTCCACAGTTGTTGTGGCCCCACGCATTATAAGTAACATAAAATATAATACGTACTCCACAGTTGTTGTGGCCCCACGCATTATAAGTAACATAAAATATAATACGTACTCCACAGTTGTTGTGGCCCCACGTATTATACGTAACATAAAATATAATACGTACTCCACAGTTGTTGTGGCCCCACGTATTATACGTAACATAAACATTTCATAACATGGCGTATACTTGTAAATGGCGTAACATAACTAACGGCGGCGGATCAGCCGTTTGAAACCATTTTTGGCCTTGGAGAGTGTAGGAGAGTGAGAGCTCTACGAAGCTCCGTTGGCCATGAAATTTCTTGGGAGGTTCATGAGGATGAGAGGAACAAGATGGTGGTGGTGAAACACCACGGGTGGCCGTGTACGGCGGCGCACGGTGGTGCAACCGAATGGGTGTTTTGAGAAACCCATATGAGAAAAAGTGAGAGTTAGGGAAAAAGAAAGACATGGGGAGGAAGCCCTTGATGTGGTGAATCCAATGGTGGTGCTTGGTGGCTGATTTGGCCGTGTATGGTGGTCCAAAATGGTGAAAAGCCTTAAAAACCCATTTGTTTGGAGGCGAGAGTGGCGGCTAACGGTGGCTCGGATGGAGGTGAAACTTGGAGGGGATGTTCACCGGTGAGAGGGGAAGAAATCTGGGTGGGTGGTGTAGTCCACGCCGCCGGCGAAGCGGCGGTTCTGGGCGGAGAAAGAAATCGGCAACAGGGGAGAAAACAGGGCAGGGGCAGCAACTTCCGGGGGCTCGTGGCGGCTAACGGCTGGTCCGATGGCTCTGAAAATTGGAGGGATGAACTCTGATGGAAGGGGAAGAGAATGGCGGGGGTGGTGTACGACACCTCCACCGGACGGCGGAGAAACGGCCGGCCGAATGGGCGGCGACGGTAAGGAGGAAATATCCACAATTATAATATTTTCAGAGCTCATTAAATTATTATAATTGTGCTACTTTAAAAACAAGCTTATCTAATACTTTGAAATTCGATGGATAAGATCCGGGAAAACGCCATCGAGGTACAACGCTTAGGATAAAACTGTTCATGATTTTACAGCTGTCGGTGAAGAACAAATTACGTGATTTACGGAAAAGATAATCTATACGCGTGATTCCAGATGAGGGTAAAGACGAGAGAGATGTGATTGCTATCGGGAAAAAATCCAAAACTAATAATTTTAGCGGGCTGTTACATTAGGTTCACAGGAATCTAATACAAGAATCTTCATGAAGCTATTATGGAAGATTATTTGGAGCCAAGTTGTGTTTATGTCAGTAAATATAACTGTAATATGGGTTCAAGTTTCTCTAGTATGGAATGTAGTATAATCATGCTGATCACGGCCCTCTTGTCCTTCCCATTTAGTAAACATTTTGTAATGTATTTCCAATCTATTCAATGGACAGTGGAACATGTAAGAATGTTGTAAATGTTGAATTATGGAATTGTGTTATTTGTATCTGACTATATTTTGTAGTATATTTGCCATATATCTCACCAAATTGAATTAGAAGAAACAGGTTTTTATGAAAAGTAATGTACAAATTGTTGCGAAATGTACAGGCTTTCAATTCCATCCGCTACGGGACCCTCTTAGCGACACAACTGCCTTTTACACTTTTACCCAGGGAAAAACATTGGTGGAAAAAGGTTTTAATTTCTATTAAATTAAACCTATTTCCCACGACGCACCTCCATGTAAATTAATTACTTCACTTGCGCAAATATTTCTGGAAATAAATAAGCTTAAGGTCTCCTAATTCTCGACGTATACATTACCTGGAGATTACATATTCTCCACGAGTATCGTGTGTGCAGAAAAATGAAACCTCTAAATATGAATTCATATTTTCCACGAGTTCTGTTCATGGCCTTTACACATTTTCCACCCAAAAATTTGGTAGGGAAAAAAACATACGACATGTAGTACAGACGTGAATCACCAGAAATTACCCACGGAAAACATTCGTGGGTAATACTAATAACCACAAACATCTCTCATGGGAAGTATCCAATTCCCATGAGCCATTAATAAATTGAATTGCCTTTTGCCACGAGTTGTTGAAGGCTCTTGTCATGGAATGCACCGTGAAGAAAAGTATCTATTTGCCACGAATTAATGTTTTCGTGGGAGATAATACCTTTTCTGGCAACTTATATGCCACGAACTTCCCACGGGAGAAATTTGTGAAGACAGCATTTTTCCCACGAAATGCATAGTTTTGCCCACGACATTCCTCTTTGGGAAAAAAATGCTTTCTCTTGTATTGCGTCTTGCTGAGAAAATGGTAAATCATAACCTATAGAAATTTATTCATTTTTCTGCTATGCAAATTATTTAAGTACTAATATTATCTTTTAAAATTGCTAATGTGGTTTTGTTAGAAACGTGATGATTCTGAAAGTTTTTCACTAATTCATGAGCGTAGTGAGTGGATGGATCCTGCCGCTACAGATAATTATGTAAGTGGTGTTAATTTTGTTAAATAAATTATGCAAAATGGGAATAATTTATTTTTTTATTTGTATTTTTTTAATACGTTACTTATTATGTGTTTTCTTTCTAATTGCAGGCAAAAATGATGAAGATGTAGTCAGCTTCTAATGAAACCTCTCCTAGTGACATAGACATATTCACGCAAGTACTTGGAACAAGTCTATTTTGATAAAAGGTTTGGGACGTTCTTTCAAACATTCCGGTTTATCCTCCATGACCTCATCGACTTCACAAATTAATAATCTTACTAAAGATTTAGAAGCAGCACGGCGAGAAAATGAGTATATGAGGTCGAGACTATAAGAGTTAAAGTCTCCTTTAGAACATCAGACTGATTTAGAAATGCGTTTCCAAGAGCAACATAAGGAATGTGACGCCCCCAAATTCCGCTTGGGATTCAACGGACATATGAAGCGTCGGGACATGCAACACATGGTTACCTGCCCCCGTTCATGACATATAAGATGCAATATTCCTAACATGCATCTAGCATTATGCAATATTCGCAGCGGATAATTTTTTACTTTTCTTTTCTTGAGCAATACTATGCACCAAACTTATAATATCCCAAATAGTTAAATCATAATCCAAGCATGCTTAACAAAATAAACATCCACGATTTCAGTATGAGTCTTAGAAGACTATAACCTCAAAAACATGGGAGACCAAACTCCATATTTACATTACCATAATACACTATTGAGGAAGTTCGTCGAGTAACTCACGTAACTCGACTAACGAGGCCAGAAAACTATCCAAAAACTAAGTATGGAAGTTGTAAGCTCCGCGTCGTGTCTGCGGCGTCTAGTCAACCTCCTTCAGTCTACAAACGTCTTCTCCCTGCTCTGATCCTGACACATCGCCTACCATTCAGGGGGAATGGTAGTTGGGACTACCACGGTGAGATTTGATTACAAATCTCAGTAAGTTAACAAGAAACTCCCACACAGGTTAAAGATGCATGCATGGCAGTAAAATCATAAATGCATAAGTAAAGTCGTACATAAGCATAGCATAACTTGAGACATATAGCATGACATAACCTGAACTTAAACGTGAACTGAACTTGACTTAACATGACATGAACTTGAGCTTAAAACATAACATGGACTAGCAACATAACATAAACGTGAAACTTGCAATATAACATGGACATGAACATAACATAACATGAACAGGAGATTGAACATATCATAAACGTGAACATAACATGATGTGAACAGAACTTGGAACATAACATGAACATGAACATAACATGTACGTGAGCATAACATAACATGAACTTGATCTGAAACTTGACTTATCATGCACTTGATCTGAAACTTGACTTAACATAAACTTGGAATCTTATTCAATTGTCTTGATTAATAATGTGACCATATGGGTGCTACACGGGTCCCCTAGAGCTGTGTGTCCCTGCCGATTACCGCATCACAACACAGGTATCTAGATCAGCTGTGAGTGCGTTAATACGTACTCCACAGTTGTTGTGGCCCCACGTATTCTACGTGTCACAATTGTTGTGTCTCACGTAGTGTATGCTCCACAATTGTTGTGGCCCCATACTTTATGCTCCACAGTTGTTGTGGCCCCATGAATACACGTAACATAAAATATGGCACCATCGGCGTTAGTGCCTGGCACGCTCCTGTGACCAGTTACTTAGGCCCCATTCGCAACCTGTTGACTGTACTTCGTCAACCCAGGGAATTTGACACCTATTTAGACACTCTAGCGTGAACAAAGAAGTTCCACTAGGATATTACCCCATCCTAGCATTTAGAGTCGTGATTGACATGAATAACTTAACTTGAACATGATCTGAAACTTATATGAACTTTACATAAGGTGAACCACGCTTGAGTCCGTGGCACCACATAACATAACTTGTGGTGAACATGCTTAGATCCGTGTCACCCTTAACATAACTTGTGATGAACACGCTTAGGTCCGTGCCATCCTTAACATATCTTATGATGAACATGCTTAGATTCGTGTCATCCTTAACATAACTTGTGATGAACACGCTTAGATCCGTGTCATCCTTAACATAACTTGTGGTGAACACGCTTAGGTCCGTGTCACTCTTAAATATATTATCTTTCTTAATACATGAAATATTATTTAATATCATGAACTTTTCTAACATGGCGTATACTTGTAAATGGCACAATATGATTTAAACATAAACATTCCATGACATACATGTAACATATGGCATACTTAACATGGCATACTTATAACATACAACATTGCATGACATAAAAGATTTTGTAACAGATAAATATTCATAAAAGAATAAATCATGCGTAACAGATAAACATGTAATGACATGACATATATGATAACATACATACATAAATTGTAGTTCCCTTACCCATCATACATACACAATAAACTGATAGTAAGTTAGAAGCTAACTTACCTCGATTGTCACGTTCTACGAGAATAAAGTGCGATATACGAGAAACTGTAAAAGGTCATTCTAAAAGTTAGAAATTTAATTACTAACAATTAGAAACATGGAAACAAGTTATCTTAGAGTAAAATTATCATTTTACCCTCTACATGTGGGAAAACGACCATTTTACCCATAACTTAAGGATTTCATATCCTAACTCCAAAAATTTCCAAAATTTACATTCCTCATGTAAATTTTGTTCTAAACTCAAATATCAACTCAGAAAAAAATTTAAAACAAAACAACACTATGGAAAACACACTATGGCCGAAACATCCATAGGCCATTTCTCTTGATTTTTGTTACAATTCCTTCCAACTTCAAAACTCATGCTTAAACCAAAATTTTACAACAAACATCTTCCAATCCTAAGTTTAAAACCATACTTGAAACATCCATTTAGAAAAAGCTAATAATCAACACCAAACTTTTTTGTAAAAAGATCAAAACACTTGAATCACAAGCTTTGTCCTTAAATCAAAACATCTCCAAGAATTCCAAAAAATCTAATCTTACTTCTAACATATTCATAACATCATCCTCAGATAAACCATGCTTTAAATCATCAAACTAAAGTCACCAAAATCACAAAAATAACACTTGGAGTTTTTGATTTTACACTTAGTCCAAAAACAGAAACTTTTTCTTAACTAGCTTTGATAAATCTCTTGATCAATGGCTTAAGAAGGTGAGATCTTTGAAATAAAGTATCACATGGTTTAAAAACGTGTCCTAAAGAATATCCAACCATCAAAATTAAAATCACATGGCTAAAACCCAATAAAACATGGATCTAACCTAAAAACATCAAATCTTAGGCCTAACCGAAATTCTCTTGCATAGAAAAATCATATCTTTGAAACTAATACTAAATATCTCCAAAATAACATCCTAACATGAAAATAAGAGACTTAGGATCATCATATAAAAATATCAAAGCCTTTAGAGTAAGATCAAACCTCAAAATATTCAAACTTTATCCAAATAAAAACTGTTTTGTCACTTCCAGTTTTCATGTTTCTAGATCTAATAAAATCTATCATCAAAATCTTTATTCATGCAACAAAACCTCAATGAAAACTCTTAAACACATTCTAAGAACACTCCATAAAATTTTCGGACCAAGATATATCCATTAGCTTGGTCAAAAACTCCAAAACATAACACACTCTCCAGATTCACGCCCAGAATGACCTTTCCATGGTTAAAAATACTTTTGACCGACCAAATGACCATGGAATGATACGAAAAATACATCTACGGAAACTAGACTCAAAGAGGAACAACTTTTATGAAGGAGTCATCGTGTGAAAATACTTACAAAGGGTCGAAAAACTCCACGCAAAAAGACCCAGAAATCTGCCCGAGAGAGCTCTTTTGGGTTTCTCTCTAAGAACGGGGTGAAGAAATGATTAAAGTGAAGTAAGTGTGTCTTGCACGACTCAAGACTTCTGTAGGGGGAATATTTGGACCTTAATGATCATTGAGTGAAGGTGTAGACATGTGACATAATGTAGAGGATAGTGGGGGGCAAAGGACAACCTACAAAGGCTATGAGACATGGGACTTGATGGGGTGGGTTCCTCCATATTATTGAGTGCAACTTGATGCAATGAATGGTCTGACAAGTGGAGGAGGAAACTTCTCCAAGAAGCTTTGTCAAGGTGGCCAAATTCGTGGGCCTTAGTGGGCCTCAACCAAGTGGGCTTCAATTTGGGGTTTAAAGAGGGTTTGGTTAGGGTTTGAGATGCTATCAAGCCCAAATCCAATTTTTCTTGGCCCAATCAAATTTCCAAGGTTTAAAATGTTGGATAAAGATGTCATAATAAGAATTTGAGAAATTAATAGCATGTGGAAGTGATTTAATCAAGTGATTAAACACAATGCTAGAATTTGATCAAAAGGGTTTGAAGGCCAACTTTAGGGTTTGGGGAAACCGTTTAGGGTTTCAGTTTCAACCAAGTTTTTGGGGTTTCAAATAGATTTCAACCATATAGGGTTTCACTAGGGTTGAAACCTTCTTTGATCTGACTCAATTTGGTTAATCAGATGAAAAAAAATGTTTTGCTTAGGTGGCATGATTTCACACATTGATTTCCTTCACAAATCTATCTAATGGTTTCTCTTTGTGCCAGGTATCTAATACTATTCATTATGTGTGGTTAAGATCTTTCCAAGTGTCCAAATAAAACTTATCTAACCTAATTTGGACATTCCATACTGTAATTTTGAAAACACTGCACTTAATACGCTTATCGAGGTTACTATTCACTCCGGAAAAGTGCATAATAAAGTTAGTATTGAAAAATCCTAAATATTCAATTAAGCCTAGTGGTGTAGACTATAATGTATTCTGACACTTCTAACTACCTCAAACAATTAAAATCACATTTCTGGCACCATAGTGAGTGATAACACTAACTATGTTGACAGACTAGAACTTATGCGATTAGCCGATTCGTAAAAACTTATGGGGTTTTCACGAGGTTTCTAATGTCTATAGAAATTCCACCATTGAATTTCTAGCGGGCTGTTACAAGGAACAAGAGGAAAGAATACTTAGTGAAGTCCAAGAGCAAGTGCAGCGAGAGATGATGATACAAATGGAGCGTATTATGTCACTGCAGCAAATCGCGGGGGACAAGGAAAGAAAAGAAATGAATTTTATCATATTTATCATTGTATGTAACTTTTAATATCAAATTTTGAAACTTTAGAAGACATTATTAGCTATTAAATAACGATGTAATATGATACAATTTGTATATTTTTTAATTTTATGAAATTAGTATTTCTAATCTGTATTTTCGAATGTAAATTAAGAAACGTTTGAACATTCGTTCACATTCGAACAAACGTTTGAATGTAATTACACAAAATTATAATATAACATTCGAACATACTCACCCTAAAATGAATAAAACGTTCGAATATTTAAACAATTAACGTTCGAACAAACCTCCGCAAATACTAGTTGTGTTTGAACACTTATCTATTAACATTGAACCTAACGTCCAAACATCATACCTATTACGTTCGAACATTCATCAGTTAATGTTCAATTAGACATTCAAGTGTATACTGCAATTAACATTTGAATGTAAATATGATACGTTCGAACCATAACTAACGAACATCAACTTCTGTTGTTCGAATATCAATCAGTCGAGTTGACGTTCAAACATTCCGTTGGACGTTCGAACGTCACTTTCTATAAGAGATTTCAATTGTCACAGAAAAATTCCACATTCGAATATTATACCAAACAGAACATCTCCAACCGTCACTAAAATCACTAAAAATATTTTTAGTGATAGTTGCATAGTAAACTATCACCAATTATTTTCTATGACACACATTAGGTGACAGTCGTAGTGATAGTTTCAAACCATCACCAAATGTATTTAATGACATTTTAGTCATTTTTTTACGGTTTCTTCTATCCCAAAAGACAAATTGTGTTGTACTAAGTAGATCTATATTGCTATTTGATGCCTAAAAAAAGCTCAACTCATCAAGAATTGAACCGCAAGGCTAGTTTTCATGAGAATAACTTCTTCTAAAATGTCTACTTTTTATAAGATTTTCATGAGTTGTTTTCCTTGGATGCTTGACTTATTCTAAAATGTCATCTGTTCCCACGGGAATAATGCATTAAACAAAAAATGGAAGTTATTGTTCAAAGGAATATTGGTTTTGAGAAAGAAACATCAAAACATTAGGGGAAAAAATACCTAGGTACTAGCATGGGTTTGTTTCGAACCAGGCCAAAATAAAACCCGGCCCGGATCAACACCTAAATTTGAGTTTCTAAATGCTTAGGTTCTAGTGGTGATAATATTTTATTTGCTGCAATAACTAGTGAGGCTACTTAACTATTGTGAGTGGATTATTTCTTTGAAGAATGGGAGACATTTATCGATAGACCCCAACACAATACGGTTGAAGGCCGCTACTCGGCCTACGAGTTTCTGAACATCCTTTATGCTTCGAGGGGCGATCATATCAAGTATATCTTCCACCTTTTATGGGTTGGCTTCGATTCCCCGCTCAAAAACCCTGAAATTTAGGAACTTCTCAGAACTCATGTCGAAAGCACACTTTGATGGGTTCAACTTCATCTGGTACTGTCTCAACACCGCGAAAGCCTCTCGTAGATAGTCTAGATGTTGTTTGGGTTTTTCGCTTTTGACCAGTAGGTCATCCATGTAGACCTCCATTGTGACGCCCCCAAAATCCCCACGCACGGACACGGGGAAATGGAGACGTCCGGATGATGACAACACGGGTCACCACCCTATCGACGAGTGCCGAGTGTGTGTAAAAGCAACAAATGTGCACGAAGAAACACGCAGCGGATAGCAAAGTCATAACTAAGTACCAGAATTTCTTAGTTTAATACAAAGCTGTTTAGAACATACGTAATAAAATATTACAAACTACAAATATAGTTTCAAAGCCAACTACAAAGCATAGACTCCAACTCAGTACTCCGGCGGAGCCGCATCCTCGGGCTCAGCCTCCTCCTCTTCGATCTCTGCACCAAAATCTACGGTACCAAAAAAAATGGTGCCGCAGATAAGTAAAATCCAAACACCACTAGATAAAAACATATTAAAACTCAAACAATATGCATGAGAGAATGCCAATGCACAACACCCATAAAACCATATTTTTCCACGCACGCCAAAAATCCCATTTGGCCCAAAAGCATTCCTTTAATCATATCCTCTCCATTATCCCAGATAATGGCTCAAAAACCAATCTCGCTATTTTCCTAGAAAATGGCCCAATAACCAATCCATCAGAGCACTGTAGGCGGGAATCGCAGGCGGGACTCTACCACCATCCCTGCTTACCACCATCCCTACACGTGCACCGTAGGCGGGAATTGCAAGCGGGACTCTACCACCATCCCTGCTTACCACCATCCCTACGCATCATGCACCGTAGGCGGGAATTGCAGGCGGGACTCTACCACCATCCCTGCTTACCATCATCCCTACGCGTCATGCACCGTAGGCGGGAATCGCAGGCGGGACTCTACCGCCATCCCTGCTTACCACCATCCTTACGCGTGCCTTTGACTCAAACCAGTCAAACCAATCGTTCACATATACCATAAATCAGTTCTCGCTTACAAGCCCAGTTTTCATTCACAAACACACGTACATGCATGCAATTACACGAAAACCCGGTTTTCCCTTTTTAAACATGAAAATGTGAGCACTATACAATGCAAACATCAAGGCACAAATATCTCAAACAAATATCAACATCAACCAAACAACTCCGTCCTCAATCCATCTGACCCCCGAACTCCTCGGACTAAGTCCGGAATCAACCAACCAGTCCAATAATTAATTGTAGGAGCAAAATATATTTAAATCTAAAATTAGAGTTTGAAAAATACTTACAGCGCTATACGATATTTTTTGAAAGCTCTCGGCGTTGCAAACGGCGGAGGATAAGCAACGTAACAGTGTATTTTACACTGTGGCCGTGGGTAATAAATTACCCACTTTCGAACGGGGACAAACCAAGGCACGAAATTGATAGGGAATGGCCTTGAGATATTTATGAAGCTAAAGGAAGTGAGCTTTGGCCGTGGGTGGCGGTGGAAACGGCAGAGGAAGCGAAAAAAGCCCAAATCGGAGTTGAGCTCGTGGGAGCTGCTCCAGCAACGGATCGGGGCCGAAATTAGGTGGGTTAGGACGGCAAGAGGTAGGGGAAGAAGATGTGAAGAGATGGTGGCCGGAGGTGGTGCGACGGCGCCGGAAACGGTGAAAAACCGTGTAGGCTTTGAGGAGCTTGTGGTGGCTAACGGTGGCTCGGATGGAAGTGAAACTTGGTGGGGATGTTCACCGGTGAGAGGGGAAGAAAACTGGGTAGGTGGTGTAGGCCACGCCGCTAGCGAGCGGCGGTCCTGGGCTGCGAAAGCAACCTGCGACAGGGGTGGAAAACAGGGCTGGGGCAGCGACTTTAAGCCGTGCGTGGCGGCTAACGGCTGGTCCGATAGCTCTGAAAATTGGTGGGGATGATCTCTGGTGGGAGGGGAAGAGAATGGTGGGGGTGGTGCACAACACAGCTGCCGGACGGCGGTGCACTAGCCGGTCGAAGTAGGAGCGACAGGAAGGAGAAAAGAGAAGGGGAGAGCACGGGGAGAGAGAGAGCCGGAGAGGAAAAGAAGAAGAAAAAGACAGAAAAAGAAAGGAAAAGGAACGAAAAGAAGAAAAAGAAAAAGGAAAAGGGAAAAATAAAAGAGAAAAGAAAAGAAATGAGGTCCAATCCTCACTTCCGGGATCCAAAAACTGTTCCGCCGAAAACGATATTAAAAACATAAAACGACTAAAATAAATTAAACACCACATCAAATAAAATAAAAACCAATTAAAATACATTAATTTAAAATAAATAAACCAATATATTAATTAAACTAAAAACACTCCTTCAGTGAAAATACACGTAAAAGCGAGTCATCACATCCATATTCCTCCCAATTTGATCCTTAAGCATGCATTTGACTAACCGCTGGCAAGTGGCCCTGGCATTCTTCAATTCGAAAGGCTTGGCCGAGTAGCAATATAAGCCCCGGTTAGTGATGAACGATGTCATCTCCTCATCATCCGGGTTCATACGGATCTGGTTATACCCAGAGTAGGCGTCCATATTTTGGAGAGTTGCTACTCGACTTTCTTGTACGTTCGGCTGCTCTTGCAAACACAAGTATCGCAAACATGGTTTTCTTCAAGAAAAATGCTATGGGAGTCCTTCAATCTTGCTGCAGGATCGAGCTACAAATAATATTAAAGATTAGATAATGGATTTTGATATTGAGAGTAGTAAAAAATTCCTGCTAGCTATTCAAATATAATGCGCATGCTTATTATATTTGATTGAACACCATTACCAAATCCTGTTTGGGATTCAACTTTGATATACCTAACAATGTGTTATAATTTGGTGGGGGCATATCTTACATCTTGCTTTTAATGAAAGATTTTAATTGTCAGCATGTCATCTTCATATAGAAGTTGGATTAAACTAGTTATAGCTTCCATAATATGAACTTGAGATCACCTTATTAATCAAGAGTTACTGGAATTGAAATTTGAGGCCTTCTTTTTTATATTAAATCAGGAAATCTCATTGCTTTGTAGTAGTGCTAGATTAGAGTTTCCATCTACTATATTGGTGAAATATTGGGAGAAAAATAATTTCTATTTTTTTTAAAGATTCTTGGAATGTTGGATGAATGATCTGGGAGGACACTTTTGTTCATTATTATTTTGAGTTTAATCTTCTATAAAACAAAAAGAACAACAATAGCAGTTCTTTGTCCTTCTTTGTGCACCATTACAGGCTACATGAGTTTTATGGTTGACATTTTGGCATTAATGGTTGTGCATGAAAAAGCATCAAAGTTAGTCAACCGGTGTGAGTATTATTTTCTTTGGTTTAATAGATTGTATGCTCTATTAAATGAAGTCCTTTACTTACTATAATTGTCAATCAATTGCAGATTTTAGAACTTAAAAAGAGCTTAAGCACTAAAACTTTGCATGTGAAGAGGTATGTCACTATCTTGCCTGAAAATGGAATACTTGTGATTTGAGAACTATATACTATTGTGGTGAATTGTGAAATGTATACTGTTGAGGTAATATGTTATTTGTGAACTGTGTACTGAAGTGATTTTCATAATTGTGTAGTTGTGAATGTGGATGAGAGTTTGCAGGGAAGTGTTGGGAATGTTTTGTGGAGTTCTAACTGTAGTTAAGAATTAATAGGGATCTCTTGATTTTGTGTTTTGTGTAGAACCTACATTGGCTATTCAATTGCCCAAGTTTTGTTACTTAGATCTCTTGATGTCCACAGCTTTGGTAACTTCTTTATTTATTAAAAAAAAAATTTGTTTTCTTTAATCTTTCGAATAGCACTTGTAGAGGTTATGGTGAGTCTTTCTACTGTGCAGAAAAAATATAAACTAACGCATAAATATTATGGTACCTAGAATTACATTTGGAGATAAAAGAACTGCTATTGAAGGAAACATCCTTATTGAATTCAATAAGTACCCAGGTTGGCCAAATAAGTTGAGGAAATGTTCTATCTTGGCTGAAAATTCTATTGTATATGCTCTCTCTCTCTCTCTCTCTCTCTCTCTCTCTCTCTCTCTCTCTCTCTCTCTCTCTCTCCATCCAAATCAAGTGGTTTGCATTTGAGAAATTTGCTTATTATTTAGATGTCAGTGGGCAGCAATAGTTATTAGTTACAAAATCCAATAACAAATGATGGTAGGTCTTGCATGGTGCATGGATGCTTTTGATATGGCTATATGCTAATTAAACAGATCAGATTGGAGATGGTGAAGTTGTGATGCATGTTTTTCAGACTCAGGTCTAGTATATCGACATATCACCATCAAAGATCCTACTTTAGAATTCTCCTTTAATGCAAAATAGTGGTCAGTGGGTCTTCCATTGTCCTACTTTAGATGTGGTTGTATGCTAAACAAGTAGAAAGAGTGACATGTGAAGTAGAGCTCACATTTTGATAATGCAAGTTATTCAGGCCTACTAGATTTACATGCTAAATTGCAAGATCCAAGATCTGAGTTTGAGTTCTCAGCTTCCAAAAATATCCGGTCACTAAATTTTAGAAGGATCAAGTACAGTTTCAAACTTATGCTTAACTGAATTGCTTAAATACTAAACGGTATTTAGAAGGGTGTTTCATTATAATTGAATTGGTTAACTACTAAATGCATGATTAAAAAGAAAGGGTGAGAATCTATGGTCTGTTTTAGGTGATGCAGAGAACAACTAAAATAAAGGCTCAGGTTCTGCTGCATATCATTTTCATTTAGATATGGTCGCATGAAACTTGTTGATTCCATGGAGGGAATTATGAAGAGTAGTCAACAGGTACATATCACTTCTTTTTCAAAGAAGATACAAGGTTTGAAAAAGAAGTGATAAGTACCATTTAGGATTTGTTAGTGTAGTACTTAGGTTTCATTTTTTTAAAACTAGCTGCATGCTATTAGTTGCCATACAAGCTTACACTTGAAGACACTAGAATTCCATATATCCACTATGTTGCATTAAATAGGTGGCAAAGATAAGAATATCAGGAGTTTCTTTGTCTTTAAACATGTGCTGCAAGTTAGATACTCCAATCTTATTTTCACATAAATATATCCCACAGAAATATACTCCAATCTCCTGGCATGGTTTTTCCTTCTAAAGCCAATTAGGATTGTTTAACATCTTAAGAGTAGAACCATCTAAATATCATTAAGAATATCCCTTCCAAACATTGAAGTATTTCACTTTTGATGTCAATCACAATGTTGGGCCATGTGACTAACCTGGAAAATAAATTTATGTGCCTCTTCAACAACTATGTCCAAGTCTTAATGGATTATGTCTCAAATATGATTTCTTTTTTCTTTTATCTTAAATTTTGGTTTGAAATCTGTGATTGTGTAGTTAGACAAGAAAATTAAATTCTTTAAGGTTTCTAATATAATGTGAGATGTCAATTTTTTTTTGGGTATCCTGCTTCAATACTCACTATCTTTTTTTTTTTTTTTTGGTTTTTTGGTGATATACTATTTCCAGTGAGTGGTACTATAAATAAGTATTTACAATCATATGACTAGTTATTTTATTTATCACTGCCAGGTCCAACATTGGAGAGCGAGACGTTAACAAAAATGTAACAATGAATTCCTTCCACATGAAGCAGTTGTGATAAAGTTGTTCTATCCAACCTACAATGCCCAGGTGCACTTGGTTTAGATATAATTTACATATATAAAAGTTTGAGGACATTGTCAAAATATCTAAATGAATGTTAAGATTTTCATCTAATGTTTAGAAACACAATGTGTTCTATATATAGTAGTTTGTAAGTTGTAGGTTCTTGGTTCCAATTGGTCCACCCCAAAGTATAGCCCATAACTACATTAATGTGAATTTCCAACTGAATTTAGATGAATGAATGTGTTTGATTTATTATATTATATGAAAGTGATGCTTTATAATTTGATCCACCATATTCATCAATGCATATAAGGGAAGTTACTTAATGATTGATTGAAAAGTGTGATCGTTTCAAAAATTAGGTTATGATTGAAAAGTGTTCCATAATTAAGTGCAATTTTTTATATTAACAGAAAATTAATTTATTATTTAATCAGGGTGTGAAGAAAAATGAAATTAGTCAAGTCAGTCATTAAATTGGGCATTTAAATAATTTAGTGATTTAAATAATAATAATTTAGCTCTAGTGTCAATTAGTGTGAAAATGAAATTTTCAACTGGAAAGATACCAACGACGTTAAGAGAAGTGAAGAAAAAGAAAGTACCAAAAGTCATTTGCAACAATTTTTTATCAATGCAAATATCCTCCCGAACTGTATATCCAAGCGTTGGAAACGATTTTCAAATTGCTGCAATTAACTGCAGCGATTTTTCAACGTTGCAAAATTCTAAAAGCAACGAAACAAAAAATGCGCTGCTTTAACAAAATTTTAATACAGCGACTTTGAGCAATTGCAGCAATTATTGGGCCCTACTATAACTATTTAAAAGCAACGAAAAAGCCAAGTCAACATTTTTGCAGCGCTTTATAGAGTAATTCCAACAATTTTAACTCCTTGCAAAAAATATTAAAGCAACGAAAGAAACAATTGTTGCTTTTGAAGTTCGGTATTTACAGTGCTAAAAAAGTAATTGCAGCGATATAAAAGCATTGCAAACTACATTAAAAGTAGCGAAATTGGGTAATTGTTGCTTTTGCTATTAAGTATTTGCAACGCTTTTTTGTAATTACAGCGATTTAAATGCGTTGAAAATTTAATCAAATGCAACAATTCCTAATTAACGCTTCTTTATCTCCTTTATTAGCAGCGAAACTTTTGGTATTTGCAAGGATTTATATCACTACAATAGATTTTTTACAGCATCTGAGACAAGGAATGTTGAGACATTTCTCAGCGTGATGATTTGGTATTTACAACAAAACAAAAACGCTGCAAATACTAGCATTTGCAGCTTTTTCATATTCGTTGCAATTGATAAAATAAATAAGGGTTTACAGTGGCGAAGATGTAAGGAACTAAAAAATGCTGCAATTGAGATATTGCAGCATTTTTGAGTTTTTGAGTAGTACTTGCAACGTTTTTTAGTGCTGTAAAAAGTTAAACAACTCTTCTACGGACAAGCGTAGGATGCAGTCGCCATGCAGTCTGGAGTGGTCGGTCACATTATTTTTAATTTTAAAAAAATAATTGAAAGAATGATCACTTTAATTAAAAAAATTGAAAAAAATAAAAAAATTCGGATCTCCTCACTTTCCTCCATCTCTCTCGCTCTCTCTCTCCTCTGCCTTATTTGGTGAATTCGACATCATCTCGGCTGGTTGCTTTATATTACTTTGTGCCAGCTTCAACTCAGCCTGCCAGTCCCCACTCCCCACACCTAAATTCTCCAGACGTTACAGTACTCTTTCTTTTTTCAGATCTTCAGTCATTTGTGAGTTGTGTATGTGTTTATTTCATCTGTAAATTTGTACGCACGGTCATACATGGATTATATTTGCTTGTTTTGCTGGTCCTACATGTTGGTAAGTTTAGGATAAGACTCTGGTTGTGAGAAAAGATTGACAATGTTGCATTTTGGATCTTACCTCTGTTTGGTGGTTGAGAAAAGAAAAGAAGAGAATTTTGTTTCATTTGTCCGCATTTGGTTTATTTTAAGGAATTAATGAAATCCTCTGCTCAAGTGTAGTAAAATTTCAGGCTAAGTTTATTAAAGGTTTTATTTGCTATCTTGGGTGTTTAAGATTTTCCTGCTAAAGGGAGGGTTTTCCTATTTGGAGCTTAGGATTTTCTTGCAAACGGGAGAAGGGAAGGAGAGTGGGAGGCTGGAGGGAGAAAGATAGGAGAAGGGAGACGCAAGAGAAAAAAAAAAGTTCGTAAAACGAAATGTAAAATACTTGTACGTAAAAGAATTTATTAGCAAAAACGATTACATGTTCGTCGTTTCATTAACACTACGTGTCAGGCCACGTCCCACAGTTTGCACGGCGACTGCAAAAGCCGACTGCATTTAGCATTTTACTTTTCTTAATTATTAAGTACAGAAAAAATTTAATATACGAGCAATCAAAATTAAAAGATAAACTCATACTAATATTTTCCTTTTTTTAATTACAGAATAGTACTTTGGGCATCGAGCACTAACCACTAGCACAAATATGAATACTTTATTTTTATTATTTTTTAATAAATATCTTTTTAACATCTTTAATCATTAAAAAATATAAAAAAAAATATACAATTTTACTAATCATCACTCACTACAAGGAATTTAACTTTGTAAAATGCTAAATGCAGTCAGCTTTTGCAGTCGCCGTGCAAACTGTGGGACGTGGCCTGACACGTAGTGTTAATGAAACGACGAACATGTAATCGTTTTTGCTAATAAATTCTTTTACGTACAAGTATTTTACATTTCGTTTTATGAACTTTTTTTTTCTCTTGCGTCTCCCTTCTCCTATCTTTCTCCCTCCAGCCTCCCACTCTCCTTCCCTTCTCCCGTCTGCAAGAAAATCCTAAGCTCCAAATAGGAAAACCCTCCCTTTAACAGGAAAATCTTAAACACCCAAGATAGCAAATAAAACCTTTAATAAACTGAGCCTGAAATTTTACTACACTTGAGCGGAGGATTTCATTAATTCCTTAAAATAAACCAAATGCGGACAAATGAAACAAAATTCTCTTCTTTTCTTTTCTCAACCACCAAACAGAGGTAAGATCCAAAATGCAACATTGTCAATCTTTTCTCACAACCAGAGTCTTATCCTAAACTTACCAACATGTAGGACCAGCAAAACAGGCCAATATAATCCATGTATGACCGTGCGTACAAATTTACAGATGAAATAAACACATACACATCTCACAAATGACTGAAGATCTGAAAAAAGAAAGAGTACTGTAACGTCTGGAGAATTTAGGTGTAGGGAGTGGGGACTGGCAGGCTGAGTTGAAGCTGGCACAAAGTAATATAAAGCAACCAGCCGAGATGATGCCGAATTCACCAAATAAGGCAGAGGAGAGAGAGAGCGAGAGAGAATGGAGGAAAGTGGGGAGATGGGAATTTTTTTTATTTTTTTCAATTTTTTTAATTAAAGTGATCATTCTTTCAATTATATTTTTTAAATTAAAAATAATGTGACCGGCCACTCCAGACTGCACGGCGACTGCATCCTACGCTTGTCCGTAGAAGAGCTGTTTTTTTCTCTTGCGTCTCCCTTCTCCTATCTTTCTCCCTCCAGCCTCCCACTCTCCTTCCCTTCTCCCGTCTGCAAGAAAATCCTAAGCTCCAAATAGGAAAACCCTCCCTTTAGCAGGAAAATCTTAAACACCCAAGATAGCAAATAAAACCTTTAATAAACTGAGCCTGAAATTTTACTACACTTGAGCGAAGGATTTCATTAATTCCTTAAAATAAACCAAATGCGGACAAATGAAACAAAATTCTCTTCTTTTCTTTTCTCAACCACCAAACAGAGGTGAGATCCAAAATGCAACATTGTCAATCTTTTCTCACAACCAGAGTCTTATCCTAAACTTACCAACATGTAGGACCAGCAAAACAGGCAAATATAATCCATGTATGACCGTGCGTACAAATTTACAGATAAAATAAACACATACACAACTCACAAATGACTGAAGATCTGAAAAAAGAAAGAGTATTGTAACGTTTGGAGAATTTAGGTGTGGGGAGTGGGGACTGGCAGACTGAGTTGAAGCTGGCACAAAGTAATATAAAGCAACCAGCCGAGATGATGCCGAATTCACCAAATAAGGCAGAGGAGAGAGAGAGCGAGAGAGATGGAGGAAAGTGAGGAGATCGGAATTTTTTTATTTTTTTCAATTTTTTTAATTAAAGTGATCATCCTTTCAATTATTTTTTTTAAATTAAAAATAATGTGACCGGCCACTCCTGCACGGCGACTGCATCCTACGCTTGTCCGTAGAAGAGCTGCTCATAAATTAGGTGCGGTATAAACTGTCGGCTTAATTTGGAGAGTAATATTCTTTTATTAAAATTTTATTAAAAGTAGACCAATATGAACAATGTCCTCATAATTATTGTATTTTTTTATATAAATATTATAAAACAAAAAATAGAAATATATTTAATATTAGTTATTATGTTTAATAGATAAATAGATATTTTTTTAATTATTAGCATATATTTAATAAGTAAATAACTGATTTTATTTTTTTATTTTATGTTTTTAAATTATAGTTGATGCAATATCTTTTATAACAGAAGATTTCCTGTTGCAACAAGAGGCAATCTCCTTCGTGAACAGTATTAGTACCAGCTATCTGAGCTTTGACTACTTTTTCTGACGATTAGCTATCGCATCACGGGACGTGCTACGCAGACAGAGGATGAGAACTCTCACCAACAGTAACATTTTTTTTCTTTTTCTTTTTTATTTTTTTAAACATTTTTTAAAACTATTTAAATATTTTTAAAAATAAAAAAATTATAAATTCGTTTAAAAACAGTTTCTTAATCATCAAATTAAAAATATATATTAAAAAAATAAAATGCAATTCGTAAGAAATTTATATGAGAATAGTATTTCCCATCTCAATAATATAAATTTTTAAATTTTCGAGTCCAAGACTCATCGAAAATCACAATATAATAGATAATTACGATTAAGATATAAACTATTTGCGACCACAATTTAGTCGTTGCAGAAGGTATTCAATTAAATTGAGAGTAATGAAAACGGTGTAGATATTTGGAACTCATTCTTCTAAAAATCAATTAAAGATCTCACCATTTTCCTATATTTTTTTTTTTTTTTTTTTGTGGATTTATATATATTTTTTTCTCTTAAATAGCGCTTTCGATGTTCAATGATCGATATCTCTCTGAAAGGATTCTGTGATGCATGTGCTACGTACGTGCATGCATTCCGGGTTAAATCCACATGCATTCAATGATCGTTATCTCTCTGAAAGGATTCTGTGATGCATGTGCGTACGCATGTGCTACGTTGGTGGCTGCCAAGAGTAAAATTTTTGTTTTTGTTTTTTTCATTTTTTATACACTTAAATAAATTTTTTTAAAGAAATTACAATATTATTAAAAAAATATTACTTTAATCAATAAACTAAAAAAAAAATTATTGAGATCCAATCCCAATCCGTAACCATATGTAGGAGTAGATTTATTCCAAATAAAAAGGGTGACGATTTTTGGATTTTAAAATTTTGAATTCATAAGAACTCCGGCCCAAATTATAATTCAGATTAATTCAGATTAAAATCCGATCTGGATTTAAAACTCAGGTTTTGGATTGAGTGTACTCAGATATCCGATTTGAATCAGGATAAACAGTGTTAGTTGCATCATTTTCCAAATTTAATAATTCCTAATCCTTAATAGTTACGTTTATAGTGGTCTCAATTTTTGTCTTTTTTATTTGATTTTCGACAACTCAAAAAAAGTGTTTAATAAATAGCAAAAAAATTGTATTTAATAAATAATTTTACTATTTATCATCTCCATATACCACATATTATATTTATTTTTAATTTTTTCTTAAACTAATTAATTTTTTCTATTTATTATCCATACACCACGCCTTTATTAAGAGAAAAAAAAATTAAAAATTAAAAAATTATGTATAATGTGTGGTGTAAGGATGATAAGTAGAATTTTTCTTGATAATTTTATGAGTGAATGTGGAATTATGTAATTAAAAAGTCTAGTTTTATGGTTGGTTCTAAGTGAGAGTAGTTACAGTGATAAAAAGATTCTATAGAACTAAATTCATAAACTGTTATGACTTTATATAATGCATTAGATCTCTTTTTTTATAATAAAAATAACTTTACAATCTGATTTGCCACATCAAATTACGTTAATTTGTAAATTTATTTTTGTTAGATATTCATAATTGTCTCACTGTTATTTACAAATTTCTTATTCCATCTCATCTAATTTAACTATCCAAACAAGGTTTTATGATTTTTTAACTAAAATGTTTTTTTTTTCGTGTTTAGATTTTTAAATTGGAAAAAAAATGCATGGAGAAAAATAACATCCATAACTTTAAACGAATATCGATAATAATTTTTTCATGTTGCATGTTTTTGCTTGAGTTTTATGCAAATCTTAATTAAAGTAGCTTGAATTTAGGTACCTGTAAATTGTAAACTTTGTAAAATATCTTTCTTTCTTTTTTCTTTTTTCTTTTTTCTCAAAATTGACTTTCTTTTATATTATTTGTCTAAAAAATACATGCAAAACATGCATGCTTTTGTTCATTGTTAGGGACAAAATTGATTGGGTCTAACTTATAGAAACCAACCGGTAATACTAAGGAAGAGATAAAATCAAGAGATAAGGATAAGAGATAAAACAATAAATAGATACACCAAAAGCTGTTGGATTAGACTCTTTAAAGCAAAAGTCTTCACAAAACAAATTGGACTCAAACATTTCAAGGAAATAGACATCTATATAAGGAAGAGACTCTCCACAGGCTCATGAGAACTTCCTTGTGCCTAGGCTAAGTTCTCCTTTGTATTGAGCAATATGTGAGGCCATGATAAATTGTAAAACCATTAATCATAGTGAATTTTGCCCCCAAAAAACCCGTAGATATAGACTTTTATGTCGAACCACGTAAATCTCTATGTCTCTTTCTCTTTATTTATTTTTATTTGATTATTTATTATTTTATGGATGAACGTGAAGAGTACCGTATCAACGTCTAAATCACCATCATGAGCCGAGAATAATTCATTCCTCCATTCTAGCTTGTTATGAGAATTTAGGTATTAACAATTGGTGCCGTCTGTGGAATCGACTAATCTTCTTCACTGGAATTGAGAGAAGGATATTCTCTGATTCATAAGATCATCTTCAAAAAGCCAAATATGATCTCCTCTACTCTGTTATTTTTCTTTTCGTTTACACTCTAACACTACAGCAAATGATTTAATATATATATATAGGAAGAACACAAGGAATGGATGCACTGCCCACGTGCAACATGCATTGCATAAGTAAGAAGGGGTGCAGGCGTGCACCCACTTCCTTCTTCATGTGGAACCTGTAGCCACTAGTGACTCATTGGTAGTATAGTGGCGGCAAAGATGCAACAATGCTGAAGGCTTTTGCCAGAAACTCACCAGATTGAAGTGTGGGTAGAGAGCAACAAACCATCGGAGGCCCACACACAGGTGTCTATGAGTTGACAAGGGCACCACTGGCAGCCACTAGAATCGTCAACGGGGTAGTTCGTCAACCACGGAATCCTATCATGTTGAACACAACACTGCAAGCAGAGGATCGATGAGCATTGTTGGGCACTTTGAAAGACCACCACTAGCCACGACCATGCCCATCAGATTTTTCTGTCACTAGCACAGTCATCCTCATCACCATAGCTACATTCGTCTCACACCACAACAAAGCAATCAAGCTCAACACTAACATCAATGCGATCGAGTCCATCTCATGCCAAAGTCAATAATTAGTGCTCGCGTCTATAAGCTGAGTTCCTACACTCGCCCCATTTTACGTGGTCGAGGCATCCTCCTGATAACAATCAAAAGTCGAGTTCCTACACTCACCCCATTTTCTGTGGTTGAGGCATCTTCTAGCTAACATTTAAGTCGAGATTCTACACTTGCCCCTAGCACCAAAGGAGGAAGCAACTCAAAAGAGTGTTTCGCTCCTCGCCCAATTAACGCGGTCAAGGTATCCTCCCGCTACACTTAAAAACTGAGTGACACGACTCGCCCAATTTACCCAATCAAGGCATCCTCCCACCACACTTAAAGCTGAGTGACTCCGCTCGCCCAATTAACGGGGTTGAGGCATCATTCCCCTACACTTAAAGTCAAGTGATTCCACTCACACCATCAGCATGGTCGAGGCATCCCCCCATCACACTTAAAGCCAGTGTCACCACTCACCCTTTACCATGGTCGAGGCATCCTCCCACCATACACAAGCTAAGTGCCTCCTCTTGCCACAACCGTTGCCAGCGGGTTACTTTTGGGATCGAGCCTCTGAGCTCTACAATTGCCTTGCGTGGGTTTCCTTTGGAAACAAGTCGATGGCTTCAACAACAACTTAAGATGGAGCCAAGAGGTTGACGAGTTCGTTGACCACTTAAGCGTGGATTGTTACAAACAAAATCTTACATCTACACCAAAGTGGAAACATTAAACACTAGTAGAAAATTGCAATACGGGGCAAAAATTAACTCATGCCACCAAAAACCAAAAACAATCATTGAGCACATAAATATACACAGTTTACTGACAATAAATAGTCACATATAATCATTAATATACTCAATTATCCAGCAAATGTTCTTACAAACAAACTTCACAGATGCCCATTCTCGAAGGCCCTTACTACAAATTTCAAAAATTCTTCTTTTTGAGGACCGCTCGTGGAGACTCCATTGCATTGTATCAATGTATAACAGTGACAAACTATGGATCAGTTCCCATAATTGCTTTTTCTGTAGTTTTTAGATTACCTCCATCACTGTTGACTTAAATATTCTCAAGACCTTCTTGATAAACATGTCGGCCTTAAGAATCACCAGCATCTATTAGGGACAAAATTGACTAGGTCCAACCTATTGAAAACCTATTACTAATATGAAGGAAGAGATAAAGCCAAGAGATAAGTAGAGAAGAGATAAGGTAAGAAAAAGATAAATCAAAAGTCGTTAGCTCAGACTATTAAAAGAAAAAGGCTTCACAAGACAAGTTGGACTTAATCACTTCAAATAAATTGACATCCATATAAGGAGGGGACTTTCCACAGACTCAGTAGAACTTCTCTACGCCTAGGCTAAATTTTCTATTGTATTGAGCGATATGTGAGACCATGAGAGATTATACAACCATCGATCATAGTGGATTTTGTCTCTAAACAACTCGTGGACATGAGCTTTTATGTCCAACTACGTAAATCGTTGTCTCTTTTTTCTATTATTTATTATTATTATTTTATAAATGACGTGAAGAGAACCATATTGACATCTGAATCATCATTGTGAGTTGGGAATAATTCATTCCTCCATTTCGGCAATATCATGCATATAATTGGAAATTTATTTGGCTCTTGAGTTTTCATGAATATTTAGTATTAAATAGAATCAAAACATTTATCAAAATCACATATTAGACTCGCTAGCTCATGAACTAGACATCACATGTATCGAAATAGCTACATATCCTTCTCTCTCTCCTTCTCTCTCGAGGCTGAGACAGAGTAAGGTTATAGTCCCCTTGCTTGTGCAGGGTGGTGTTGTCTCTCTTCACGGGAGCCTCGTCCTTTCAATAGTTTTTTGACTCTCATCGATCTCAAGCCATAATGGAGGAAGAAGATCTTGCCAAGAGATGGGAAAGACTAAACTTGTCCCGGCAGAAAGTGAAGTATTAAAGGTCCCTTCTGCTAGGTCTGAGGAGGGTATTTTATGTAGAAAACATTGCATTGTAGGGGGAGTGTTGACCAAAAAAGGAATAAATAGTGAAGCATTCAGAGTTACCATGTCGTAAGTTTGGAGACTGGAGGGTTGGGTAAAGTTCAAAGAGTTAGGGGATTACCAGTTTCTTATCGAATTTCAGTTTCTTGGGGATAAAGAAAAAGTTTTAGGGGGTCGCCCTTGGTTTTTTTATCGAAACCTGGTGTCCTTTCTAGAAGCTGATGAAAATGTATCCCTAAATGCTATCCATTTTCAATTTGAACCTTTCTGGGTCCAATTGCACGGATTGCCATGGGGGGCAATGACAGAAGAGGTAGATGCTGACTCTGATGGTGCTGCATGGGGAAAGTGTATGCGGATAAGAGTGGCAGTAGATCTCACAAACCTCTTTTACATGGAAAATGGGTGGAAATGAATAATCTGAAATACTGGATTTCTATCAAATACAAAAGGCTGCAGGCTTACTGTTTTCATTGTGGTATCATAGCTCATAAAGGTAAAAGCTGTGCTCAACAGAGGGGTCCTACATATAGGATGAAACTAAACCATTGCAATTTGGCCCTTGGCTTTGGGCTCAACCAATGAATTCTAAGATTTTTGATGGTCAACAGTATGGTGGTAACTCTGGCCCTCAGAACCAACAGCGAAGGCAGCAAAATGAGTCTACTAATGATAATGAATGTGAACCCAACACTGGTAAGAAAGAGGGAGAAGAGGATGCCAAGACCACCCCTGGGCCCCAATCCAAGGAGGGAACTGCTAATTCTAAAGCTGGGAACACCCAAAAGGCAGAATCTCTGATAGCACCTATGGTGGAGGCTTTTCCTCCCAACTATCAACCCCCTAATTTATCAATCATAGCTGAAAATGAAGAGAATACATCTAATGATCTTCATCCTCCTATTTACATTGATTCCCCATCAGTCATGGAAAGGGAACTGCTTCAAGCTAATGTCAACAAAGAGGTGGCAGTGCCAAGTACTGTGGGTGTGGTGACTAGGCAAAAAGGGGCAACTTGGAAAAGGAAGGCCAGGGAGGTAACTCTCTCTATCCCTATGGACACGGTTTCTAAAAGCAGGGGGAGTAAGAAAAGAGGCTTGAACACAAAGCTAGACTTATCAAAACATGTGAAAAAATCAAAGTGTACTAAAGACTCAAATGAAAACAGTTACAAAACTGAGTTGGTGGAGGCTGTTGTGCAGTCCCACCAACAACAATGATAGGCCTTAGCTGAAACTATAGGGGGCTTGGGAACCCCTGTACAGTTCGAGAATTAAACCTCTTAGTGAGGACAAAGTGCCCCCAATTTATTTTCTTAATGGAGATTAAGTGTGGTAGAAAAAGGGTTGAGGAAGTGAGAAACAAATTGCAATTTGAGTGTAGCTTCGTAGTGGATAGTAGAGGTCCCAGTGGAGGTTTAGCCTTCCTATGGAAGGACAATATGGATCTAAAGTTAGAGAACTATTCTCAGAACCATATTTCTATGGCTCTCAGTCAAGAAGAGGAATGCCAACAGATCCTGCTTACTGGTTTCTATGGATTCCTTGAAACAGCAAAAAGGGTGGATAGTTGGAACTTGATGAAGATAATCAGACCTATGGAGGATAAACCATGGCTTTGCTTTGGAGACTTCAATGAAATCATGCATAATCATGAAAAGGTTGGAGCAGCTAGTAGACCATACTCTCAAATGGAAGCTTTTAGAATTTCAGTGGATTGGTGTGGCCTGAGTGATCTAGGCTTTGAAGGCTCAAAATTCACATGGTGCAATAATAGAGTGGGAACACAATTCACTAAAGAAAGATTGGATCGAGCCTTGGGTAATTTGCTATGGACTAGTCTATTTTGTGAGAGCAACATTAGTGTTCTTGCAGCCCAAACTTCTGACCACTGCCATTATTGATTACTACAAGTAAAAGAGGGAGGAGGGGGTTATATTTAGTATCTACAAGAGAGAAGATTTTCAGATTTGAGGTAAGATGGAACCTTCATGAAGCATGTAACAACATTATTAAGTCCAGCTGGTCCCATCAGGATACTCATCAGGCTCTTAAGATTAACTCAGTCATGAGGAATCTGAACAGGTGCAAGGACTCCCTAAAACACTGGAGCTCAACTCTATGGAAACAACAGAGGGATATCCAAACTCAACTGAACAAGCTCCTGGAAATGCAAGACTCAAACATTGGTTCAAGAACAACAGCTATTAAGGCTCTACAGAAGGAGATTGATAAAGCTCTGGAGGAAGAGAATCTGAGATGGCAACAGAGGGCTAAACAGGTGTGGCTTAAAGATGGTGACAGGAATTCAAAATACTTTCACAAGTGTGCCAACAGAGGAGGAAAAACAATGGTATTCAAAAGCTTGTAAGGCATGATGGATATGTTACAACTGATATGGGTGAAATTTCTGCAATGTTTACCCTATACTTTTAGGAGCTTTTCACTTCCTCGAATCCAAATGGTATTGATGCTTGTCTGAGCCAAGTCTATCAGCGAGTAGATAGTGAGATGAATTCCAACCTGACCAAACAGTTTACAGCTGAAGAGGTTAAATCTGCCCTTTTCCAAATGAATCCCATGGGTGCTCCTGGCCCAGATGGATTCCCTGCCTTGTTTTACCAATTTCATTGGGAAGTTGTAGGAGATGATGTCACTGAAGCTGTTTTGGAGATTTTAAATGGGGGTGGGGAGATTTCTCCTATTAATGAAACCTACATTGTATTAACCCCAAAAGTCAAAAACCCCCAAACAGTTATGGACTTCAGACCTATATCTCTTTGGAATGTTATTTATAAGGTGGTCTTTAAAACACTTTCAAATAGACTGAAGATGATCCTTCCTCTGATTATTGCTCCCACTCAAAGTTCTTTTATTCATGGTAGGATGATTCTTGATAATGTCATTGTGGCCTTTGAAACTCTTCACTCTATGTCCATTAGAGGTAAAGGGCAGCAAGGATACATGACTATAAAGCTTGACATGAGCAAGGCCTACAATAGGGTGGAGTGGGAGTTTTTGAGAAAGGTCATGGCAAAAATGGGGTTTAATAACATATGGATAAATCTGGTTATGCAGTGTGTATCTACTGTCTCCTACATTACTCTTATTAATGGAAGACCTCAAGGCAAAATTACTCCATCAAGAGGGATTAGACAAGGGTATCCCCTTTCCCCCTATTTATTCATTTTGGTAGCTGAGGTGCTAAGCAGTCTTTTGAACCATGCTGAAACTACCAATCTAATTCATGGTTTTCCAATTTGCAGGGGGAAGCTCAGCATTAACCACCTATTTTTTGCAGATGATAGTTTGCTTTTCTGTCGAGCAAATGCAAGAGAGTGATCCTCTATCCAGGTATTACTAAATCTCTATGAAGAAGCCTCTGGCCAGAAGCTTAACAAGACTAAAACTTCGATATTCTTTAGTCCTAATACAAGATCAGCAACTAAAGAATACATTTTGAGTCTTGCACAAACTAGATCCTCCTCTCGTTATGAAAAGTACCTTGGACTACCAGCTCTCATTGGTAGATCTAAAAATGCTGCTTTCAAGGGTATTTTAGATAAAATCAGAGGAAAAGTCAACAACTGGAAAAATAAGTTTCTATCTCAGGCAGGGAAGGAAATACTCCTCAAGGCTGTGGTACAAGCTCTCCCTACTTATTGCATGGGAGTCTTTAAACTCCCCAAATCCCTTTTAAGTGACATTAATAAAGTTATGAATCATTTCTGGTGGGGTCATCTTCAAAATGAAAAAAAAGGTGCATTGGGTGTCTTGGGGACAGATGGGAAGATTGAAAGCTGTAGGAGGTCTGGGTTTCAGAGACCTTGAGAGTTTTAATCTGACCCTATTGGCAAAGCAAGGGTGGAGACTTATTCAATATCCTAATTCCCTAGCTGCTCAAGTCCTTAAGTCGAAATATTTTCCACAAGTTAACTTCTTTCAAGCCAAGATGGGAACTAAACCATCCTTCATCTGGAGGAGCATTTGTGTTGCAAGAGGACTAGTTGAAAAAGGATCTTTATGGCGCATTGGAAATGGTCTAAGCACCAGAATATGGAAGGATAGGTGGCTACCCCAACCTTCTAGTTATAAGATTCAAAACTCTATCCACATTTTTCAAGAGAATGAAGTTGTTGCAAGACTCATAAACAATGAGACTAAGCAATGGGATAGAGGCTTAATCATAGATGTTTTTGGTTATAATACAGCTGCAATAATTCAAAGAATTCCCATAAGCTCTTCTGGTGCCAAAGATAGACTTATTTGGTTGGGCACCAAAGATGGATTTTTCTCTGTCAAGAGTGCCTATCATATGCAGAAAGAGTCCATTGAACAACTCAGGGGACAGTGATCTAGAGGGTCGCAAAGCAAGAGAGATTGGACTGGGTGTTGGAAGCTGTAGATCCCTAATGCTACCAAGATTTTCATTTGGAGGGTATGTCTTGAATCTCTTCCCACCATGCTCAATCTATCCAAGAAAAAGATAGTGGCCTCCCCTATCTGTCCTATCTATTGCAGGGAAGAGGAATCTACCACACATGCTCTTTGGGATTGTAGTTCTGCAATGGATGTATAGAGTCAAGGCCATATAGTGTTTCAAAAGAGTTCTATGAGGAAAGCCAATTTGAAAGAGCTATACGAGTGCCTTAATAGTCAGTGTGACCAGAATTTAATGGAACTGTTCTCAGCTATTGCCAGGAGCATTTGGTCCAGAAGAAACAAGCTGATCTTTGAGGGGTCTTTCTTGCATCCAAATCTGGTTTTGAATCAGGTTCTCAATCTTTGGCAGAGTATAAGGCTGCCCAAGGGAGTAGAATGACTAAGGCTCAGGGGGCTCCCTCTCATGCGACTGAATGGTCTCCTCTTCCTACAGATGTTATTAAAATTAATTGGGATGCAGCTGTGGATGTGCCTCAAGCTAGAATTGGCATTGGCCTGGTGGCTCATGACCATGAAGGTACTGTTTTGGTTACCAAAAAGCTCTCCATTTCCAGCTTTCCTGACCCTCTTTTGGCTAAAGTAGTAGGAGCTTTTCATGCGATTTCTTTGGTTAAGGATATGGGTTTCAATTCTGTTATCTTTGAAGGGGATGCAATCCAGATAGTGAATGGTATCAACCACCATTCTGACAGGTGAGATAGTGTAGGAATGATCTTGTTTGACATTAAGGGGTTACTTTCTAGCTTAAATTAGTAGTTTTTGTTAGAAGAAGTGGTAATCCCTTTGCTTACTTGCTAGCTAAGGACTCCTTAAAGCTAATCAAGAATTCGGTTGATTTGATCTATAGATCACTTTGTAATCGTGTTTTCTCTTCCTCGGAATTTATATGAAAGTATGATGTTTCATTTCAAAAAAACATCACGTGTATCAAACTGCCACCTAATACATATGGCACATCAGATTAAAAATATTTTTAAAAAATAAAAAATTACATAAACTAAAAAATAAAAACTTAACATTAAAAAAAAATATTAGAAAAGCAACTTAAAAATATATTGAAAGTAGCGAAAGTCTTGAGTAGTAAAAAAGAAAAGGGCGCTTTGCAATTATGACCACAAAATATTTGTCCTTATTAATTATGACTTCTGATCCAAGGGGTCCCTCGTGACTCATCTTGATCACGGGTTACCTACAAAGCCTTGTTGTGCCATTTATTTTTTCTTTTTCTCATGATAAAAGCTGGACACTTTTTCAACCTTTTGTTTTTTTCTTCTGATCGGTTTGTCGGAGACCTGTCTGTTCTGCCGTCCCACTGAACTTGTGTCAGAAGCTTTTCAGAGAAATTTTCCGCCCAAATTAGGCAGACTCTTTCTCTCCTCCCGCCCAAAACTGTGTGCTGCCCAACACAATTTTTTCTTCTCTCTTTAAATATATTTAAATCTTAAAATATATATATATATATATCAATACATTGAAAGATATTTTCTTTACAGCTCTTATGCGGACAAGCGTAGGATGCAGTCGCCGTGCAGCTTGGAGTGGCCGGTCACATTATTTTTAATTTAAAAAAAATAATTAGAAGAATGATCACTTTAATTAAAAAAATTAAAAAAAATTAAAAAATTCCCATATCCCCACTTCCCTCCATTCTCTCTCGCTCTCTCTCTCCTCTGCCTTATTTGGTGAATTCGGCATCATCTCGGCTGGTTGCTTTATATTATTTTGTGCCAGCTTCAACTCAGCCTGCCAGTCCCCACTCCCCACACCTAAATTCTCCAAACGTTACAATACTCTTTCTTTTTTCAGATCTTTAGTCATTTGTGAGTTGTGTATGTGTTTATTTCATCTGTAAATTTGTACGCACGGTCATACATGGATTATATTTACCTATTTTTCTGGTCCTACATGTTGGTAAGTTTAGGATAAGACTCTGGTTGTGAGAAAAGATTGACAATGTTGCATTTTGGATCTTACCTCTGTTTGGTGGTTGAGAAAAGAAAAGAAGAGAATTTTGTTTCATTTGTCCGCATTTGGTTTATTTTAAGGAATTAATGAAATCCTCCGTTCAAGTGTAGTAAAATTTCAAGCTCAGTTTATTAAAGGTTTTATTTACTATCTTGGGTGTTTAAGATTTTCCTGCTAAAGGGAGGGTTTTACTATTTGGAGCTTAGGATTTTCTTGCAAACGGGAGAAGGGAAGGAGAGTGGGAGGCTGGAGGGAGAAAAATAGGAGAAGGGAGACGCAAGAGAAAAAAAAAGTTCGTAAAACGAAATGTAAAATACTTGTACGTAAAAGAATTTATTAGCAAAAACGATTACATGTTCGTCGTTTCATTAACACTACGTGTTTGCACGGTGACTGCAAAAGCCGACTGCATTTAGCATTTTACATTTACGAGTACTTGCCGACCTACGCAAAGATCGAATACGACATGCAGTGAGGCCCAGTAATCCCAAACGTCGAGAAGCGTATCTTATCACCAATTTATAGTCTACGACTCTACATGTAGTGAGAAAATTGCAGGAAAACACATACGTAGAATATTTTTCAAAACATAATGGTTTACGTCAAGTCTACTTCCTCCATCATTCCGAGCAAGACTACCCCGGGTGGCGTATTACGGTTATCTGAGTGTGATCAACGAATGCAATGGACTCATATACCGCTCATCTTTATTTACAAAGCCACCGGCGACAACAACGAGAAAACAAAAACAGTAGAGACTTTGAAAGACTCCCTAAGTCGTGTATTGGTTCCCTATTATCCACTAGCTGGTCGACTACACTGGATTCATGGTGGCCGACTGGAACTCCATTGCAATGCCAAGGGAGTGGAGTTACTGGAAGCTTATTCAGAAGCAAAACTTGATGAACTTGGCGACTTTGCACCAATGAAGGCAATCGAAGATCTGGTCCCTAAGGTTGATTATGGTAGTCCGATTGAGGACTGGCCCTTGCTGCTAGTGCAAGCCACAAGGTTTAGTTGCGGTGGGCTCTGTGTTGCAACAGTCATGTCCCACACAATGGTTGATGGATGGTCTGCAGCTAAATTCTTCAATGCATGGGCCAAGTTGGCTCGAGGAGATGAATTGGAGGAGAATGAGATGCCTTTTCATGATCGCACCATATTACAATCACTCGAACCCCTTATGCCTCCACGCTTTGAGCATATAGAGTTCACCAAACCACCACTCCGATTGGGACACACTGATGCCGAAGAGGAGAAGAAGAAAGAAACTTCTGTCGCCATATTGAAAGTCACCAAAGAGCAAGTCGAGGGACTAAAGAAGAAAGCCAATGAGACCCCATGTCAGGACGTGGACATGGTGTCGACGCGACCATATTCTCGATATGAAGCTATTGCCAGCCACTTATGGAGGTGTATATGCAAGGCGCGAGCAAACGATAACTCTCAACCAACAAGAGTTACCCTGGTGATTGATTTTCGCAGCCGCTTGAAGCCGTCTCTCCCCCCAGGATACTTTGGAAACACAGTTCTTCAGACCGTAACATCGAAATGTGTCCATGGTGACCTCTTGGCCAAACCACTTAGTTATGCTGCTGGAAAACTAAGGGAAGCCATCGAGCGTATGACAGATGAGTATATAAGGTCTGCTCTTGATTTTATAGCTAGCCAGAAGGATGTGGGTGCTTTGAGGTGTGGCTTGCACAATAGTGCATACACCAATCCACCTAATTATTTAGGAAATCCCAACGCTTCTATTTTAAGTTGGATCAATTTGCCATTTTATGGTATGGATTTTGGGTGGGGAAAGCCAATATACGTTGGTCCAGCATTATTAAATGATGATGATGGCAAGACATACATCATGTCAAGTCCAGCTGCGGATGGATCTCTAATCATAGCACTCCGTTTGCAAACAGAATGCATGAATTCTTTTAAGAAGTTCTTCTATGAGGACATGCCATGCTAATGGGCCATAAAAATCGAGCTACTTAGTAATGAAATAGCATTTTTTATCTGTAGAATAAATTTGGGTAAAGGTGGCAGACTATGGATTGTCACTGACTCACCAATTAAGGGAAGATGTACGTTGCTTTCTATTATGTTGATTTTAGTTTCCTTGTTTATTTGCTGTGGTGTTTGAAAATAAGGCTTTTGGCAGTTGAGTTTATGGTGGCTTAAGGGTGATGGGTGTTTGTTTTAGTGGTTGTAGCGCCGTGGCTCAAGGTGATGATGCCTGGGATGCCTGGGATGCCTGGGGCAGAGAACAACAACTCTGCTACTGTGAAGCCTAAAGGGTGGCAGCGAGGCAGGAAACGCCTCTTGCTGTCGGTGGCTGGGTGGCAGCGTTGATAGAGCTGGAGTTTCTCGAAGTGAGAGGTGTGCTCCATCTATGGTGGTTCTCGGCGTGAGTGGAGTTGAAATGCAACACGGAGGAGAGGTGGCTGCTTTATGGTGCTCTGTTTCAGTAAATGAAAACAGAGGAGTTGCTGGGGTGCAGTCGGGGTTGGGAGAGCTCACGGCGGTAGAACTAGTGGTTTATGGTAGGAAACGCCTCTTGCTGTCGGTAGTGGCAGCGTTTGGAGCTGGAGGTTCTCGGCGTGAGTGGGTGTCGGGCTTGGCGTGCTCAACCTAAGGTGGTGGATATAAACGAATTCACATAAATCACGTTTATCCGTGATTTCCTCTCTGTCAATATATTTGTATAGCTACTATGTTTTGGCTGTATATTCCTTAAAAATCTGTATTGTTATTTATGGTTGTATTTTCCTTAAATAGCCGTGTTCTTGTATTATATAAAGATGTATTGTAATGCAAAAGTATAGTGAAGATTTTTACCAAATTGCTTGCGTAATCCTTATATGGTATCAGAAGGTTCTTCTCCCACGAGAACAGAAACGTCTTCCAACTCCATGGCGTCCAATGATAATTCTTCGGTGCCCAATGGCTCCAACTCCGTGTCTACACTACCTCTTGTCAATATCAACACTTCCAGCCAATTGCCCTATAAACTCACATCCTCAAATTATCCTTCTTGGCGTGCAACTTTCCTCACTATTCTCATTGGCTATGATCTGATGAAATATTTGGATGGTACCTTTTCGGTGTCCTCCTCCACCTGCTACGGATTCTTCTGTCTCTGCTGTGACACCCTATACGCACTGGTGCCGACAGGACCAGCTAATGCTATAGGCTATCTTTGCTTCCGTTTCTGAATCAGTTATGCCCCTTATTGCTATGACCACTACAAGTCGTGATGCCTGGCAGCATCTCGCTCGCTTGTTTGTTGGCAAAACACTGGCACGAATCATGCAGTTGAAAGAAGATCTTACCCTTATTCAACGGGGTTCCCGCACGGTGTCTGAGTTCCTTCATGCAGTTAAGGTAATTGCTGATGAACTCTCTTTGATTGATGCACCAGTTTCGAATGATGATTTGATGTTATATGTGCTTAACGGACTTGGTTCTGAGTTTCGAGATATGGTAGCTCCTATTCACATGAGAGAAACTGCCTTGTCTTTTGCAGAATTGCATGATCTATTAATTGGTCATGAACACTACCTCAAACGCATGGATGGAAACAATTCAACCCTGGTTGTCGCTACCAATTCTTCTCAACGGAAGCCCTTCAATCCTCAATTCAAAAATAACAAGAATCACTCGAAACAAAATTCCTCCAACAAAGCTTCTTCTAAGAAGTCATCTGTTGTGTGCCAAATATGTGATCAGCCTGGTCACACTGCAAAGCATTGTGCAAAAATGCAATCTCGCCTTGCTGCTAACTGTACTATGTCTTCGGCTCCATCGAATGGTAAATGGCTCCTTGATTCTGCTGCTTCTCATAATATTATGTCTGATTTGGCTAATCTCTCAATTCACTCTGAATATAATGGACAAGATGAGGTTGTTCTTGGAGATGGCACAAGTTTGCAAGTTGCTAACATCAGTTCCACCACTATTTCCTCCCCTTCCCGTTCTCTTACTTTAAAAGAAACTTTGCATGTGCCTCTTATTCATAAAAATTTGACTTCCGTTCACAAATTTACTCATGATAACAATGTTATTGTTGAATTTCACCCCTCCTTTTACCTTGTGAAGGATCGAATGACGGGAGCGGTGCTCATGCACGGTAGGTGTGAAGGTGGAGTTTATCCCATAGAACTATGTTCTTCCCTACCTCAGGCTCATGCCGTCAATTTGGCTGTAACCCATGCTTCGTTTGATTGTTGGCATCATCGGCTGGGTCACCCTCCGCCAAAAGTTTTATCCTCTCTTCTTCGTAACTTTCATTTACCCGTGTCCTCTCCTAAGACCTTCTTGTCATGTATTTCGTGTCATTGCAATAATTCGCATAAATTGCCATTTAGTCTCACTTGTCTTAATAGTCATGCTCCTTTTGAGTATTTGTATGCCGATGTTTGGGGACCATCCCCGGTTTCTTCTGTTGATGGATATCGATATTATGTACTTTTTGTTGATCATTTCACAAAATATTGTTGGTTCTATCTTATGCGAAATAAGTCGGATGTGTCCTCTATTTTTAGTCAATTTACCGCTATGGTTGAAAATCAATTCTCCGAAAAAATTAAAATTTTTTATTCTGACAATGGTGGTGAATTTATCAAACTTAGACCTCTTCTGGCTGATTGTGGCATTAGCCATTTTACTACTGCCCCGCATAATCCCCAACAAAACGGTATTGTTGAAAGTCGCCATCGACATATCGTCGAAGTGGGGATGACTCTTTTACATCATGCCTCCGCTACTTCTACTTATTGGTCATATGCTTTGGCCACGACAATTTATCTTATTAATCGTCTTCCTACTCCCTTACTCTCACGTCAAAGTCCTTTCGAAACGTTATTTGGACTGGTTCCCGATTATCATAACATGCGCACCTTTGGTTGTCAGTGCTACCCTTGGCTTGTTCCATATCGCACAAATAAACTTCAACCCAAGTCCAGCCCTTGTGTTTTTCTTGACTATTCCCTGACTCAACATGCTTTCAAATGTTTGGACCTTCAAACGGGTACAATCTATCTTTCACGACATGTTACTTTTGATGAAAAGATTTTTCCCTTCACAAAGGCTATTTCATCCACTCCAATGACTGTTGCTACACCGTCCCCTGCTGCTTCTCCTCCTATTCCTGTTCCTCCAGTGTGAATTGTTCCTTCGAATGATCTCCCCGTCACACCTTCTGCACCTGATGCTATGGCAACCGTGACACCGTCTCCTACACCAGGTATGGCTTCCTCTTCTCATGCTAGTAATCCCTCTAGTTCTAAGTCTCCCCTACCCATAGCACCCACACCTCTTACTCGCACTCATCCCATGGTTACTCGGGCTTAAAATAATATTTTTTGTCCTAAGAAACTTTCAGTTACTACAAAGCATCCTTTTGGACCACCATTGGAGCCAACCTGTGTCTCTCAGGCACTCAAGGACCCACGCTGGCATAAGGCCATGGTAGATGAATTTACTGCCATAGTTTCACATGGCACTTGGAACCTGGTTCCTAAGTCCTCTGCCACCAATATAATTGGTTGTAAATGGGTGTTTCAGATTAAGCGTCATCCTGATGGTACAGTGGATTGGTTTTAGGTAGGCCTTGTTGCTAAAGGGTTTAATCAGCGCCCAGGTGTCAATTATATTGAGACCTTCAATCCTGTTATAAAACCGACCACCATTCGACTTATTTTATCACTGGCTTTGTCCAACAATTGGCCACTCAAGAAAATTGACGTCAATAAGGTGTTTCTTCATGGTCAGTTAACTAAGCAGGTATTTATGCAGCAACCCGAAGGCATCATTGATCAGTCCCATCCTCATCATGTTTGTTCTCTTCAGAAATCCATTTATGGACTCAAGCAGGCACCACGGGCCTGGTACAATGCACTGTGCTCTGGTCTTCTTGAGTTGGGTTTCTTTAATTCAAAGTCTGATAGCTCCTTGTTCATCTTCAATCAGGAAGGCATTATGTTCTATGTGTTGGTGTACGTTGATGATTTAATCCTCACCAGTAATAACAGTCAGTTCTTGCAGCATGTTGTAAAATCTTTGAGTGATAAATTTTCGCTGAAGGAACTAAACGATCTGCATTATTTTCTCGGGGTGGAAGTCATTTTGGTTCAAGAAGGTTTATTTCTTTCTCAAAACCGTTATGTTCATGATCTCCTTACCAAGTTGAAGATGGCTGGTGCTAAGGAAGTTCAAACACCCATGTCTGTGTCTACTAAGCTTGTGCTTGATGATGGTTCCGCTAGTTGTGATGTTACTGAATACAAACGCACCATTGGTTGTCTTCAATACCTCTCGCTTACTTGCCCAGACCTCGGTTTCGTAGTCAATCATCTTGCTCAATTCATGCACAAACCAATCGTAACACACTGGCAACATGTTAAAAGACTCTTACGTTATGTCAAATAGACCATTCACTTTGGTCTCTTACTGCGTCGTCAAACATCCAGTGCTTAGGGCCTTCTCAGATGCTGACTAGGGTGGGGATCTTGATGATCAAAAGTCAACTACGGCTTATATAATTTTTCTGGGCAACAATCCTATCAGCTGGCGCACTCAGAAGCAAAAGACGGTGGCTCGCTCCTCTACGGAAGCTGGGTATCGGGCACTAGCCATTGCAGCTTCGGACATTAACTTGGATTCAGTCTCTTCTTGATGAACTTGGTCTCAAGTTACGTGAACCACTACTCCTCCTCTGTTATAATGTTGGTGCAACCCAGCTCAGCCTTAATCCTATTATGCATTCCAAGATGAAACACATTGCCATCGATCTTCACTTTGTCCGTGACTTTGTTCATCATGGTAAATTGCATGTTGCTCGTGTTCACACGGATGACTAGCTCGCCAATTTACTGACAAAGCCTCTCGCTCGGTCTCGCTTCAACTCGTTACGTGGCAAAATTAACGTTGCTGATGGAAAGTCCATTTTGAGGGATTGTATAAAGGAATTCACATAAATCACATTCATCCGTGATTTCCTCTTGTCAATATATTTGTATAGCTACTCTGTTTTGGCTGTATATTCTGTAAAAAGCTATATTGTTATTTATGGTTGTATTTTCCTTAAATAGTCGTGTTCTTGTATTATATAAAGATGTATTGTAATGCAAAAGTATAGTGAAGATTTTTACCAAATTTCTTGTGTAATCCTTATAGTGGATGCATTTTGGTGCTTGGTTTCAAAGAGCTGTTGGGGTGCAGTCCGGGGCTAGTTCATGGTGGTCTATTGTTTGTTCCAACAGGGGCAATGGCTTAGGGTAGAACCGAGAGGTTGGTGTAGTGGTGATGTCTTGCGCGCAACAAGAAGCAATGAAATGTGGGGGAGGCACGCATGCTTGCTGCTCAAGATGTGCAGAAAACATGGGTGTTGTCGAGGGAGAAATATGGATGGGCGGCAAGTGGATTTTTCGGCATGGGCAAAACAAATAAATATTAATAATGTGCAAAAGTCCATCATGACTGACAACCGGTCAAAGGGCCAGTTTTAGTGTTCTTTTACTGCTTTAATGTTGTAATGTTGCTTTTTGTATGTAGTATTTATGTAATAATAAAATATAAAAATAGAAATAGGTCTGTCTCTAAGACCTTGGATCCATAGAGTTTGTCTTTAGGACTATGAGTCCGTAGAGTTTTGTGCTCCACTCTAGAGGAGGGGGAGCTTTGTTTGGTGGTTTGGAGGTATGTCTTAGACGGTGGTCTAAGATAGTGATCTGCCTTTCAGACAGTTAGTCTGGAGGCGCTGGATAAGATCCTGCCAGCTACAAAGAAATTTGTGGGTTGGGGTGCTAGAAAAGTTAGAATTTGACTTGTATTTTCAGATCAAAAGTTGAAGTTGTCCGATTTTTGTGATATTATCTATGGTGGGGATCCTTCCCTGATGTAATTGCTCCAGTCATTTGGGCTGAGAGACTGATGTACTACCGATATCCTTTTAATGAAAGATTTTTCTATAAAGAAAAAAAAAAGTTTCCTTGTTTATTTTCATGAGCTTTTTTTTTTAAATAGTGATGGCCACTTGTCCATGGGTGACCTCTCTCCAATTTTATTAAGAAACCTCACTTATGGCAAAAGAATGCCGTGGTTACAACTTAGCACTTGGGAATCATAAGAAGTGAGAAATAAAACTCCAACCCAAGCAACCAACTACTAACTCAACCAAATAAGTAAAAACAAAACAATACTTTGCTAAAAAATAAAACAAAGACCCAGAAACAATGACTTTCAACATAAAACCAATTACTGAGGCAAACCAATGTCAACAATGAATTTTAGGCAAACCCAGACTATCAGTACGAAGTACACCTCTCAATAAGTAAGGTATCAAGTCCCAGGAATCCCAAGTACTATTAACCCCTTGAGATCCCAACGGAGCAAGCAAATCAGCAATTGAATTTCCTTGTCTATAAACATGCCACAGTATGAATATAACTTGCTGCAAAAGAACCATAAGCTCCTCCCAAAATTCTTCCAGGTACCAAACACCACAAGTTGATGAGTTGATCCAACTTATAACCACCTGAGAATCCATCTCTATCTCCACTCTAGTAATCTGTTTATGCCGAATAAGTCTGAGACCATGTAATAATGAAAAAACAAACTCAATAACTGTGTTTGTACCATGTCCAATGGCAGTTGCAAATCTGAAATCATTCTTGCTGAAACATCTCTGATCACCCCTCCAACCCCTGCCATACCAGGATTACCTCGGCTACTCCCATCAACATTTAACTTATACTAGCCCATACTTGGTCTTTGCTGTAACAGTCCGCTAAAATTTAGCCTTATCTCCTCACCCTTCTTTTTCTTTTTTTCGCGCATATTAGACAGCACGGCAATCAGTTTTGGATTCTTTCCCGACAGCAATCACTATCTCTCTCGTCTCTACCCTCACCCGAAATCACGTGCATAATTTATCTTTTTCCGTAAATCACGTTATTTTGTTCTTCACCGACAACTGTAAAATCATTAACAGAATTATCCTAAGCGTTGTACCTCGATGGCGTATTCCGGATCTTATCCACTGAATTTCAAAGTATTAGATAAGCTTGTTTTTAAAGTAGCACAATTATAATAATTTAATGAGCTCTGAAAATATTATAATTGTGGATAATTACTTAGATTAAATATTTTAGTTGTTTTAAGATATTAAGATGTTTAATTTTACGTTGAAAACTCTTATTTAAATTAATTGGTTTTATCATCTTCGATTAATTAACGGTACTTTATCATTTTATATAATGATGAGGAAATATTATTTTATAAATTTTAGTTTATAAAATAATATTCTACCTTAATTCATCGTGGTGTTTTATTTAAAAAAATAAAACACTTACGCGTTTTCAAATCAGTGTTTTAACTCATCGTTGGATTATTTGAGGATCCCGAAGCGTAGGATTGAAGTTAATTACCTAGGCCCCTACCATTTTCCCTTCACTTTTTCCTTTTCTCTTTTTTCTCTTTTTCCTTTTTCTCTTTTCTCTCTTCTCTTTCCTCTCTCCTCTCTTTCCTCTTCATGGCCAACGTACATAGCACCCTTCCACCATAGCCGATCGGTTTGAGTTTCACCTCCGGCCACCATGCCTCACCTCCCTCACCGGCGTGTTCCTCCCTCACCGGCAAACACAACCTCACCGGTGGTGAGATAAACCGGCCACCCACTCTCTCTCCTTTCTCCTCCAAACAAATGGGTCTATAAGGCTTTTTCACCTTTTTGGACCACCATACACTGCCAAATCAGCCACCAAGCACCACCAATGGATTCACCTCATTAAGGGCTTCCTCCCCATGTCCTTCTTTTTCCCTAACTCTCACTCTTTCTCATATGGGTCTCTCCAATCACACTTTCGGTTGCACCACTGTGCACCACCGTACACGGCCACCCGTGGTATTTCACCACCACCATCTTGTTCCTCTCATCCCCATGAACCTCTCCAAGAAATTTCATGGCTAACGGAGCTTTGTAGAGCTCTCACTCTCCCTCACTCTCCAAGGCCGAAAATGGCTTCAAACGGTCGATCCGCCGCCGTTAGCCGCCGTACGACCACCACCTCGCCACCACAGCTCCACCACATGTTCATCTACCTTTCCCTAGCTTGCCATGAAGTTCTATGGCATTTCGCTACCTCACGCTCTCCTCCCACCGTTCGGTTTTACTGTTCACGGCGTGATGCCGCCGTGCTCCGCCACCTTTGACCATCACAAGGCGACCATGAGCCTTCCAAGGCCACGCTTAGCTTTTCTCAGCCCCAAACTACCACTTTATGTGGTGGACAGCCACCGTACGCGGTGTTACCGCCACGTACGTTCCTCCGACGCATGTTCGTGACGAACAGCGAGCGACGCACGGGTTATCCCGTCGATGGTATAACCCTCTATCTCTAGTTATTTACGTTTAAAGTAGTTAGTTGATTGGTTTGTGGACTGTGTAGTTGTATTTGTGGAGTTCGCTGCGTAGTTGTGAAGCGAAGTGTGGTTGTGAAGTGTTGGGCTTGATTTTGTAGTTTTGTGGACTGTGCTGTGAAGTATGGGCGTGAGATGGATGCCGTAGTTGTGATACGGCGTGTAGTGTGAAGAGAGTACGCGTGTAGCGTATCCTGTGTAATGCAGTGACGCGCCGTGCGATGTGCGCTATAGTGATGTGTGGCGTAGAAGGAAGGGAGTACACATGGAGTGTACTCCGTGTTGTATGGCGATGCATCGTGTGATATGCATCGTGATGATGAGTGTTGTAGCGAAGGAAGTACGCGTAGCGCATACTCCGTGTCGCGTAGCGATGCACCGTGAGGCGTGTATCGTAGCGATGTGTGTTGTAGTGTGGATGGAAGAGAGTTCACGTGAGTGTACTCTGTACTAAGTCGTGAAACACCGGATGGCGTGTCACGAAGGGTTGGATGGCGTAACAGAGAAGTGTAGAGCGTATGGTGTAGTGTTGGGAAACTGTATGACAGTGTCCCGAAGCAGTGGTGTTGGCTTATAGTCCGGGGTGACGGGTGTCATCTTGTGGTTGACTATGGCTAAGAGTATATGGATTGAGAAAGGAGTTGTTTGTTTGGTTGTTATTGATAATTTTAATGAACTTGATTTAGTGCAAAGGCTTTCTGAAGTCAATTTATCTCTTCCGAGTATAGTGAAACCTCAAGTTGCCCGTGGTGTTGCAAGTGCTTACAATATGGCAATTAAGTTCAGATTTGAAAATCTTAAGGACTTGAGTGTTCCTCTTCCAGCTGTTGTGCAGTTCCTCGTGTTTCGCGCTCTATTTCTCATAGAACGCGACGATCGAGGTAAGTTAGCCTCTAACTTACTATCAGTTTATTGTGTATGTGTGATGGGTAAGGGAACTACAATTTATGTATGTATGTTATCATATATGCCATGTCATGCAATGTCATTACATGTTTATCTGTTACGCATGATTTATTCTCTCATGAATATTTATCTGTTACACAATCTTTTCTGTCATGCAAGGCTGTATGTTATAAGTATGCCATATGATATATGTATGCCATGGAATATTTATGATTAAATTATATTTTATGTTACTTATAATACGTGGGGCCACAACAACTGTGGAGTACGTATTATATTTTATGTTACTTATAATACGTGGGGCCACAACAACTGTGGAGTACGTATTATATTTTATGTTACGTATAATACGTGGGGCCACAACAACTGTGGAGTACGTATTATATTTTATGTTACTTATAATACGTGGGGCCACAACAACTGTGGAGTACGTATTATATTTTATGTTACTTATAATACGTGGGGCCACAACAACTGTGGAGTACGTATTATATTTTATGTTACTTATAATACGTGGGGCCACAACAACTGTGGAGTACGTATTATATTTTATGTTACGTATAATACGTGGGGCCACAACAACTGTGGAGTACGTATTATATTTTATGTTACTATATGGGGCCACAACAACTGTGGAGTACGTATTATANTCATGTATAATCACATTCCAATCAAATGTGATAATACAAGTGCTATAAATCTTTCAAAGAACCCAATACAACATTCTAGAACTAAGCATATTGAAATAAGATATCATTTTCTTCGAGATCATGTGCAGAAAGGCGATATAGTACTAGAGTTCACAAACACACACGATCAGTTAGCAGATATATTCACAAAACCTTTACCAGAAGATAGATTATCTATGATTAGAAGAGAAATAGGTATGATGCATATTATGAATATCTCTTAAAAGACAGATCAGAGTTCATAAAAATAGAGAGATTTATTTTTAAATACTTTTACATAAACTTGAGGTTCTTAGCCTCATGTTTGAGACGCTCATTCTCTTCATACAATATCATGTCATCCCTATCCATGGGAACTGGCAAGCGGAATGAAGATTTCAATAGAGATTTCAACTGTTTATTCTTCTGCCGAAGGATTCCTTCCCTTGTGTGAGACTCTTGAACAATTCGTTGAAGTACAACAATTTGTTCTTTAAGCTTTTCAACCTCATGGTTTTTGGCTTGTACCCGCTGGGAAAAAGCAACAATAGAGGATGAGTAGCGAGTCCCGAGACTCACCAAGTCGTAGATAGCATCGGAGTCTGACTTATTAGCCATACTATTATTTTCTTGCTGCAACATGAGCACCAATGGTAGCTGCAGAAAGGACAGGAGATTGAGGTGTAGAATACCTCATGGATGGATCTAGAGGAATGTTAGAAGAATTGGCCATTGAGAAAAGAATTGAAAACTTAAAGCGAGAATGTAGAAGGAATGCAGATGAGTTATAGAGATAAGAAGAAAACTTGATGCGGATTGGATGAACTTTAAGACTGCTTTTATAGAGATAGCATAAAGAACAAGACGAGCTATCATCCAAGTCAAAGAGTAATGTTTTTTTCCGTTCGGTGAAAATGACTTTTTTTTAGAAACTCGGAGCCTTCAATCTCGTTTGTCAACAACATCAGGCGTTTTTTTCAAATCTCCAGCCACACTTGTCGGGTCACGGACGGACTTTCTTTTTCAACTATCTACAGTGTCTATTAACGCACCGTTTTCTTCAGTCTATTTACTTGCTGCCGATCCTTTTTAATGATGCCAAAAGGGGGAGAAGTTTTAGACTAGAACATTAATATTGTTTAAATTGTTAAACTTGTTATATATGCTTGGAATTATATTTATATTTTTGCTTGAAAAACTAACGCACATTCTCAGGGGGAGCTTAAGTATTAATACAGGCTTCAGGTTCTATCAAGTATTTGTCATCATCAAAAAGGGGGAGATTGTTGAACCTAAGGTTTCAAGTTTTGTGTAATTATATATTTACACATGGATTTTGATGATAACAAATGTAATTCAAAGAATGAAGGAGTCTCAAGCTCAAGTTGTCCACACAATGGAGTCAAGCACATCAAGGAACCAAGCATGAGCAAGAAGGGAACAAGTTCACATTAAAGTCATAGAGTAATGTTGTAAATCTCTTCAAAATTTGAAATTAGGATTAAGGCTCAAAAATTAATATTTTATCATAAAGCATTAAAATACATTTTCCACATGTGCATGAATATTTTGAAAATTAAATTTGAAAATTTTGAAAGATAATTGATTGTCATTTTCACATGTGCATGCCATGATTAAAGGTTGAACTTTGAAAATATTAAAGATGATTGATTGTCATCTTTCACATGTGCATGTTTTATTTGAATATTTTCAAAAGTGATTGATGCTTTTCTTGACTTATGCAAAAGGAAGATGTCTTTGTTTGAAAAATTTGAAAAGTAAAGTGTGCTCCTTTTGTCATATGCAAAAAGTAAAAGATTAGGTTTGAAATTTTTGAAAAGCAAAGTGTGCTCCTTTTGTCATATGCAAAAAGTAAAAGATTAGGTTTGATTTTTTTGAAAAGCAAAGTGTGCTCCTTTTGTCATATGCAAAAAGTAAAAAGATTAGGTTTGAATTTTTGAAAAGTGAATGATGATGTCTTTGACATGTAAATCTTTTTAAATTTGAATATGAAGTCTCATATGCCTATAAATAGATCATTTGAGAGATTCACATTTACAACACCAAGAGCATACAACTCTCATTCAAAGCTTTCATTCTCTCTTCTCTAAGCATTGAGCCTTAACCCTTGTTCATTTTGAGAGATATAGTTTGTGCTGTATTGTTCTTATTTCACTCATTGAGTAGTGTTTTCTGATATCCTACTCACTATCAATTCTTGTATCAGTAAAAGGGTGTGTACAACCCTTGTGCGTGTAGAAAGTGTTCTACACAGGGAATAGTTGAATCACCACGTGTAAGGTGATTGCAAGTGTAGAGGGCGTTCTACACGGATCCTTTGTAACGGTGTTGTTCAAAGGTGTAATAGGTTTCTATCTCCACCTGAAGGAGATTGAATAGTGAATTCGGGGATCCTCAAGGGGTAGCTTGAGGCGAGGACGTAGGCAGTGGGGCCGAACCTCGTTAACATACTGAGTTTGCTTCTCTCTTACTCTTACTCTTTATATTTATTGTTATTTCATATTTTGTTTATATTTTATATTGTATATTTGATTTGTAATTGTTATTTTTTTTTTAAATACAACTCAATTCACCCCCCCTCTTGTGTTAGTCATCTGGGCAACAAAAACAATACATTGCTCACAAATAAAACAAAGACCCATAAACAATGACTTTCAATATAAAACCAATTATTGAGGCAAACCAATATCAACAAGGAATCTTAGGCAAATCGAGCCTATCAGTACGAAGTACACCTCTCAATAATGAGGTATCAAGTTCGAATCCCAAGTACTAATAACCACCTGAGATCCTAACCGACCAAGAAGATAAGCAGCCGAATTTCCTTGTCTATAAACATGCCGCAATCTGAATGTAACTTGCTGCAAAAGAACCATAAGCTCCTCCCAGAATTCTTCAAAGTACCAAACACCACAAGTTGATGAGTTGATCAAACTTACAAACCACCTGAGAATCCATCTCTATCTCCACTCTAGTAATCTGTTTATGTCGAAGAAGTTTGAGACCATGTGATAATGAAAAAAACTCAGCAACTGTGCTTGTACCATGTCCAATGGCCACTGCGAATGCTGAAATCATTCTCCCTGAAACATCTCTGATTACCCCTCCAACCCCTGCCATACCAGGATTACCTGGGCTACTCCCATCAACATTTAACTTATACCAGCCCATACTTGGTCTTTGCCAAGCGACAAACATAATAGGTTTTAGCTTTGGGGCCTTATAAGGAATATTCAAATCCACTAGAATTTTCTCATCCCGTAAACTCAACGACTTTATCTGCCTCCATAATTCTTCTGTATTTATACTTCTTCCTTCCATACGCACACTACATCTTGTAAAGGTTCTATAAAAACCACTGTAATCGTCTGGGGGTTTGAAGTTTGTATTTATAATGGTGTTTACATGTATACATTGCTAAGTCCAAATCAAATACAAATTACTCTAATATCATATCTACATCCGTTGCCTATAATGAAGGGATTCTATCTTGATCTGTGAGTAAGTCTTTATCTTGAACTTGATCTTGATATGTAATCGTAATACCCCCCCGCAAGCCTAGCGTTTGAGAGTCCCGAACGCGAAGCTTGGAACGAAAGAATATAAATGCAGGACGACCAAGGCTTTTGGTAAATATGTCAGCAAGCTGGAGATTGGTAGGGATATATTGAAGCCGAAGTTCTCTGGATGCCACCAATTCATGCACAAAATGATAATTGAGCTTGATATGCTTCGAGCGATTGTGAGAGACTGGATTTGCGGCAAGAAATATGGAGCTTTAATTATCACAAAGTAGAATCGGAGAAGAGGAAGATGTCACCTTGAGATCACGAAGCCACTTGATTTCGGCAGTGGTGCTGGCGAGCGCTCGATATTCTGATTCATAGCTTGAACAAGACACCATCGGTTGTTTCTTGGAACGCCAAGAGACAAGGTTATCACCAAGGCAAATAGCATAGCCAGAGATAGACCGTCGTGTATCAGGACAGCTGGCCCAATCAACATCTGAGTAAGCGAGAATATCGTAGGAAGAAGATGGAGTGAAAGAGAGGACATATCGCAAAGTGCCCTTGATGTAGCGTAGGATTCGTTTAACAACCTGAAAGTGGCAAAGGGAAGGCTTGTGCATATATTGACTCACGGCAAAGATAGCTAGCATAAGCAAGGTCCGGCTGAGTGATTGTGAGATATTGAAGAGCACCAACAAGGGACTGGTAGAGTGAGGGATCATCAAAGTCAGGACCATCAGTTGACAGGTGATGTGCAATGACCATGGGAGTGCTCACGGGCTTACTATCAACTAGTTTGGCACGCTACAAAATTTCATGAGCATATTTAACCTGATTGAGAAAAAGGCCAAAGGAAGTCTGATGTGCTTCGAGGCCCAAAAAATAACTTAATGAGCCCATATCCTTGGTGGCAAACTCCTTGGATAATTTACCAATAAAAGCATCAAGAAGAACTGAATTATTGCTGGTCACAACAATATCATCAACGTATAATACTAGATAGATTAAATCAGCACCCTTGGAAAGCATAAACAAGGATGAGTCAGCCCAACTGCAAGAAAACCCAGTAGCATGAAGAAAAGCACTGAATCGATGAAACCAGGCCCGTGGAGCTTGTTTGAGCCCATATAAAGCTTGACGTAACCTGTAGACATGGGAGGGAAATCTCAAATCAACATAACCTAGACGCTGCTCCATATAAACTTCCTCCTGAAGAATGCCATTCAAGAAAGCATTTTTCACATCAAGTTGACGAAGTGGCCAGTGATTTGAGACTGGCAAGGAAAGAACAACTTGAACAGTGGAGGCTTTGACAACTGGGTTGAAAGTATCATTGAAATCAAGGCCTGGTTGCTGGGTGTAGCCTTTAGCAACAAGATGGGCCTTGAGACAATCAACGAAACCATTTGCGAGATACTTGATGAGAAAGACCCATTTGGAACCCACAATATTTGTATTTGGAGGTCGGGGCACTAAATCCCAAGTGTGATTGTGATGCAAAGCTTGAAGCTCCTCATCCATGGAAGCAATCCATCCGGGATGCTTGACAACTATCTTGAACCCTTTGGGCTCGCGCATGGTGAGTAAAGATTGAATGAGTTTGGAATTTGGAGCCGTGCATGTATAAAGGGCCCAAGTAGAAGGCCTAAAAAGCCCAGATTTGGCCCGTGTTTGCATCGGGTGAGTGCCAAGGACTGGAGCTGGAGCTGCACCTGGTGAAACGGGTGCCAAAGGGGATCTTGGCCCATCAACAGCAGATTCTTGTAAAATTGAAGGTGGCACAGAACTACAAGATGGATCAGTTAAACATGGGCCACACAAATCCGAGAGAGGACTAGGCTGAGAAGGTAAAGAGGCCCCTGATGTGACTGTGTTTGGGGAAGAGGGTGCAGTGGGCTCTAGAAAAGTAGAAATTGAGGTAGGAGGTAAAGGCCCAGAGCAATTATTATTTTTGTACGGGTAGCCATGGTCATCAAAGACAGCATGTTGAGAAATAAATACTTGATTCGTGAGACGATCAAGACAGTGAAAACCATGATGAGACATACTATAGCCAAGAAAAACACAAGAACAACTACGGGGAGCTAGTTTGTGAGGGGCATAATTACGTAAATAGGGAAAAACAAGACAACCAAATTGATGAAAATTAGAGTAAGAAGGAGGCTTACCGAACAGAACCTCAAATGGAGAGCGACTATCAAGAAGAGGCGTTGGTAAGCGGTTAATAATGAAAGTGGCAGTGCTAAACATGTCAACCCAAAATTTAAGAGGGACATGAGAGTGAAAAAGCATAGCAAGACCTATTTCAGTTATATGTCTATGTTTACATTCGGCACGACCATTTTGAGATGAAGTGTATGGACACGACATTTGATGACGGATGCTCGAGGAAATTAAGTGATTTCGAAATTGATGATTAGTGAATTCAATTCCTCCATCACTTTGGAAAATATTGATTTTAGTGGAAAATTGATTTTCAACAAATTTATGAAATTGTAGAAAAATATGAAAGAAGCCATATTTATGTTTCAAAGGATAGAACCAAGTAAACCTGGAATAATCGTCAATAAATATAACATAATATCGAAATCCAAGATTTGAAGGGATAGGTGATGGTCCCCACAAATCACAATGAACAAGATCCAAAACATGCGAAGCACATTTTGTATTCAGAGAAAAAGGAAGTCTTTTACTTTTAGCAAGTTGACAACTAGAGCACATAGTAAGATTTGTAAGTAAAAAAGTAACATATAGTTGATGATTTTTATTCAAAAAAGAAATAATGTTATGAGAAACATGACCCAAACGGGCATGCCATTCATCAAAGGATGCCCGCGGACAATTATTAGGAAAAACGGAAAGAAAAGATTGATGGCCATGTTCAAGCACATAGAGTCCATTTTCATGTCGATCGGTTGCCACCACCCTTCTTGTGTCGCGAGTCTGCACAGTGAAGCGATCATTAGTAAAGATAATAGAGAAGGGAAAATCAGAGGTGAGTTTACTAATGGATATAAGATTTTTAGTGAGGCCAGGCATAACTAAAACATCTTTTAAATGAAGAGAGGATGTCGGAGAGAAGGTACTAGTGTGAGAAATTGGAAGAGAGGCACCATTACCAACTACAACACAGTCCTTACCAGAATATGTGTTGGCCTTGTCCAACTGGGCAGCATCATGAATCGTATGAACGGTAGCGCCAGTGTCCGTATACCAATCAGAATCTTGGCCATCATTAAGAGAACAGGAGGTGAAGGCCTCGACCAAGTTAGCAGCATTAGAAGGCTGAGTATAACGCTCTCAGCATGATGAGGCATAGTGACCTTCTCCACAGCAGATCTGACAACGGATTGGGCGGTTGCGGTCTCGATTATGGCGGCCACCACAACCACATCCTCCACGAGAGAAACAACCTTCTACACGTCCACCCGCATGTGAACCGGTGTTGAGACTACAAGATGCAGTGAAGGCAGCGATAGTGGAGCCCGAAGAGGGAGTCGACTCCAATGATCGAACAAAAATTTCATAGCTTTCGGCTTTGGGCACAACATCATCAAAGGTAGGGAGGGGGGATAGAGACAATTGAGTGGTTGAGAAAATAGAAAAAGAGGAGCCGAGACCACGTAAGTACCAGTGGAGTTTGTCAAGATCATCAACCGGACGTCCCATTGCCGCGAGTTGATCACAGAGTGCCTTAAAATCCTGGGAGAACTTAGGAACGCTTTTATCATTCTTTTTCATGGTCTAAAGGTCATCTTTGAGTCAAAGCACTTGAGACTTCGATCAATGGCTAAATGTATTTTTCAGCCGAGACCAAAATGCCCGGGACATAGGTAAGCCAACGACAACAGACATGGCTTCCTCTATTAAGGTGGAGAGTTGCAGACTAAGCACAAGCTAATCTGTGAGGTGCCATTCAGCCAACTTGGGATTTGGTGAAATAGAGTCACCGAAAACGATGGTGGCAGAGGGCTTGACAAGTGAACCATCAACATAGCCGAGAAGATTCTGGCATTGCAGCAGCGGCAAGACTGGACTGCACCAAAGGAGATAGTTGGAAGATGATAATTTGATGGTGAGAAGATGAACCATGGTGGTGAAAGGCAAAGTGGGGTTGACGGAGGCCATGGGATCGAGGATGTTAATCCTAAAAACTGCTTTGTGATACCATGTAAAGGTTTTGTGAAAACCACCGTAATCTTCTGGGTGGTTGAAGTTTGTATTTATAATGGTGTTTACATATATACGTTGCTAAGTCCAAATCAAATACAAATTACTCTAATATCATATCTACATCTGTTGCCTATAATGGAAGGGATTCTATCTTGATCTAGGAGTAAGTCTTTATCTTGAGCTTGATCTTTATCTTGATCTTAATCTTGATATGTAATCGTAATACATCTTCCAAGCCATAACTGCCAGGTGACAATAGAAGGGATTATCCCGAGTAACTGTCCCTTCGTAGTAGCTTTAGAAGCTTTAATAAATCATGCTTGCACCATTTCATACTTGCTTTGAAACTGTCTCCAAGGCATCCCTACTTGTTTTGCACATCTCTCCCATATTGACTTGGCCATCTCTCCCATAACCAATACAAGGTTAAGATCCTCATATCCACCTTTTTCACAACAGTTACACTTTGAAACAAAAGGTATACCTATACGTCGAATGCGATCATCCATGAAACACCCGGGCTTAGTCAAGCCTATTTTTTAAATATTTTTTTGGACTTAAGATCAGTTGAGTTTTCGAGTATTTTTTTTTATATATAAATTACGGGTCCAATGTATTTTCAAGAATCCAACCTATGTTTTGTTTTTAAAAAACAAAATGTTTGTTATCTTTTCAAACGGACTCTAGAGTCCTTTTCCCATTAAAATTCTATTTAGTTCCAGTTGCTTCTCACCACGTTCAGATAGTTTTGTGTTTGTTTCTTTAAATCCCTAGACCCCACTTCACACCACTCCTGTAGCCCATACTTGCACATCTCTTTTTCCCTTATCTCTCTAGGGTTTACTTTTGTTTTTTCATCGCCTTTATATTCACACGTTAAGCTCACAGTTCACGCACAACCCTCATGCACGTACTGCCCTCTTCAACCTCGTCACAGCATCAACAGATCCCCACCACCTTGACTCCCACCCGTATGCAGCAACACCACAACATGCAGAAGCCAGCCCACGGCAACTTTCCACTTGTAGAAACACATCTCGTGAGCCACCAACCCACTGCCGTTGCACCACCTTGAGGTAACATTTGTCCAGCCATGCGAAATCATAGCCAGCTATCCCTGAGGTTGCACACCGTCACTGTTATGAATGGAGACAAACCAAGTATGAAATAGGTTTGGGTTTGCAACCCACCCACCTTGTTAGGCCACCCACCATTTGCAAATGGTAGGCTACTCTCTCCTATAAATAGGAGAGAGCTCAATTGTATAAAATGTGGGATAGAGAGAAAGAGAGAAAGATAGAGAGAAAGGAAGAGAGAAAGAGTGTGGGTGAGAAATTTTTTGTAGAAATATTTTATAGTGAAATTACAGCAGCTGTGGACGTAGGCAATTGCCGAACCACGTTAAATTTCGTCTCTCCTTTTATTTAAAATCATCTCTGTCTCCGACCAGTCCCAACAACTGGTATCAGAGCCACTAGGTTCTTTTGTGGGGTGGAGTTTTGGTGTAGTAGTGTGGATACGTATAGTCTAAGGAGGTTCTGTCTAGGAGATTGGAAATTTTAAGTGTGTCCATTGTGACCCTCCAATCTTTCCTGGGAACTTACTTAGTGAAGTACTATTCATTTCTACTAGTCAAGTTGGTCGAAATCAATTTTTGACCACTCCAGGGTGTTCCTCGCGTCGAGACGAATCCGTTGCCGCAAACGGAATCGAAAACGGAGGTCGGAGTAGCCCACACGCGTCGGTTGAAGATCGAAGCATCGATCCACGCGCATCTGGAGGTTGAAGACAACTGAGCCAAGCCGAGCCGTGACTGAGCCGAGCCGACGTCATCCTGCCACTTGTCGCACTTTGCTAATTCGAGTGTTTCGAACGCAACGGTGATCTTTGTTTGTTCAAATTTGAACTCATTTGTAAAGTTATGGCTGGAGAAGAAGCTAAAAGTGTTGGTATCGAGAAATTTGACGGTACAGACTTTGCCTACTGGAGAATGCAAATAGAGGATTATCTCTATGGGAAGAAACTACATCTTCCACTCCTAGGAAAAAAGCCAGATGACATGAGCAATGAAGATTGGAGTTTTCTTGATAGACAAGTGTTGGGAGTCATTCGACTAACATTGTCAAGATCAGTTGCACACAATGTGGGAAAGGAAAAGACCACAGCAGATTTGATGAAGGCTCTATCAGACATGTATGAGCAGCCATCAGCCAATAACAAAGTGCATTTGATGTACAAGCTATTCTACTTGAGAATGACAGAAGGAACTCCAGTTATTCAGCATCTGAATGAGTTCAACACCATCATCAATCAATTAGCTTCTGTGGGGATTGAATTTGATGATGAAGTACGTGCACTGATTGCTCTGGCTCAATTGCCAAAAAGCTGGGAGGCCATGAGAACAGCTGTTAGCAATTCTTATGGCAAAACAAAGATGAAGTATCAAGATATCCGGGACCATATTCTGAGCGAGGAAGTTCGCAGAAGAGATACAGGAGAAGCATCAACTTCCAGTTCTGCCTTAAACCTCGAGACGAGAGGTAGAGGAGCTAGTAGAAATTCAAATCGGGGCAGGTCAAATTCCCGAAGAGGAAGAAGTAAATCTAGGTCCGGAAGACAAGTACAGTGCTGGAATTGTGGCAAGATTGGCCACTTCAGAAATAATTGCAAGGAGGCAAAGAAGAAGAATGAGCATGACTCTGCTAATGCCACAACAGAAGATTTCCAAGATGCCTTACTCCTTTCAGTCGACAACCAAATTGAATCTTGGGTGTTAGATTCAGGAGCCTCATTCCACACTACAGCACACCGAGAAATCATGCAGAATTATGTCACTGGTGATTTCGGGAAGGTGTACTTAGCAGATGGTGAAGCGTTGGAAATCGAAGGCATGGGAGATGTACGAATCAATCTGCCCAATGGAAGTGCATGGTTGTTACAGAAGGTGCGACATGTTCCCAAGCTCATGAGGAACCTGATTTCTGTAGGACAACTTGATGCTGATGGGCATTCGGTACTATTTACCGGCGGCACGTGGAAGATAACAAAAGGAGCTATGGTAGTAGCTCGAGGCACAAAAACAGGTACTCTATACATGACTTCAAGCATTAGAGATACTGTTGCAATTGCTGACGCAAATGCTAACCTATGGCATCAAAGGCTTGGTCACATGAGTGAGAAAGGAATGAAAGTACTATTATCCAAGGGGAAGTTACCAAAGTTGGAATCAACTGATTTCGACATGTGTGAAGGTTGCATTTTTGGGAAGCAGAAAAAGGTTAGTTTCTTGAAAAATGGCAGAACTCCAAAGTCTACAAAGTTGGAATTGGTGCACACAGATTTGTGGGGGCCATCCCCAGTCGCTTCTCTTGGAGGATCGCGGTACTATGTTTCCTTTATTGATGACTCAAGCAGGAAAGTATGGGTTTATTTTTTGAAAAATAAATCTGACACATTTGACACTTTCAAGAAGTGGAGAGCTATGGTTGAAAATGAAACAGGCTTGAAGTTGAAATGTCTGAGGTCAGACAATGGCGGAGAGTACATCGACAGAGGGTTCAAAGAATTCTGTGCTGCAAATGGGATCAGATTTCAGAAGACTATTCCCGGGACACCGCAGCAGAATGGCGTAGCTGAACGCATGAACAGAACTCTCAACGAACGTGCCAGAAGCATGAGGCTGAATTCAGGATTGCCTGAATGTTTTTGGGCTGATGCAGTTAACACTGCAGCCTATTTGATTAACCGGGGACCTTCAGTTCCCTTAAAGTTCGATCTACCAGAGGAAGTCTGGAGCGGAAAGAAGGTAAATCTTTCCCATTTGAAAGTTTTTGGCTGTGTATCATATGTTCACATAGATTCTACTGATCGTAACAAGTTAGAAGCCAAATCTAGAAAATGTTTTTTCATCGGTTATGGTGATGAAGAATTTGGCTATCGATTTTGGGATGGTAAAAATCGCAAAATCATTAGAAGTAGAAATGTAATTTTCAATGAGCAGATTCTGTACAAAGCTAGGTCACAAGCTGAACCTGAGGAGCAGCCAAAGAAACCTGAGGTTGTTGACTTTGATGTTACTCAAGTCAACACTGATCAGAACGAGGATAAAGAGAATGATGATACACAGATCGAACAACGTACACCACTCACTGTTATTCGAAGATCTTCAAGGACGATTAGGCCACCACAACGGTTCTCACCATCTCTACACTACATCCTGCTAACAGATAGTGGTGAACCGGAAAGTTATGATGAAGCTCTACAGATTGAAGATTCGATCAAGTGGGAGAAAGCCATGCAAGATGAGATGGAGTCACTGATGTCAAATCAGACATGGGAGCTAACTAAGCTTCCAAAAGGCAAGAAGGCTTTGCACAACAAATGGGTGTACAGGATTAAGGAAGAGCACAATGGTAGCAAGCGCTACAAAGCCAGAATGGTTGTGAAGGGGTTTCAACAAAAGGAAGGTGTCGACTACACAGACATTTTCTCCCCAGTCGTAAAATTGACCACGATCAGGCTAGTGTTGGCAATTGTGGCTGCAGAGGATCTACATCTTGAGCAGTTAGATGTGAAGACTGCATTCCTTCATGGTGATTTGGAGGAAGACATCTATATGCACCAGCCACAAGGATTCTCAGTAAAGGGAAAAGAGAATCTAGTTTGCAAACTGAAGAAGAGCTTGTATGGCCTAAAACAAGCTCCACGACAATGGTACCGAAAGTTTGACAACTTCATGTGCAGTAATGGATTTACAAGACTGCAGGCTGACCATTGTTGCTATATGAAGAATTTTGACAACTCTTATATTATCCTACTGTTGTATGTGGATGATATGCTCGTTGCAGGGTCAAGCATCGAGGAGATCAATAAACTGAAGAAGCAGTTTGAGATGAAGGATTTGGGTGCTGCAAAACAAATCCTTGGTATGAGAATTATTAGAGACAGGGCTAATAATACTCTTACGCTCTCGCAGGAGGAGTATGTGAAGAAGGTGCTCAGTAGGTTTAACATGGACAAGGCAAAACCAGTGAGCACACCCTTAGCTAGTCACTTTCGACTAACTAAGGATCAGTCGCCAAAGACGGAGAAAGAGCAAGAATGCATGAACGGAATACCCTATGCATCTGCTATTGGTAGTCTTATGTACGCCATGGTCTGTACAAGGCCAGATATTGCACAAGCAGTGGGAGCCGTGAGTAGGTACATGACTAATCCAGGAAAGCAGCATTGGGAAGCAGTCAAGTGGATTTTGAGATATCTAAAAGGCTCTTCAGATACGTCACTATGCTTTACAAAAGCAGGTTTAAAGCTACAGGGATATGTAGATGCTGATTTAGCAGGTGACGTTGACAGCAGAAAAAGTACTACTGGATTTGTGTATACGTTGGGTGGTACAGCTGTATCGTGGGCTTCTAAGTTACAGAAGATTGTTGCTCTCTCAACTACAGAAGCGGAATACGTTGCTATAACTGAAGCGGGGAAGGAAATGGTTTGGTTGCAGTCCTTTTTGGAGGAATTGGGAAAGAAAAATGAAAAAGGTATTCTGCACAGTGATAGTCAGAGTGCTATTTTTCTTGCGAAAAATCCAGCCTTTCATTCCAGAACAAAACACATACAGTTGCGATACCATTTTATTCGATCTCTTCTCGATAGTGGACAGCTGATACTTGAGAAGATTCGAGGAACAGAGAACCCAACAGACATGTTTACAAAAGCAGTTACTGCTGACAAGCTGAAGCTGTGTGTAGCTTCAGTTGGCCTTCGTACTTAAAGGCATGACTTGAAGTTGCTGTGATGGTTGCTATGAAGATATGTAGACTTATTTGTCTCCAAGTGAGAGATTGTTATGAATGGAGACAAACCAAGTATGAAATGGGTTTGGGTTTGCAACCCACCCACCTTGTTAGGCCACCCACCATTGTTAGGCCACCCACCTTGTTAGGCCACCCACCATTTGCAAATGGTAGGCTACTCTCTCCTATAAATAGGAGAGAGCTCAATTGTATAAAATGTGGAAAAGAGAGAAAGAGAGAAAGATAGAGAGAAAGAGTGTGGGTGAGAAATTTTTGTAGAAATATTTCATAGTGAAATTACAGCAGCTGTGGACGTAGGCAATTGCCGAACCACGTTAAATTTTGTCTCTCCTTTTATTTAAAATCATCTCTGTCTCCGACCAGTTCTCTACACTCACGGCCTCCCCGTAGCCGACAGACTTCGTTACGTAAAGCAACCTCGCCACCCCGAAGCCAGGCCAACTACGCCGTTGCTCCTCCCTCGGATCACCTCTGTGTGACCTAGCCGAACAACCCAGCCCTCCCATGATCCATCTCAAGCGATGTCAGCCCTTGTTTCCCCTCACCAAAACAGAACACCTGCTTTTCTCCCCACCATGATGCACGAGAGTCGAAAGCATCCACAACCCAGCCGCGGCAGAAGCTGCCTCGTTTAGTCGCTGCAGCACGGAGTGTCTCCATCTCGGAACACCCGTTCGCAGCCCTTAGCTCTCTTGGTAATCTCTCTCTCTCCCCCACACGCCATGCTCTCTCTCATCGTGAACCCTCTCTCTCTCATCACTTTCTCTATCTCTCTCTCACCCTCACAACGCATGACTGCCGCCGAGCTCCTGCCTCCTCCGCTCACAACCTCTACTCTCGGTAACTTGAGTTTTTCATCCCAGCCCAACGTCACACGGCGTATATCCTCCGTAAGATAACATTGTTTTACTCAATTGTTATGTTTTCAGTTTTTCCAAGTTGCATGAAAGTTTTTATTCAATTACTAAAAGCCCTTAAAGCCTTTAATTTTTTATGTAGCCTTCCAAGTGTAACTTTCTGATTTTACATGGCCTGTCTCTTTTTATGTTAAACCTACGATGCCCGTATCGACCTTGTTTTAAATAAATGTTTTTATAAAAAGAACAAAGGAATTTTAAAATTATATTATTTAGTATGAAATTATTTTAATAGTTTGAACGTATATTTTATTTTATTTTATTTTGTAACCAGTGGCTGTTTGCAATAAAATTAGTAATGGTTGGGTTTTGATTTCTTAAATAGACTGATGTTTGAGTTGGAGTTAAGTTATTAAGTGGATAATTGACGGTATTTTAGGAATTATGAGGATTTTAGGTTTTGAGAGTTAGAATAGGTTAATTTAGTATTTTAGGTTTAAATATTGAAATATGTGTTTGACCATAGATTTATGAGAATTACATGATTATTTTATAGGTGACAAGTAAATTTTGTTTGGCATTATTGAGGAAAATTTTTGAAAAGTTAAGAAGTTCAAGTAAACGGGGTTCCTATGTTAGACTTTGCATAACAATTAAGAAAAGTGAATTGAGGTTGGTTTCAAAAATGTGCATGATATGTTTTGAAAAGAAAATATGAAAAACAATTTTTTAGAGATCATATGCACAGGGTTGGATTGATCAAGCAACACTTCTTTAAAAGCAGGAATTGTTGGGCATGCACTAGTCACATGTCCTGAATCTTCACATATGTTACATTTTTCAATTGATGGCAAAACATGCATTTCATTGACTTTCTTAACCTCTAAAGACTCTAACTTTTTAGACATCAATACAAGCTTAGCATGTAAATCATCAGATTCTTTCAAGTGGTATTTACCACCCCCACCAACACATTTTTGATTTTCAGATCTATCATACAAGTCAAAAACAACCCAAGATTGGGCATTTTCAACCAAATAGTCAAAATATTCAAAGGCTTCCTCGGGCCCTTTCTTGAAGAATTTACCATTGCATATGGTTTCTACAAATTGCCTCATTTTCGATTGCAACCCCTCATAGAGAAAACTAATGACCCTCCAATTCTCATATCCATGATGAGGACATGCATTTAAAAGGTCTTTGAATCGTTCCCAACAATGATAAAATGTTTCCACATCATTTTGGCAAAAATTCATGATTTGTCTTTTCAAGGCATTGGTTCTATGAATGGGAAAAAATTTCTTTAAATATTCAGTTTGCATTTCTTGCCAATCCTAATGGATCTTGGTCTTAAGGAATTCAACCATGTCTTAGCCTTGTCTTTTAAGGAAAATGGAAACAGTTTCAATCTTATGACCTCTTCAGTGCATGTTCTATCCATAAATGTGGAACACACTTCTTCAAACTCTTTGATATGCAAGTAGGGGTTTTCAGATTCCATACCATGAAAGTGTGATAGTAATGGAATCATTCCGGTTTTGAAATTAAAAGTATTTGCATTAAGAGGTAAAATGATGCAAGAAGGTGTGCTAGTCCTAACAGGCTGAAGATACTCTCTAAGTGTCCTATTTTGATTTACCATTTACCTATTATGATGTTCATTTTCAGCCATGATGCTATCAGTGTCAGATGATGATTCAAGAGAAGGTGATGCAGAGTTAAAAGATGTCAGTGATTTTGTCGTAAACAATCGAGATGTATGGTCTCTAGTCCAACCAGTCATACAAACAAGAGCAAAAAATCAAAGACAATGAAAAATAAATAGAGAGCAGGGAAAAATATTAGATGTCACTTAGGTTGTGAAGAGGTTCACAGCTCTACAAATGCCCTCTCAGCAGTAGAGGAATGCTCTGATAAGCACCAGTTGTCTCCGGCAACGGCGCCAAAAACTTGACTCGATCTCGAATATGCTTCCAAGTGTATAAATGTCAAGTTGTATCAAGGATAAGTCCAGAATCGTATTCCGTAGGGACAAAGGGTTATTAAAGCGTTTGTGAGATTTTTGTGTAACAAATGTGTCGACTATGAGAGATGAAAATAAAATAAAAAATAAATTAAAATGCAATGTAAAAAGAAATTAAAGATGAAGTAAGAAAGAAAAGTATGAATTTAATTCTCGAAAAAATATAATCAAAACTAAAATTAGAGTTTCTAATTAAAAAGACAAATTAACAAACACTTGGATTGGGTATGAGACTTTCTTTGATTCGGATCCTAGATAATTTTCTTGATTAACAATCCAATCAAGGCATTGATAAACGGAAGATAAAAAGTTAAGCTCAAGTTTTGTAATATTTTCTTAAGGGATTCTCTACTTTTCTAGCCAAACACACATTAACAAACCACTAAGAGAAGCCTTGATAATTTTCAAGCTTTTGTTATGCCTTACGTCAACAATAAATTAAGAGCAAGAGCCGCAATCTATTTTTAATTCAAATCCATCTAGTAATATAGTGAAATCAACATTCAACTACAAAATACTGCATTAAGTCTCATTTCACAATCTAAATTTCAGAAATTAGCTACACATGATATTTCTAGTAATAAAAATAAATCAAAATAAAGCCATCATTGCCGGGAAAAAAAAAATCATGACTAAGCAGCCGACGTTCAAAACCGAGAAGAAAAGTTCCAGCAGAAAAAAAAAGAAACGAAACTACAAATAAAAGAGCCAGCGTCCACCGTCCAAATGAAAGACTAAAAGAAAATAATCTCCACCGACAAAGCAATGCTAAGAGAAAGAAATAAAAATCCTGCCGACCAATAAATGTCGTCCCAAAACGAAACTGAAACTGCAAAACCAAAACTATGGAAAGAAAGCAAATGATGAATAACACTATCAAAAGTAAAATCAAGAAGTGTTTAAGCAAATAAAATGAACGGGAAAAAAAGAAGAAGGAAACTTACCAACCAAACGAAAAAAGACAAAGTCAAAAAAGAAAAAAAAAATATGCCAGCCGTCTCCCTCTTTCCTACACGAAAACGTCCAAAACAAAAAGTAAAGACTAAAAAAAATAGCCCCTCACCCGACTTCCTCTGTTTTTACTCTGCACACCCGCGTGCCCCACATTCCAGCCTTTCATCTCCTTCAGTCCGTAGCTTCATCTGCTGTGAGGTCCCGCGTGCGCCTTCTGCTGCGTTTAGGGAGTGCTCTGCGTTGAGGTCCCTCTTGTCCAGTCCGTGCATCTTACTCTACCATCAATTTATTTATACATAATTAGATATTTTCAAGAATACCCTTAAACCTATTGATCAGTGAAATATTTATGTTAGCATCAAGAAGGGTAAACTTAAAATATTAAATCTGATGTGGCCTACCAGCTGCAATATAAATCTCTTTAAGTGCATAAACATCAGAATTTTATCAATCAGAAAGTGCTTAATTTACTTTCTATTGAATAATTTATTTAATTTAGCATCCTAATCATGCAGTTTTTGACACTTTATCATCCTCCACTGAAAAAGTAAATACCAGCTCACAATCTATGGTTTTTGGCTGACGGAAAGGGACCTCCATCTCCGGTAGTGGTTGAGGCACCGCAAAGACTAGGTTGGCGAAGGACCAAGCTGGGACTGCCATGGGCGCCGGGGCATCAGGGGCCACCATGCATCCAAACGAACAAACCTAGCCAGGCCAAAACAAGAGAACCCTAGAAGAGCGTATAAGGAAAGTTTTTACGTAGGAAATAATAATTTTTTATGTAACTTTTTATATTATATTATATATTATGTGCTAGATTGCTAATTAATTTAACATAAAATCTAAATCTTAAACATGAACATTAATATTAAGTTATTAATTTAAACTATACTTTTGATATATATATATATATATTAGGGATAAATACATTTTTGGAATAATAAACTATAATATATATATTTTATAAATACATTTTTTAGGTGAACAAGCAATATTGGAGGAACCGGCTCTCAAGTTTCAACTTATGTAGTGTCACACATGTAACTGATAAACCGGAAAAACTAGACAGGATTGGACCAAAACCAGAAAAGCCAAAAGTTTCGATTCCGTTAATGAATTGATCCGTATTAGTTCTTAAATTTTCAAAACCGGCATATTTTGGTTTGATTCCAAAAGTTTTTGAAAACCGGATTGGTTATGAACACCCCTAGTTGCTCAGTTATATATCTGGAGTAATGATATCAGGTAACCATTTACACAATGAGTAATACTAGATATGTACAAGTTTTACTTGTACAAATCTTACATAAACCCTTTATAAAAATGTAGGTCCACCAAAAAAAAACATTCTAAGTTTTTTACAATGAGATCCACTTTTTTTTCTCCAAAAGACCCGTGACAAGAGTTCGACATGATAACACAATGCATCTACTTTGCCTCACTTCTTTGTTCTTTAAAGAAAGAAAAACTCTAGATGTTACCGCCTGGGGGACTTACAGGGTAACTGCAGCCTACGTGGCATTAATCTCAAAATGGTACGTTCTGTTCCTTTGTCTCAACGTCTTCATCTCAAAATACTCCCCAAGCGCAAAGGTTCCGTCATTCTTGGGTAATGTAAATTGATAGAAAAGTTTTGAGTAATCCAAGTACCAGTGTAATTATCTTGCTTTCTGTTCACTTTTCTATTAAAGCAGAAGTTCATGTCCATAACGTGTACCCTTATGACAAAATCATTGAAACTAGACTACGATGACTTTCTAGAAACATTACCCAATCCATCATTCAAAATCAAACCAAACTTTACCCAAGTCCAAAATCAACCCATAATTTCCAAAGCTTATTTATTTACTTGAGGCATAGATAGGTATGGGCACAAGTGGAGACACATCCAAGCAAAGTATTCCAAGGCAAAGTGTGCCAACCCAAGAAAACAGTTGTGAGACAGCTTGAAGAGCCGGTATGGAGCAATGGGAAGTAGTGTGGATTCATAACAAGGAGAGAATGTAGGGCCAACTAGCCAAGGAGTTGTAGGTCTTGAAGGTTGTGGAGCCGATTTCAATGGGTGCTGGTGTTTCTCATGGGAATAAAGAGTTGGAAAGAAGGTGTCGTATGCGTACCAAGATAAAGAGAGTGAGAAGCAGTGGTGCGTCCCCTCCTTTTCTTAATTGAAGAAATGAAATAAATAAATAAATAAAAATATAATCGGGTGCACAACAGTTTTGCGTGACAGTTGTATCTAGCATAATTGCTAAAAAATACTAGTCAAAACTGAGATCAATTCCACATTCACTCCCCTTCACTTTGTTTTCCCAAAAACCCTTGTAGACCGGCCCAATATTGACATAGTCGTAGTAACCACTACATGCTTACCAACCATCTCCACTAGCGTCACCCACACAATCTCGGGCCTGTTTGGATTCGTTTCGTTTTATCTCATCTCATTATTATAATTTTTTCAAATTTCCACATAAAATATAATAAACAATTCAATATTTTCAAATCTCAATTCAAGTTTTTCAAATCTCAAAACAATAATAATATTCTAATAATATTTTATTTAACTTTCATCTTTCATCTAAAACCATCTTATCTCATCTCAGAATTCAAGCCAGTCGTTAGACTACATTCCAAAGATAAAAAAGACATACAATTTAATTATGGTCTGGGAAGAGAAATAACCAAATCAAATCAAAGAGTGAGAGGGAGAGCCACATACAATTTCCAAAGGTGCTGAAGTTGGGGGGGCCGAGGAACTAAACGGCATACGCAACAATCGTCAACAAGGTGGGTCTAGAAAAAGAAGCAGGTGCGAGGGCAGGATGCAAATTGGAACTAGGGTTGAAAAAATGACCCGTTAGTTCAGTCTAGTACACAAAACCAAAAGGAACATGTTGTTGACTGCACCGATTCGATCGAGAACGAGGAGATTCCAGACACTTGCTAGGACCAATCTCGGTGATATTCGGTAGGTTCTAAATGTGGGGGTGTTTAGATAGTGATTTTTTTTTTTTAATTTCATTTCATCATTACAACATTTTCAAATTTCCACACAAAATATAATAAACGATTCAACTTTTCCAAATCCCAACACAATAATAATATTAAAAGATAATATTCTAACAATATTTTCTTAAAACTTTCATATAAAATCATCTCACTATCCAAAACGCATCTTAATTATTCCAATGAACCTAAACAAAAACTCAGTATCTCACCCCAATGCAAGAAACATTAATTCCCTATATAGAAAAATGAAATAAACCTAGCATATATTTATTGTAGAACACATCAATAATGTAGAGAATGAGAGAAACTACGGATGAGAGTACTTGTATGCTTTTCTAGATAGGGATAATGCAAATAGTAATAGCAAAGCAGTGAGACAATGAAGATTTTCAGCAAAATGTGAGAATGAATAATAGGTTAAAAACAAATTAAAGAAACATAATTGAAGAGAGAGAGAGAGAGAGAGAGAGAGAGAGAGAGAGAGAGAGAGAGAGAGAGAGAGAGAGATTGTGTCATTGACAAAGAAGATAAGGTTTGGAAGACACAGAAAATTCGAGAAAGCAGAGGATCGAGTGAAAGAGAAGACTTCAGTTCCATGGGTTTATATCTCTTGCTTAACTAGTTATTTTAAGTTGCATCGGGCCCCTAAGGCATTATGTGATGTGCCATTTATTTTACCTAGTACTTAATTGCTTTGGTGGGTCGTGGGTGGTGCTGAAAGATACAGGGCCGAGATAGAGAGTTTGTTATTCCTTCTTTTTTATTTTGTAAGCAGGCCCATGGCATTTTAGCATCAGTTTATTGCTTGTCAGTTTAATTCGGCCCACTGCCCATAGCAGAGAAATTCAACTACAAGAGTCTGAAAATATGTATACTGCCAAGGGAACATTATAACGATATCTAGAAAGTAATAGAGCTCTCTTATTCCCATTATTATCCTCCTTCTTCCTTGTGGATGTGCTTCCCTCAAAGAGAGCTTTGCCACTAGGATTTCCCTTGTTAACCTTGGTGTGTTACAAAAGTGATATTAGAGAGATAGATCTCTATCCTGAATGCCCTAAAGAAATCCATAAATTCACAATATCAAAATCTAAAAACAGAGATGTTAGCCCTTAAGAGGTAAAATATTTCCATAATACAATAACTAACAGCTTTAATAGTAGAATCAGAATAGATGCCAAGGAGATTCCTCTGCAGGCACAACAAGGAGGAATGGAGCTATTAGTTAGCATAACATGGGAGAAATGCAAGCTAGAACAGTGCGCTTGGAGTTTCCTAGCTTCCATGGTGAAGACCTAGCTAGTAGGATTTGTAAATTAGTTCTTTGCCTTTCATAATACCTTGCCGCATCATCGCATTAGATTAGCCTTGTTGAACCCAAGGTTTCAAGTTTCGTGTAATTATAAATCTACACATAGATTTTGATGATAACAAATGAATTCAAAGAATAAAAGAGTTTCAAGCTCAAGATTTCCACACAATAGAATCAAGCACATCAAGGAACCAAGCATGAGCAAGAAGGGAACAATTTCACATTAAAATCATAGAGTAATGTTGTAAATCTCTTAAAAATTCGAAATTAGGATTAAGGCTCAAAATTAATATTTTATCATAAAGCATTAAAATACATTTTCCACATGTGCATGAATTTTTTGAAAATTTTGAAAGATGATTGATTGTCATCTTTCACATGTGCATGTTTTATTTGAATATTTTCAAAAGTGATTGATGCTTTTCTTGACTTATGCAAAAAATAGATGTCTTTGTTTGAAAATTTTGAAAAGTAAAGTGTGCTCCTTTTGTCATATGCAAAACGTAAAAGATTAGGTTTAAAATTTTTGAAAAGTAAAGTGTGCTCATTTTGTCACATGCAAAAAGTAAAAAGATTAGGTTTGATTTTTTGAAAAGTGAATGATGATGTCTTTGACATGTAAATCTTTTTAAATTTAAATATGAAGTCTCATATGCCTATAAATAGATCATTTAAGAGCTTCACATTTACAACACCAAGAGCATACAATATTCATTCAAAGCTTTCATTCTCTCTTCTTTAAGCATTGAGCCTTAACCCTTGTTCATTTTGAGAGATATAGTTTGTGCTGTATTGTTATTATTTCACTCATTGAGGAGTGTTTTATGATATTCTACCCACTATCAATTCTTGTATCAGTAAAAGGGTGTGTATAACCCTTGTGCGTGTAGAAAGTGTTTTACACAGGAAATAGTTGAATCACCACGTGTAAGGTGATTGCAAGTGTAGAAGGTGTTCTACACAGATCCTTTGTAGCGGTGTTGTTCAAAGGTATAATAGGTTTCTATCTCCACCTGAAGGAGGTTGAATAGTGAATTCGGGGATCCTCAAGGGGTAGCTTGAGGCGAGGACGTAGGCAGTGGGACCGAATCTCGTTAACATACTGAGTTTGATTCTCTCTTACCCTTACTCTTTATATTGATTGTTGTTTCATATTTTGTTTATATTTTATATTATATATTTGATTTATAACTGTTATCTTTTTAAATACAACTCAATTCACCCCCCTTCTTGTGTTAGTCATCTGGGCAACAATTGGTATCAGAGCTAAAGCTCTATTATAAGATTAACTATCTTTGAGTTAAAATCTTATGGCTAACATTGCAGCTTCATTTGGTGAAAGTCAATCTAGCAATCGGCCTCCATTCTTTTATGGAGATAATTACTCATTCTGGAAAGTTAGAATGAGAATATTCATTCAGGCTCAAGGTTGAGAAATCTGGAAATGCATTGTAAATGGACCTTATATTCCAACAAAAGTGGTTGATGGAGTAAAGGTCAAAAAGGAAAAAGAAGAGTTTAATCGTGAAGACGATAGACTTTATACTTTGAATTTAACAGTTATCAATTTATTATATAATGCTCTCAATGGTAATGAGTTTAATAGAATAATGACTTGTGCTACAGTAAAGGAAATTTGGGATAACTTGGAAGTTACTTATAAAGGAACTTCTCAAGTCAAGGAATAAAAAATTTATATTCTTACTCATGAATATGAAATGTTTAATATGGATGATGATGAATCTATTTCTAGTATGCACACTCGTTTTACTAACATCATAAACAGGTTGACAGCTCTTGGCAAAGTTTATTCCAAAGTGGAGATAGTAAGAAAAATTCTCAACTCTCTACCAAAACGTTGGGAATAAAAAGTGACAGCGATTCTTGAAGCTAGAGACCTCAAGAAGCTCGAAGTGAATGAACTCATCGGGTCACTTATCACCCATGAGTACATATTGAAAAGAGGAGAAGAAGAAGGAAAGCCAAAGAAGAGCTTGGCACTTAAAGTTGTTCCTCATGAAAGTGAAAGTGATGAAGATGAGGAAAATGACAACAAAGATGAAGAAGTTGCGATGATAACAAGAAGAATTCAGAGGCTCTTAAAGAAAAATAAAACTCATCCGAGGAAATCATTCAAAAAGTTTTCCAAGAAAGATTCAGGTAAAAATGACACTTTAATTTGTTATAAATACAATAAGCCTGGTCATATCAAGCCAGATTGTCCTCTGCTAAAGAAAGATCGAAACAAAGGCAAGAGAGCAATGAAAGCTACATGGGATGATGATTCAAGTAGCTCAGATAGTTAAGCAAGCAATGGAGAATCAGCAAATCTTTGTCTTATGGCTAAAGATGACATTGAGGTAACAAATCTTGATAATATTGAAAATCCTTCAAATGAAGAATTGCAAAATGTTTTAGAAGAGGTATATGAGGAATTTGAAAAATTGGGTATCAAGTATACTTCTTTGAAAAAGAAAAATTCTTCTTTAACAAATGAAATTAATATTTTAAGAAAAGAAAGTATTGTTTTGAAAGATGAAAATCTTGAGTTAAAGAAGAAGAAAACTGATTTAGAAAATATTGTTGAAAACTTTACGAATGGAAAAAGAAATTTTGAAAAACTTCTTGGTAGTCAAAAATGTGTTTTTGACAAAGCATGCTTGGGATATATGCCAAAACAAAAATACAAACCTTATAAAAACTTCTTTGATAATCCTTCTACATCAAATTCCAATATTCAAAAATCTTTTCATAATAATTTTGTCAAAAAAGGATACTATTATAATCACTTAAGTTCTTCATATATGCCATATGCTATTTGCAATTTTTGTAATAGAAATGACCATAATTATCATGCTTGTCCTATTAGAGGAAAGCATACAATGACTATTAGGGCCATATGGGTACCTAAAAATCTTGTTTCTTCTAATACTAATAAATAAAGGACTCAAAGAACTTGGGTACTAAGAAAAATCATTTTAATTGTTTTTATAGGTATGCATGAAGTCCTCCACAAGTAAAAACAAAATGAGTTTTTAGAAATAAGAAAGACGAGTCCGGAGTCATAACTAGAAATAAGGCTCGACTTGTAGCCCAATGTTTCAATCAAGAAGAAGGAATCGATTATGATGAGACATATGCACCAGTCGCAAGATTAGAAGCTATTCGAATGCTACTTGCATATGCTTGTTATAAAGATTTCAAACTTTTTCAAATGGATGTTAAAAGTGCTTTCTTAAACGGTTTTATAAATGAAGAGGTATATGTTGAGCAACCTCCAGGTTTTGAAAATCATATCTATCCAAATCATGTTTTCAAATTCACAAAAGCACTATATGGACTCAAACAAGCTCCTAGAGCTTGGTACAAGAGACTCAGTGGTTTCTTGATTGAAAAAAGGCTTTTCAAGAGGAAAAATTGATACAACTCTTTTCATTAAATATGAAAATGATGATATTCTTTTGATTCAGATTTATGTTGATGATATAATATTCGGTGCTACTAATGAAAATATGTGTCAAGTTTTTGCTAAGACTATGCAGGAAGAATTTGAAATGAGCATGATGGGAGAGCTTACATTCTTTCTCGGATTGCAAATTAAGCAAGCAAAAAGTGGGACATTCATCAATCAATCAAACTATATTAAGGAATTGCTGAAGAAGTTTGGGATGGAAGGTGCTAAGGAAACTGGAACACCAATGAGCCCATCCACTAAACTTGATAAAGATGAATCCGGTAAACTAGTTGACTCGAAAGTATATCGAGGTATGATTGGTAGCTTATTATATTTAACAGCCAGTAGACCAGATATTATGTTTAGTTTGTGCTTATGTGCACGCTTTCAATCATCTCCAAAAGAATCACATTTAATTGCAGTTAAGTGCATTCTTAGATATCTTAGTGGTACAATTAACTTAGAGTTATGGTACCCTAAGCACACATTTTTCGATCTAATCAGCTACACAGATGCAGATTATGCTGGCTGTAAAATAGATCGAAAAAGCACTAGTGGAGCATGTCACTTCTTAGGTCATGCACTAATTTCCTGGTTTAGTAAAAAATAAAATTCTGTTGCACTATCTACTGCTGAGGCAAAATATGTTGCTGCAGGTAGTTGTTGTGCACAAGTTCTTTACATGAAGCAACAACTTGAAGATTTTAAACTCATGTATAATCACATTCCAATCAAATGTGATAATACAACTGTTATAAATCTTTCAAAGAATCCAATACAACATTCTAGATCTAAGCATATTGAAATAAGATATCATTTTCTTCGAGATCATGTGCAGAAATGCGATATAATACTAGAGTTCACAAATACACACAATCAGTTAGCAGATATATTCACAAAACCTTTACCAAAAGATAGATTATGTATGATTAGAAGAGAAATAGGTATGATGCATGTTATGAATATATCTTAAAAGATAGATCAGAGTTCATAAAAATAGAGAGATATTTTTAAATACTTTTACATAAACTTGAGGTTCTTAGCCTCATGTTTGAGACGCTCATTCTCTTCATACAATATCATGTCATCCCTATCCATAGGAACTGGCAAGCAGAATGAAGAATCCAATAGAGATTTCAACTGTTTATTCTTCTGCCGAATGATTCCTTCCCTTGTGTGAGACTCTTGAACAATTCGTTGAAGTACAACAATTTGTTCTTTAAGCTTTTCAACCTCATGGCTTTTGGCTTATACCCGCTAGGAAAAAGCAACAATAGAGGATGAGTAGCGAGTCCTGAGACTCACCAAGTCGTAGATAGCATCGGAGTCTGACTTATTAGCCAAACTATTATTTTCTTACTGCAACATGGCACTAATGGCAGCTGCAAAAAGGACAGGAGGTTGAGTTGCTGAATACCTCATGGATGGATCTAAAGGAATGTTAGAAGAATGAGCTATTGAGAAAAGAATTGAAAACTTAAAGTGAAAATGTTGAAGGAATGCAGATGGGTTATAGAGATGAGAATAAGATTTGATGCAAATTGGATGAAATTTAAGACTGATTTTATAGGGATAGCATAAAGAACAAGACAAACTATTGTCTCTTCAAATCTTATTTAGTCAAAAGAAATACAAGATATGCTGGACACATATTGTCAAAAGTTTTCTTAGTAAGCAAGCGAGATTAACAGTAGATTTTCCTTATTTTTCTAGTAAACGATGAACCTCTGTTGTTATATGCCGATGTTGACCTTGTATCTGAACCCTTTCTCGTTCCAGCTCCTCTATTCGTGGTTGCAGATCATGAGCATACCAATCTGTAAATTTTTTCAACTCTTTGTTTTCTTGCTTTAGCCTTTTATTCTCTCTATCCTTATTAGCAAGCTTCTATCGTAACTCAGATATTTGGATGTTAAGATGATCAATTTCACTCACCCTCGCCATTAACCTCCGAGACATAATCGTAACAGAGGCAGCATATTGACTACTAAGCATTCTTGATTTTGCAATAATCTCAGAATTAGCCCTACTAGAAAAACGGTTCTCTGCTCCTATCATGGTATTGACGGTCTCAGGAGAGAAGATTGATGGTTGATGCGTCAAGGGTTCCTGATTCAAGTCTGGAACATTAGTGGAAGAGAATTGTTCGGCCATTCTATCGTTATGGAAAAATAGAACTCAAGACAAGAAGCGATGTATTTTTTTGTTGTTATATCCGATAGGTGAAAATGATCATTTTTTTATAGAAACTCAGAGCCTTCAATCCCGTTTGTCAACAACATCAGGCGATTGTTTAAATCTTCAGCCGCACTAAATTCATAGAGTTAGGCCTCGAGGCTTTGCAGCACTTGTCGGGTCATGGACGGCTCCCTTTTACAACTATCTACAGTGTCTATTAACGCATCGTTTTCTTCAGTCTATTTACTTGCTGCCGATCCTTTTTAATGATGCCAAAAGGGGGAGAAGTTTTAGACTAGAACATTAACATTGTTTAAATTGCTAAACTTGTTATATATGCTTGGAATTATATTTATATTTTTGCTTGAAAAACTAACGCACATTCTCAGGGGGAGCTTAAGTATTAATACAGGTTTCAAGTTCTATCAAGTATTTATCATCATCAAAAAAGGGGAGATTGTTGAACCCAAGGTTTCAAGTTTCGTGTAATTATAAATCTACACATGAATTTTGATGATAACAAATGAATTCAAAGAATAAAAGAGTCTCAAGCTCAAGATTTCCACACAATGGAATTAAGCATATCAAGGAACCAAGCATGAGCAAGAAGGGAACAAATTTACATTAAAGTCATAGAGTAATGTTGTAAATCTCTTAAAAATTCGAAATTAGGATTAAGGCTCAAAATTAATATTTTATCATAAAGCATTAAAATGCATTTTCCACATGTGCATGAATTTTTTGAAAATTAAATTTAAAAATTTTGAAAGATGATTGATTGTCATCTTTCACATGTGCATGACATGATTAAAGTTTTGAACTTTGAAAATATAAAGATGATTGATTGTCATCTTTCACATGTACATGTTTTATTTGAATATTTTCAAAAGTGATTGATGCTTTTCTTGACTTGTGCAAAAGATAGATGTCTTTGTTTGAAAAATTTGAAAAGTAAAGTGTGCTCCTTTTGTCATATGCAAAAAGTAAAAGATTAGGTTTGAAATTTTTGAAAAGTAAAGTGTGCTCATTTTGTCACATGCAAAAAGTAAAAAGATTAGGTTTGAAATTTTTGAAAAGTGAATGATGATGTCTTTGACATGTGAATCTTTTTAAATTTGAATATGAAGTCTCATATGCCTATAAATAGATCATTTGAGAGCTTCACATTCACAACACCAAGAGCATACAATATTCATTCAAAGCTTTCATTATCTCTTCTCTAAGCATTGAGCCTTAACCCTTGTTCATTTTGAGAGATATAGTTTGTGCTGTATTGTTCTTATTTCACTCATTGAGGAGTGTTTTCTGATATTCTACCCACTATCAATTCTTGTATCAGTAAAAGGGTGTGTATAACCCTTGTGCGTGTAGAAAGTGTTCTACACAGGGAATAGTTGAATCACCACGTGTAAGGTGATTGCAAGTGTAGAAGGTGTTCTACATAGATCCTTTGTAGCGGTGTTGTTCAAAGGTATAATAGGTTTCTATCTCCACCTGAAGGAGGTTGAATAGTGAATTCGGGGATTCTCAAGGGGTAGCTTGAGGCAAGGACTTAGGCAGTGGGACCGAACCTCGTTAACATACTGAGTTTGATTATCTCTTACCCTTTACTCTTTATATTTATTGTTGTTTCATATTTTATATTATATATTTGATTTATAACTGTTATTTTTTTAAATACAACTCAATTCACCCCCCCTCTTGTGTTAGTCATCTGGGCAACAAGCCTCATTCCATATAAAGGGTAGAGCCTTGATCTAGTTCAAGGACTTGGAGGAATCTGGTCTACTCACAGATTGGGACTCTTTTATAAGGCTTTGTTGGTGAGATTTAGGCCAAATGCCTATGATGACCCTATAGAAGCCCTTGCTAAGCTAAGACAACAAGGGCATGTAAGAGATTACAAGGCTAGATTTGAAACCCTGTCCAATGGGCTGAGAGGATTGTCTAACACTTCTAACCTGAGTTGTTTCCTCAATGGGTTGAGAGATGACAAAAGGCTGCCTGTAAGGATGTTTAATCTGCCCAACCTAACATCTGCATATAGCCTAGTAAAAAACAAGAAAAAAAAATCTAAACCTACCCAAGAAAACCTCCAAGTTTAGTGCTCCTTATTCCCCTGATCTATGGATACTCAAGAACCCTAATTCCACCCTAGTGGTGTCTAGTAAAAATGTGCCAAAATTATCACTACCAATCTAAAAGATTAATCAAACCCAAATAAAGGAAATAAGAGAAAAGGGTCTTTGCTATTACTATAATGCAAAATGGAACCGAGGGAACAAATGCCAAATCCTGAAATTATACTTGTTAGAGGAAGTATTGCTTGAGAAAGAAGGGAGTTGTGATCAAGAGGAAGCACATGATGTGAGTGATGGAGGAACTTAAGGGGTGGCTCTGAATGTTCTTCTTGGGAATCCTGAAATCTCATTTCATGCATTAACAATGTCTCTTAACCTAAAAAACTTGAGAATTAAAGAAAAAATTTGTGCTCGATGGCTAACCATTCTTATAGATATAGGGTTTACTAATAATTTTTTAGACCCCGTAGTTGTGAACAAAGCCAAGTTACCTTTAAACCGTACTAGGAGAGTGATGTTTGGAGTTACTAGTGGTGAGGGAAGGTGTAGTGGGATCAGGGTTGTAATAGCTTTGACTTGCTTGACATTGGAATCTCCAGCCATAATTTGAAATTACTGGTTTTGGGCTTGTGGATTAGGCTGAGATTGTACAGGGAACTTCCTTTTCTCTTAAGCACTCAAGGTTGTGGTCAACCTTGTGATTGAACCTCAGATATCATCGATAGCTTGTGAATTTTGATTATTGATGGCAATTTGTGTAATAACCCACTCCTTCTTTCTTTTATAATTACGAGCCTCATTTTACGTACCGAGCTTTGACGGCGTGTTTTAAAAGATACCAACCAGATTTTAAAGCAAATTCAATATTTTAAAGCTTACGAATATTTTTAAATATTCAAGAAATATTTATATAGGATATTTCCAATGTTATTGGACTAAGCTTGTTTTTAAATAACACAATTATAATATTTTTGAAGAGCTCCAAAAATATTATCTCTTCAAAAATATTATAATTGTGAAAAATTATTTAAATTAAAAGATTTTAGTCATTTAAAAATATTACTAGATTTAAATTTATGTTGAAAACTCTAAATTAATGTAAATGATTTTATTATCTTCAAATAACTAACGAGACTCACTAATTAAAAAAAAAAACTAACGAGACTTCATCATTTTATTTAATGATGAAGGAATATTATTTTATAAACTTTAGTTTATAAAATAGTTTATAAAATAATATTCTATCTTAATTCCTCTCAGTGATTTAATTTAAAAGATTTTAGTCATTTAAAAATATTACAAGATTTAAATTTATGTTGAAAAATCTAAATTAATTTAAATGGTTTTATCCTCATCAAATCACTAACGAGACTTCATTATTTTAATTAATGATGAAGGAATATTATTTTATAAACAATAATATTCTATCTGAATTCCTCTCAGTGATTTAATCTAAAATATTTTAGTCATTTAAAAAATTACGAGATTTAAATTTATGTTGAAAACTCTAAATTAATTTAAATGGTTTTATTTTCTTCAAGTGATTAACGAGACTTCATTATTTTAATTAATGATGAAGGACTATTATTTTATAAACTTTAGTTTATAAAATAATATTCTATCTTAATTCATCTCTGTGTTTTAATTTAAATAAAATGCTTACGTATTTTCAAATCAGTATTTAAACTCACCGTTAGATTGTTTTGAGGATCCCAAAATGAAGGGCTTAGATTAAATATCCAAGCTCCTACCATTTTCTCATCATTTTTTCATTTCCCCTCTCTCTCCTCTCCCTTTCTTCCAGCTCGTCGGTGTGCTTTCTCCCTCTCCTTGGTCGTGTTTCATGTCTCCTCCAGCTAGCGCCACCACTAACCACCCAGCCTCAACTCCACCATTGACAGCTCCCTCTCTCATCAGCAAGTCCATCCCCACCGGTGGTGAGTTCCACCGGCAACCCACTTTCTCTCCTCTTCCCTCAAACTGAATGGGTATGAAAACCCATTTCTTCCTCCTAGCGCCACCATACACGGTCAAAGTGGCCACCGATCTACTCCACGGGCATCCCCACTCCATGGTCTTCACTTCCCCCACATCACTCTCTCTCCGTTAGGCCATTACACATACACACGCATGGGTTCTCCATCGTGCACCATCGTGCATGGCTACCCACGCCACCTTACCACCACCACTGTGATTCTTAGCCACCCACGACATCCCGTAGCAAATTCCATACCCAACCGAACTCCCTATCTCTCTCACCCTCCCCCACTCACTCATGCACGGGTTACACCATCCATGGCTAGATCCACCGCCATGAGCCACCATCCGGCCACCACCTGCCACCAAGCACTATCACCAGCCTCCCTTTTCCTCCCCCCAGCTCCCCATGAAATTCCATAGCTCCCTTCAACCTCACACACCCTCACTCTCTCTCGGGTGCACTGTTCACGACGAGATGCTGCCGTGCTCCACCCCTCACCACCATTCCAAGGCCACCATGAACCTCCCAAGACCGCCCCTAACCTTTCCCTAACCTCAAACTACCAGGTTACGTGGTGGAAAGCCACTGTACGTGGCTAACCGCCACGTACGACTCTTCTGACGTCTTTAACCCTCTATCTCTCATTGGAAAGCCAGTTAGTGGAAAGCCACTGACTGGCAGCGAGCAATGCACGGGTTATCTTATCGATGGTATAACCTTCTATCTCTCATTATTTATGATAAATAGTAGTCGATATTTTGTGGAATGTGCTCTTAATATTGTGCAGTTCACTGCATAGTTGTGAAGTGAAGTGTGGCTGTGTAACGAAGTGTTGGGCATAATTGTGTAGTATTGTGGACTGTGCTGTGAAGCATGTACCATAGTTATAATGTGGCGTTGTGTTGTGGAAGGAGTACACGTTGAGTGTACACCGTGTGATGGAGTGGTGCACCATATGGCTTATATGCCGTAATGGTGATGTGACATAGTGTCAAGAGAGCACACATGACGTGTACTCTATGTTGTGTAGCGATGCATAGTGTGATGTAGCGAAGGGAGTACATCCGATGCATACTCCATGTTGTTTAGCGATGCACCATATGGCATGTCGCGAATAAAAGGATGGTTACGCAGTAGAGGAGCATACAGTGTATTTAGTAGCATCAGGAACTGTGGAACGGTGTCCTGAAGTAGCTGTAGTGTGGCCTGTAGTCTAAGGTGACGGATGTCACCTTGTGATTGACTTATAGTTGAGAGCATGTGTGAAGTGGTGGAAAAGTGTAAGAGTTGCGCAGCGGAAGCATGACGGGTGTTGTGACGTAACTCAGGGTTAGTCTTGAGCTATGTGACATGACGAATATGCATTTGTGGATGCAGTCATGTCATGTCAAGTGTTGGGATGAACTTGTACAAGGCCGGGAAGTAGGAAAAGTCCTACCGATCAGGTCTGAGCAAATTGGTATCGGAGTATAGTGCTTGTTCATATAAGCAAGCTACCAATGGACTGTGTGTTAGTCTGAAGTGATAAAGGGTAAGGTACATGTGCATCTAGTGAGACACGTGTGCCTGACGGATTTACCATATGTAATGGATAATCTGTCCTCAGCATGGTTACGTGGTGTTTTAGCCCTAGAGTTGGCTTTAAACCGTGTGACGTGTATGGATGGGCATGAGGGTTTAGTGTGAGCTAAGATGCATAAAGGTAGTAACCGGTATATCGTCTAGGATTGGGATGCATGACTTAGTCAGTCTGAGTCATGCGTCGACATGTGGGTGATAGAAGAATAAGATGGAGGTCTTATTGTCTTAACCCTAAGGTGAATCATGGAGGTTCACTTTCAGGAATAAGATTCCGAGGGTTTTAGCATTGTAAATGACACGTAAGAACCCAGGGATAGACGGAGAGTGTTCCAAGTGAAGGGTAGTTCTATTTCTAGCATGGTTGCTTATGCAATAGATAGAGAATGATGTGAGGTTATGTGTATGCATGTAGGTTGCCATTTGACAGACACATGAATGGACTGCATGGAATGAGTATAGCAGCCCCTTTTTATGCACCCAAAGTATGTAAGTGTACGAATGTGAATGGATGCTATACGTGGTAATTATTGTATGCATTTTCATGAAATGAAATGTGAGGCCTCGGGCCTATGCTTTAAACGACGTGATGAAAGTGTTTTAAAATGTCTCTATGAAAGATGATGCTTTAAAAGATGCACGAACTGATGTTTTAAATGATGCCATGAAAGTTGATTTTTATGAATGAACTGAAAGAAAAGGCTGAAAGGATTGTAAAGAACTGAAAGAAATGAAAGGACTGAATGTTTAATGTATTAACATATGTAACGGCCACATGAATGGAAAAGGGTACCGAAAGATTGGACTAGGCAGATTGCAATGCTGGGTAAGTAGTACTGGTAATGCACCCAATGCTGCACCCTAACGGAATGAATTCCCAACCCGTGGCCACGGGCGGAATCGAGGTCCAAAAGATCGCTAACCCCATCACACGGGACGTAACAGTGTGCAACAGCCAATGATAGCGATAAGAAAGAACATATGTATGTATGAAAAGATGTATGCATGAATAAAAACTTTAAGAAATGAAGGCAGCAAGGCGTGGGTAACTGTTTTACGAAAGAAAACCTTCTTTTTAAAGAAAAACCCTACCTTGCAATATTTTAAAACGAATTGAATGTCTATATATGATATGTATAGAGTGATGAATGCATGATTGTAAACCTATATTATTATATTTTAACTGTATGAAGTAATGCTTACGAATCATCAACTCATTTTAGTTTTTATGTGTGCTTTTTCAAGGACAAGATGAGCATGATGCGTCAGAACGGACAAAGCCCAGGGGGAAGAGCATGAAAACCTAGGCATGCTATTTTGTACAATAGAGTTTAATTATAAAATTTTAATATTTTCTGCTGTAACTTTTTTAAATAAAGAAATACGTTTTATTTATAAACATGGAGTCTTTTGTATCTTGACACAAAAAGAAAAGAAATTTTAAAAGGAACCGTAATTCTCGTCTATTTTCTTAAAATCATTTTCTAAATGACCCACCACAAGGACATGCGTTACAGCTTGACTTTGCATGAATTGTTGGAAATTGGTGGATAGCTGTTGGAAATTGGTCGAAAGCTGCTAGACAGTGTCTTCAAGTCCTCTTTTTTTAACTCAAACAAGTTGGCTTGTGTATTGAGATGCCCCTTGAAATGTAGGTCCTTAAGGAGCATTTTGTTCACTCTTCCAACTGAAGGTTGGATGGTTCCTCCAACCAAGATTAGAAGTGTTAGAATAAGGTTTAGCATATGGTTTATAAATCAAATTCACAGCACTTGTTTGATCTAATAGCACCTCTTTAAAAGCAGGGATAATAGGGCATTCATTAGTGGAATGTCCTAACTCTTCACAAATTATGCATTTTTCAGACATTCTAGAAATAACTTACACCTCATTAACCATTTTCATTTCAATGGCCTCAATTTTTCTGGATAACAAGGTTATTCTAGCACACATATCATCATCCTCTTTCAAATTAAACTTGCCACCACTAGTCTCAACACCCTTAGATCTGTCATAAGCATCGGTAGTATCCCAAGATTGGGCATTCTCGACCAAATAGTTAAAATATTCAAATGCTTCTTCAGGTTGTTTATTGAAAAATTCTCCATTACACATGATTTCAACAAATTGGCGCATTTTGGGTGTCAAACTCTAAAAAAAAAAAAACTAATCACATGCCAATATTCATAACCATGGTGTGGGCATGAATCTAATAGATCTTTGAATCATTCCTAGCGTTGATAAAAAGTTTTAGAATCTTTTTGAGAAAAATTTATGATCTATTTTTCCAAAGCATTTGTCCTATGTATTGGAAAAAAAATTTCAAAAATTCTGTTTGGATCTCCTGCCAAGTGCCTATGGACTGAGATCTAAGTGAGTTCAACCATGTTTTAGCCTTGTCTTTTAAGAAAAATGGGAACAATTTTAATCTTATGACCTCTTTAGTGCCTTTTCTATCCATAAATGTGGAACACACTTCTTCAAACTCTTTGATATGTAAGCAAAGGTTTACAGATTCCATACCATGAAAGTGTGGTAGCAATAGAATAATCACGGGTTTAAAATTAAAAGCATTTGCATTAAGATGCAAAATGATGCAAGAAGGTGTGCTAGTCCTAATAGGCTGAAGATACTCTCTAAGTGTCCTGTTTTGATTTACCATTTCCCTGTCATGATGCTCATTTTCAGCCATGATACTATCAGTGTCAGATGATGCTTCAAGAGAAAGGGATGCAGAGTTAAAAGATGTTAATGATTCTATCCTAACCAGCTGAGATGTTTGGTCTCTAGTCTAACTAGTCATACAAACAATATCAGAAAATAAAAGAAAAAGAACGACAAACAAAAAATGAAAAAAAAAAAAAAGCATATGTCACTTAAGTTGTGAAGAGGTTCAAAGTACTACAAACGTCCTCTCAGCAGTAAACCCTCTATCTTTGATAAACACTAGTTGTTCCCAGCAACGGCAGCAAAAACTTGACTACTTCTAGAAATTACCTCCTAAGTGTAGAAGGTGTCTTGTTGAAATATAGTGAAAGTCTCAAGGTCGATTTCACAAGGACTATAACATCCTAGTAGAAATTTAATGGTGGAATTTCTATTGGCTTTAGGAACCTCGTGAAAACCTCATAAGTTTTCATGAATCAACCAATCGCATAAGTTTTATTCTGTCCACATAGTTACTGTTATCACTCACTATAGTGCCAAAAGTGCGATTTTAATTATTTGAAATAGTTAGAAGTGTCATAATATATTATGTTCTGTGCCATTAAACTTAGTGGATTATTTAGGGTTTTATGGCATAATAATCATTTTTTCATATTTTCGAACAAAACGTCTATTCAAAACTGTGAATTTATTTTTAGGGACACTTTGGGTGGAATTTTAGTAAACAATTTTTACTATAGGTTCATATGAATATTTAGGATTTTTCAGTACTAAGTTTATTATTCACTTTTTTAGAGTGAATAGTAACCTCAATAAGCGCACCAAGTACAGTGTTTTCAAAATCACGGTGTGGAACATCCAAATTAGATTATAGAAGTTTTATTTGGACAATTGGTAAGATCTTAGCAACACATGATAAATAGTATTAGACACTTGGCACCATGAAGAACATTGATAGATTTGAAAAAATCAAGGTGTGAGATCATGCCACATAAGTAAAAATTCTATTACATCCAACCAATCAAATTGTGCCAAACCAAAGAAGATTTATACCCTAGTAAAATCCTAAATGGTTGGAATCCAACTGATAACCCAAAAGCATGGTTAAAACCGGAATCCTAAACAGTATTATCCAAATCCTAAAGTTGATCTTAAAATCCTAACTGAATTGGTTTCTAGCATTGTGTTTAATTGCTTAATTAAATTATTTTCACATGCTATTAATCCTTCAAATTTATATTAGAACATCATTATCCAACCCTTTTAACCTTAGAGATTTGATTGATCCAAGAAAAATTGAATTTGGGCTTGATAGTAACCCAAACCCTCTTAAAACCCTAAATTGAGGCCCATTCGGTTTAGGGCCTAAAAGGTTCTAGAAGGGATAAGCTAAAGGGGCCACCTCACTCTTTCAACTCAATACTCTAACATGAGGAAATATCTTGGGTTAGTTTTGTCCTTTTTTTTTGGTTTTCAAGAGCAACACTCAAGCTCACTCTTAGCCCTCTATTCATCCCTCACTTATCCAAGAAGTCTTCCAGCTCATTTCACAATCATCCCACCTCTTTTTCCCACATTCCTTAGAAAGAAAACCCAAGACTCTCTCATACAGCTTTTAGAAGTTCCTTTGTACTCCCATTTCGAAGATTTTTAAAGTATTTTCTCACACATTTTCCTTCATTAAAGCTGTTCCTTTTTTAGTCTAGTTTACGTGTATATCTTATTTGTTCCATTTGAAGATCTTTTGATTAGTCAAATGTTGGTACGAAATTTTTATGAAATATTGTTAACATGTGTATATGATTATTGGTTGAGTATTTGTTGCATGATTAAAGGTTTTGATGAAATAGTTTTTTAGATCTAGAAACTTAGAAACTAGAAGAGGAAAAATAGTTTCTGCTTTGATAAAGTTTAAATGTTTGGTGGTTTAAACTTATTCCAATGGTTTTGATAATTTTATTGGAGGATAGCCTCTTATATACATGTTAGAATGTTATTTTGAAGATATTTGATATTAGTTTCAAATATATGAAATTTTATGCAAAGAGATATTTGGATAGGCCAAAGTGTTGATGTTCTTGACTAAATTTATGTTTTGGTTGATTTTTAACCATGTGATCTTGAATTTGAAACTTAGATCAGTTTTCGGACACATTTTTAAACCATGTGATGTTTTGGTTTGAATATCACATCTTTATAAGTTATGGATCAAAAGGTTGATCAAAACAAGTTAGAAACAAAATTCTGTTTTTAGAACTTAGTAAGAAACCAAAAATTTTAAGTATTATTTTAGTGATTTTGATGACTTTTATTGATGATTCAAAACATGATTATTCTTAGAAATATGTTATCAATATGTTAGAAGAAAGATTTATATTTTTGAAGTTCTTGAAGATGCTTGGAAAAAGATCAAATCATTTGATTCAATGGTTTGCCTTTTTTTTTAGTTAAAAAGTTTGAATCCTTTTTCTAAATGTTTGGTGTTGATAATTAGCATATTTTAGTGGGTATTTTAAGTATATTTTTGAACTTAGGACAGAAAGAACTTTTTTGCAAAAAATTGGTTTGATAATGAGTTTTGAAACTGGAAGAATTGCAACAAAAATCAAGGAAAAAGCCTATGCAAGTTTTGGCCCCTATAGAGTTTTTATGGTTTTGTTTAGTATTAAATTTTTCTAATTTGATATTTGAGTTTAGGACAAAATTTACATGAGGTATGTAAATTTTGGTGATTTTTGGAGTTAGGATGCAAAATCCATAAGTTAGGAGTAAAATTGTCATTTTTACACATTTAGATGGTAAAATGGTAATTTTGCTCTAAGTTAGTAATTTTTCCATATTTTTAAGTGTTAGTAATTAATTTCTAACACTTAGAAATCACTATTTTTAGTTTCTCGTTGTTGCGCCTAAACTTTAACTCAAATTAATGAACCAAAATTTAGTGCAGTTTTACCTACAAGTATACAGGTGTTGTAGTACCTTACAGGATCGAATCCACAGGGATTGACTTATGTGAAAAATTATCTCAAACAAATGAAAATAAAATATTAAAAAAAATGCGCTATTGAAACTAAAATGAAGTTATTGAGATGATGATTTTTTACGTAACAAAAGAAGACTAAAATGATAAGCTGTGTTGATATTGGAAAAGACTAAGGTTTCGAGGATCCGTTTAATAATTTAAAATATTGTTTCCGATCGAATTACTTCAATTAAACTAGAATAATGATTCCGTTTAATTGGAAGATTTAGCATTTAAGATCAAGAAAATAATTACTAATGATTGAGCATGAGCGATCGATGATTAAAAAAAACTTACAAATCTATTTGATTATCACAGGGATTTCTCAAGCATTCATTGTATTCGGAAATCACAATGAATCAAGATAAATATATAGATAATCAAAATATTCAATAATAAAATCCTTCAATCGATCAAACTCGCAAAATAAATTTATCATCGATCCGAAAACAATTTTCAAATCATTAAATTTCACCTCTAACCTTAGTATGAAAATTTAGCCAAACATATTTATTACAAAAACTATAGAAATCACATAAATATTCTTTATTAGAAAACTAAAATAAATATAAGAAATACTAAGCAACAACTTAGAAATAACAGAATTTAGAATCTAGTTGATGTCGAGAGAATAAAATCCATGCCGTCGTTGAACTGCAGAAAATAAAAAATAAAACCAGTAGGTCCTCTGTTCTTCGTCCGAACCAATAGACCTTTGTGCAAAATCCCGTCCACTCTCCCTCTCACATAAAATAAATCACCACCGATTCCCCCTAACTCCAACGCTGCACGTACCAGAATAGAGTCAGCATAAAAATAAAATCCTGATCGACACTTCCCAACTCAAAAGCATCCACCGACTCTACACGTTTCTATTCCAAACTCTCTCTACTCAATACTCGACTTCCCTCTCTATGTCCCTCTACTCTCAACCAAAATAAACTCCAGCCAATTAAATTACTCTGGCCAATTCCCTTCAACCCCAGAAAAATCATGCACTGACTCCCCTCCAAGAGAAATAAATCACCCTTTCTCCTTTCTTTCACAGCCCACCTCTCTTTACGTTCGTTTTCTCTCCGTAACAGCATCCCCTCTGAACGTGAACACCTGAACGTCAACTCCACTCTTCTATTTTTTTTTTAGTTTCATCTCCGCCTAACCTCTAGCTCTCCTCCCCAGACCAAGTCCCCTCTCTTTTTATTCTCCTTCCAGCTCCCTCCTCTTGAAGTTCATCTCACTGAACGTAAAAAAAAACACTTGTTTCTCCCTAACGTCAACTCTCTCACTCTCTGTCCGTTCCAGCGTAAACTCCTCCAAATTCTCACCTACCTCTCTCTTCCACCTCTTCCCTCTCCCAGCCAAGTCTCACTCCAGCCAGGAGGGAAAGCCCCCCCCCCCAATAAAAACAGCACCAACTCTCCTCTTATAGACTTCCATGTGCAGTTGTACATCCTCCAATCCAAGTCAAGCACCTACTTCAATTGCAGCACGTCTCTCTTCTTCTAATCAATCCTCCTTAATTTCTGCACCCAATTCCATCTCCCATTTTTACGTAGAACCCCTCTCACCGAAAGCTCTCTTTAACGTCTAGCTAGAAACACGTTTCCGTAAATGTTGACCCATGCACCAGCGTACGTCCAGACGTCCCTTCTATTTTTTTTTCTTCCGTCAAACTCTCCTAACAGATTTACGTCTCTAGCTCCTCTTCCGTATACGTCCAGATGAAGTCATCAAATTCTCAAATTCTCTACGTCTCTTTCCATTCATTTATGTCCATCCAGCCAAGAAGTCAAAGAAATCATTCCGTAAACTCCTCAACAGCCGAAGAAATAATCCCCTTTCCGTTTCTTTCCTTTTTTCTCTTGTTTGCGGTAAAATCAGCTTTCCGTCATTTCGCTCTCTCTATTTTTCTTTCGGTGATTTTTTGTTGACTACGTGTGAAGCGCATGCAGCTTATTCCATTTTCTTTCATTTCGGCTACCTTTTCCTTAATTTCAGCTCTTTTTCCACACATACTTCTTCAAAGCTTCCTTTCGAATTTCCTGTAAATTTTATTTATGCTGCAAATAAAAATAACACTCGAAATAAATTAAAAAGAAACATAGATTATTAAAAATATATTATATATGTGAGGAAATATTTTTCAATTAAATCATAGTTATAAAATTAAGCATAAACATGATATTAATCAATTAAAAATCACAACTCGAATTTATGCTTATTAACTATTTTTCCATCTAAAACCAATAATAATGTCACGAAGCAATTGAAATACATTGGTTTTAAATAGCTAAAATATGCAATTTTACAGCTCAAACACTCGTGATCGCACTTAAAATTGTTTAGAAAATGTGAAAACTGAGGTAAATTAGCTTTTAACTTACTAGCAGTTTAATGTGTATGGGTGATGTGTAAAGAAACTGCGTTGTATGTATATATGTTATCGTATATGTCATGTCATGCTAAGTCATTACTTATTCATCTGTTACATAGAATTTATTTTGTCATGAATTATTCATCTATTACACAAGATATTCTATCATGTAGTGCTATATATCAAGTATATCATGTTAAGTATGTCATATGTTACATGTATGTCATGGCATGTAATATTTACTATTATAAGTATGTCATGCTAAGTATGTTATCTGTTACATGTTAGGTCATATTATGAAATGTTTCTATATCAAGTAAGTCATGTATTTCGAGTTACGTTCAAGTTAGTTATGTCTAGGATACTCGCGATGTAATTATTATTATTATCCAAGCATCTCCATTTGTAATTCACACGAGGTACTTTTGGCAAAATCATTTTGATTATCAGAATTCAATTCAAGTTTAGTTATGCAGATACTCCTAGCGTAATTATTCTGATTGTTAAGGTATCTTATTTAAAAGACTTCTGATGTAATCATTATGATTGTCATAATATTACAAGGTACTCCTAGTATAATCATTTTGATTGCTAGGGTACGTAAAATACTCGTGATGTAATCATTTTGATTGTTAGAGTATCACTGGGTACTCCTGATGTAATCATTTTGATTGTTAGGATATGTGATTTAAAATACTCATGATGGAATCATTCTGATTGTCTGAGTATCTGTGATGGAATATGTTGGGCAAAATTATTCTGATTGTTCACTATATCTGACAAAACTGTTAAGGCAAAAATTGGCTAGGATTAGATGACTAAATGATAAGGCTTATCTTATCATTATATTTGAATTTGTTGGATGAATGTAAAATAAATATTTATTCATCTCTAAACAATGCTGAGTCTATCTAGATGTTTTAGGAGCTGTTTAGATAAGTCCCTGAAGTCAAAATCGAGTTCTGATAGTTTTGCACTTATCGAGAAGAAATCTGAACAGAGTTTAGTCTATAACAGAAGAAGTTATCACGAAATGTTAGCAGTCCGTCGGTACGCATTTTCGCGTCTGTTGCTAACCGTCAGCAGAGTCCTACTGTGACTGAAACTCTTTCCAGACTTTCTATTTAAAGGGATTCGGTTTTGTATCTTCTTAGAGATCAGAGAGCCACGAATTTCAGAGTGGTTATTCAGAGCATATGTGTGAGAAAATTCATTTGAGAATTTTCATGGAGTTTTTCATCTCTCTTTAAGTGTGATCGTGCTCCGGTGTTGGAGGATCGTGTGATTGGAATTTAGCCCCTAGAGTTCTAGGAGGAAAGGTAACATTTGAAGATCGCCAGAGGTTCTGGCTGCTACTGCGATAGAAGACAAACGGGTCGGTTGTCTTGGCAAGTAAGATAGTCGAATTGCAAAGGTCTTGTAATTGATGATTGCTTGTAATTGTTCTTCAAATAATAAGATTGACTTTCTTGGGTTTGGCTGCCCCGTAGGGTTTTACCTTTAAAGAGTTCTTTAAAGGGTTTCCCTTCATAACCAATCGTTGTGTCTTACAAATTTATTTATTCTCTTTGAGTATTTTGATTTATTTATTAATTCTAGATATTGAGATCTAATCAATTTGTTCAAGAAAATTTGGTAGACAATTTCGTGGTTTTACAGGGGTACTTTGGGACTTTCAATTGGTATCAGAGAGTGGTTCACTTATTCGAGTGTGATCCATGCCCTTGTAGATCATGTCGACGTCATTATACATTCCACCATACTTCGATGGGGAAAACTATGCTTATTGGAAAGTTCGTATGAGGGCTTTTCTCAAGTCTTTGGATGAACATGTATGGCATTTGGTTGAACGAGGATGGACTAAACCTGAGACATCTATAGATGCTTGGACAAAAGATGAAATCAGCAATTGCAATTTGAATAGCAAAGGACTTAATGCTATTTTCATGGCGGTATCCTCCGAAGAATTTAAAAGAATCTCCATGTGTGAGATTGCTAAAGAAGCTTGGGATATTTTGGAGGTTACACATGAAGGCACAAGAATAGTAAAAAATTCAAAATTGTAAATGCTAACCTCAAAATTTGAAGAGATTAAAATGATGGAAGACGAAAATTTTAATGATTTTTATGCTAAACTGAATGATATTGTGAATTCCAGGTTTAATCTCGGCGAGAAGGTGGAGGATTCAAGGATCGTGAGGAAAATTCTAAGGTCTTTACCTGAAAGATTTCGACCCAAAGTTACCGCTATTGAAGAAAGTAAAGATCTTGATGCAATAAGGGTAGAAGAACTGGTAGGTTCTTTACAAACATATGAATCCTCACTTCCTCAAACAAGGAAAGGTATGTCCATTGCTCTCAAAACAATAAAAGAGGATCAAGATGATTTTCTGATGAAGAAAATTCTAACAATGAGGATATAGATCTCATAGTAAGAAAGTTCAGAAAATTCATGTTTAATAAAAAGTCTAGTGGAAAGAACAAAAGGGGTAAAGAATTTTCTGCAAAGAAAAATTATTTTGAAAAATGGAAAAAAGAAAAATCTGATAATAATGATAAAGTAAAGTGCTATGAATGCTGTGGTTATGGTCACATAAGAATTAAATGTCCAAATTTCAAGAAAAGTAAAGGAAAAGCATTGAATGTCACACTTAGTGAGAGTTCAGAATCTAAAACTTCAAGTTCATCATCTGATTATGGCAATACTTTTGTGGCTTTTTCTACTATTGTTAATGATTTTTCTGATAATGAGCTAACAAAATCTGAAAGTGATGATGACAATAGTGATTCGGAGGTTGCTCTAGTTGTGGATGATCATGAGTTGAGTTTACAAGAAGCTTACAATGATGTGTGTGAAGAAGTGATCAAATTAAAGAAACTCAACAAAAAGCTGTACAAGAAATTCACTAATATGGAGAGTGAGAAAAATAACTTGTCTGAGGCATTCAAAATTTTGGATATTGAAATAGCAAGATTAAGGGATCAAAAAATTACATTAGAAAAAGAGTTGGAAAAGGTTCAAGCAAAAACAGCAACACAAAAATTAGAAGAGATGTTGAGTATTCAAAAATCTAGTTGTGATCGCACGGGTTTGGGGTATATGACTTCCCAAGGTATGGAACTTAAAGACTCATCATCCGCTGCCACCTCATCAAAAGATATCATTTTTGTTAAAGGAAGTCAAGATGAGGAAACTCCAAAGAAGGCCGTGTCTACAACTCATGTTTCAAGAGCCTCACATGATAGATCAATGACAAAGAAGCCCAACAAAGGTAAGTTTATTCCTATTTGTCATTATTGTGGTGTTGTTGGTCATATAAGACCAAAATGCTTTAACTTGAATAAAGTGAAGAAAAATGGATGTGAAAGAAATCCAAAAAGGAAAGGAAATAGTCTAGAGAATCAAGTTTGTGATATGAGTCAACAAATCAATTTTTTAAGTCTCAAAATTGGTGAAATAGCAGATTTTTGCTTTCAAAATAAAGAAAAGATCATACAAAGTGATGTTGATAAAAAGAATAGGCCAAAATTTAAAGCAAAGTGGGTGGTCAAAGAGGATGCCATGTCACATTAATGGATATGACTACTTGCATGTTCTTGCATCCTTTATATTATTGCATTAGCCTAGGACATGCATTTTATTTTTCTGTTTTGTTTTATGTTTCTGTTTTTCAGTTTTAAATAAGAAAAATATAATATAAAAAATTCTGGTTTGGTTCAAAACTTTTCTTTAAGGAAAGTGCATGCTTGATATGTCAAAGTTTGAGCATTTGTGTTCTCACTTAATAAATTCCTGAACCTATGCATCTCTCTACTTTGTGCAATTCACTTTGTGCATACTAACCCTATGGATTATCTTGGCAAAGTTCATTTTCAATGCACAGTGAGAAACTTATATGTTTTTTTTTATAATTAAAGTTCACATCATTTAATGAGATGCTCATCAAAGAGAGAGTTCATACCTTGAATTGACTAATACTAGTTGAACCTAGTACATCAATAAAGAGCTCTCCTCTTGCCAAACACAAAGAGTTGATCCATATAGAAAAAGTCGGTGTTAATTCATTGAGGAAAAAGACAAACACCCTACACGGATCTATCTCCTTAAGTCCTTATAGAAAGAATCGTTGCTCTAATCATTGTGGAAAAAGATGAGCAACAAAAATGGACATAAAAAAGGGATTGTGCAACTAGTGTTTGGAGGAGATGCTCATGTATCTAGGCCCTAGCATAAAGTTTGACTTTTAAGGTGAAGCAACAAACTCTTGTGAGCATCTATAAGAAGCAATCTTTCATGAATAAAGGTATCAAAAAAAAATATATTGAAGAAAGGAGTTCATAAAAATGCTATGTTATAAGTATACTCACTCACACACTCACATGAACTTTGACATTGATGATCTTATGAGGAGTGAACATCCATAGTAATTGTTGCAAATAAAAGGGTGTATTTTATTGAATTTGTTTTGTGAGTTACACTATGTTTGAACCAAAATGCATTTAGGCATGTTACTTGCCCTATTGCCTATTTTTTTATACAAAAAGAAAAAAAATTCAAATTTTTTGTTATTTTTTTCTAATCTCTATTTATTTTGGTTTATATAAAATAAATACATGGAAATTGTTCATTATGTCTTTTTTTAGTGTCTTCATCTTGGCACATATAAGTGATTTTTATTCTATATTGTGTCTTGTCAGATTAGTGACAAAAAGGGGGAGTATTGAAAGAGCAAATTGGAATATTTCGATATTGTGAAATTTAGGGGGAGTTTAAGTAAGTAGGAGTTTAATGAATTTGTTGAAAATAAAAAGGGGGAGTAGCAGAATATTGAGGGGGAGATCTATATACTTTAGGGGGAGTTGCAGAATATGGAAAGGGAGAACTAAGTATATAGAACATGGCTATTGATGATGACTAGAACAATTTTTTGATAGATTTACATTATGTCTAACCTTTAATTATTATTGAGAGTAATTTCAAAGAATGTTCTATGTCATTTCTTCTCATTATTGTATTAAGATTATCTTCACGAGATCTTGGTCTGCTGGTTGTTTTTGTCTTAGGTACACACTACATTCATCAAGTTGGTTTTGTGACCAATCCGCCAAAGGGGAAGATTGTATATGCAAGACATTCATCAAGTTGGTTTTGTCACTAATCTGCCAAAGGGGGAGATTGTTAAGGCAAAAATTGGCTAGGATTAGATGACTAAATGATAAGGTTTATCTTTTCATTATTTGACTAAATGATAAGGCTTATCTTATCATTATATTTGAATTTGTTGGATGAATGTAAAATAAATATTTATTCATCTCTAAACAATGCTGAGTCTATCTAGATGTTTTAGGAGCTGTTTAGATAAGTCCCTGAAGTCAAAATCGAGTTCTGATAGTTTTGCACTTATCGAGAAGAAATCTGAACAGAGTTTAGTCTATAATAGAAGAAGTTATCACGAAATGTTAGCAGTCCGTCGGTACGCGTTTTCGCGTCTGTTGCTAACCGTCAGCAGAGTCCTACTGTGACTGAAACTCTTTCCAGACTTTCTATTTAAAGGGATTCGGTTTTGTATCTTCTTAAAGATCAGAGAGCCACGAATTTCAGAGTGGTTATTCAGAGCATATGTGTGAGAAAATTCATTTGAGAATTTTCATGGAGTTTTTCATCTCTCTTTAAGTGTGATCGTGCTCCGGTGTTGGAGGATCGTGTGATTGGAAATCAGCCCCTAGAGTTCTAGGAGGAAAGGTAACATTTGAAGATCGCCAGAGGTTCTGGCTGCTACTGCGGTAGAAGACAAACGGGTCGGTTGTCTTGGCAAGTAAGATAGTTGAATTGCAAAGGTTTTGTAATTGATGATTGCTTGTAATTGTTCTTCAAATAATAAGATTGACTTTTCTGGGTTTGGCTGCCCCATAGGGTTTTACCTTTAAAGAGTTCTTTAAAGGGTTTCCCTTCGTAACCAATCGTTGTGTCTTACAAATTTATTTATTCTCTTTGAGTATTTTGATTTATTTATTAATTCTAGATATTGAGATCTAATCAATTTGTTCAAGAAAATTTGGTAGACAATTTCGTGGTTTTACAGGGGTACTTTGGGACTTTCAAAAACGACTAGTGGAATCATTTTGATTGTCAAAATTCAAGTCCAAGTTCATGTTAAATAAAGAAGTCAAACCACATTTATGGTAAGTTAAGTTTCAGTTCAAGTTCAAGTTAATGTCAAGAAATTTAGTTTAAGCAGTTAAAGAAGCAAGATTCCAAGTTTATGTTAAGGCAAGTTTCAGATCAAGTGCATGTTAAGTCAAGTTTCAAATCAAGTTCATGTTAAGTCAAGTTTCAGATTAAGTTTATGTCAAGCAAGTCAAGTTCTGTTCACGTTTAAGTTTAAGTTATGTCAGTTATGCGATATTTTATGGGTAGTTATGCTATGTTTTATGTCAAGTCATATTATGCTTACTTATGACTGTGGTTATGCCTTCATGTTTTTAAAGCCATGCATGCATAATTAACCTATGTGGAGGTTTTCTGTTAACTACTATTCTCACTGAATGGTAGATCTTGTTACAGGATTTGAAGGAGAGCTAGGGATCGATCAGCTGCAAACGGTCAACTAAGCAACGATGTGACGTCGATAATAGTATAGTAGTTAACTTAAATTACTACTTGTACCTATAAAGTTGAATCTCCAGTACTCTTTTAGTCACAATCGATGTGGACTAGTGTTGTGATCTCAGTTGTGTAGTAAGTCATTATGTATGAAGTATGTTTTAAGTATTTCTGATATTTTCAGTTTGGTGCATAGTATTGCTAAAGAAAACATTTATCCATTGCGAATATTGCATAATGTTATATGCATGTTAGGAATATTGCATCTTATATATCATAAACGGAGGTAGGTAACATTGTGTTGTATGTCTCGACGTTTCAAATGTTTATCTGATCCCAAGCGGAATTAGGGAGCGTCACAGGGACAAAGGATTATCAAAATATTTTTAAAATTTTGTTGTAAAAAACATGTATTGATTATGAGAGATGAAAATAAAATAGAATGCAATGTGAAGAATCTTTTTGCGCTTTTATGTGGTTGTATAAAAACAAAATAAACAATGCAAAACTAAACTTAAACTGAAATTGAAAAGGTGAAATTCACTTTTAGTAACTTAACATGTGAAAATTCTTAAAGATGAATTAAGAAAAAAATATGAATTTAATTTTAGCAAAATTAAGTCAGAGATGGAATTAAAGTTTCTAACTAAGAAGGCAAATTAACAAGCAGTAGGGTTGGGGATGAAATTCTCTTTGTTTCGGTTCCTATATAATTTTCTCAATTAACAATCCAGTCAAGGTATTGATAAACAAAAGATAAAAAAGGTTATGCTTAGGTTTTTGCAATATTTCCCTAAGGTATTTATTAATTTACAAGTCAAACACACATTAACAATCAATTGAGAGAAGCCTTGATAATTTTCAAACTTTTGTTGTGCCTTACGTCAATAACAAATCAAGAACAAGAGTTGCAATCTATTTTCAATTCGAATTTGACTAGTAACAGAGTGAAATCAACATTTATCAACAAAATATTACATTAAACTAGAACCCAAAACAAATCAAGTCTCAATATGCAACCCAAGCTTCAAAAATTAGATTCACATAATATTTCTATCAACAAAATTTAATCTAAGTTGAGCAATGATAAAATCTCAGAGAAAATACCCAAATTGGATGAACCCCTAGAGTGCAAAAATAGCCTCTGATAGTCTTTGTAAAATTTCAATAAAGAGCATAAGCAACCAAAAGAAAGCCAAAAATACTGCAGAAATGGTGCAATAAGAAAAATAATAAATAAAAAATGGAAGAAGCTACCGTGCCCAGCAAAAGAAAACATGAAGAAAAAGAAAATCCAAGAAGAAGAAGAAGCAATGTCCGCGCCCCCAAAGAGAAAAGAAAACCAAACAAAAGTCCAAGAGAAAAAAAGAAGAAGATGAAAAAGACGAAAAAAAAAACGTTGCCAAAGGCGAAATAAAACCAAGGAGAAATAAACGAAGAAGAAACCCTGGTTCCAGCGTGATTTTTCTTTTTATATGCCCTGGTTGTGCTCTGCTTCAGCAAGCCCGCACATCGTTTTGCATCCTCGCATCCCCAGCCATTGCGAGCGCCTGGCATTTTCTTTCTTTTCGAGAATATCACGCCTCCAGCGTGTATGATTCCTCCTGATTCGCTGCAGCTTGTGCCCCTTTCGTACGTGCTCCTGCGCCTTGCACTCCCACGTCCCATTCCATAGCTCCATGCCCTGCTTGGCCGCTTGTTGCTCTCCACTCTTTTTTTTTTCATTTTTCATTTTTTTTTTGAAATAAACTTCAATTCAATTCATGAATGAAGGAAGTTACAGTTGTGACCAATAAGTCTGGGAAACAAGCCCTGATTACAAACTAACTACTCATCAGTTATACGCTCCCCCGCACACAACTTTCATTAAGCCGGACACTGTCTAAAAAACTTTATAAAACTCTCCATTGACATAGCCCTTTCTGAGATACAAGACTCTGTAAAAACAGAGGTGTCCATCTCGACTTGTCGGTGAGATAAAAATAACTCATTTCACTCCCCCTCTAGAGGAGGAGGGAGATTTTACACCCTCATCCTCCAAAGAAGGATAGAGACTCACTACCATTCTCCTCCAAAAAAGGAAAGGGAATTGTCAATTTCAAATTATTCTCATTTAAACCTAACAGACAAAACAAAATAAAGCAAACTCAACAGAAAAAAAGAAAAATCAAGTGCTCCACAATCACCAAAAGCTCACGCCGTACGCCTATCCACTATCTGCACCCTGCTACCCATAACTGCTCCATCCCTCCCTATGTCCTGCCATAACCTGCCACCAGCTAGCATGCAACAAGCGTACGACATAGTAAAACAGCCACCTCCAAAGAAACATCCACTGTAAGCATACATCCACCGAATGGAAGCCTCAATTAACTAACCATCTCCATAGAAACAGCCACAAACAGAAGCCTCAGCCACTGTAACTCTTATCACATATTGGAAGAAAGCTGAAGGAAAAGAACAAGATAACAAAAAAAAAAACCGTAACCCAAGAGCTAACCCACACTAAAAGGAACAAAATAAACTAGACTGTAAAAAGAGAAAGACAGGAAAAACAAAAAAAAAACAAAAATGCAAATGCAAGCACTGTCACCGACCACCAACCATGAAGAAATCTGCCATGAGTCACGGCCAGGCTCCACCCTCGAAAGACACCTTATCCCCCCTGCACGATGACCTGCCAACCGAAAAAAATCCTCTATTTTCCATGGTTAAAATAGAGTCCCTTACCCTCGCCGGAAAGCATCCCAACCCGCAAGCAAATCTTCACCTCCAAGAGCAAGCCATGTTGACCCAGCTTCCGTCATAAATCCTCCACAACCGTCCCCTTAGCAGACCATTCTTTCAGCAAACTATCCCCAAACCATCGAGCATGCATACCTTCATTCTATATGTCTGAGAGATGACGCCTACCAGCCAAAATGGTCAGAGACACTGGATTGGGGCATGCAGCTCTTCGCCTCCGAGATCCTCCACCACCTTCGTGTAAAATCTCTTCGCCCAAACAGCGTGATAAAATGTGGTTAAGGACTCGAGAAACAAGCCTGGTAATGGCCTTTCATCCCATCAAAGACACGGCCAACAACTTTTATTAACAATCTAAAAACTAAACAGCCCATAAAAACCACCCTAAACTAACATGAAAGGGAGAGGGGAGGGAGGGAGGAGCCGAAGCTCCCACCTCCCTCTAAACGGTTTCCTTGAGTTTGTTTCCTAGAGAGAAGTGAGAGTTTCTCTCACTAGGACTCGTTTTTCAATAAATCCATTTTCGTTTTAGATGCCTTGGCGTGCTCTGCCATCAATTAAAATCAAGTTTTACCCAGCCTTCCATGAATACCCTTTCAGCAGCTTATGTGTTCTTTTCCAATAGTGACCAGCAACATATAAGTAAGATATGAGAGTCGTAAAATTGTGATATTTATTCTAATGTAGAATAACTGTATTATAAATTTTTAAGTATAAAAATGTCAGAATTTATCAATTGATTCAAGTATCATTGTCTACTGCATAATTAAGTAATTAACTCATTTTTGGTTAAATAATTTATTCACTTAAGCAGTTTAATCATGCAATTTTAACACTTGATCACCAAGCATGAGCAAGAAAAAGAACAAGCTCATAATTAAAGCTCATAGAGTAATTTTGTAAATCACTTGATAAAATTTGAAATTAGATTAAGGCTCAAAATTAATATTTTCTCCTACAATATTAAAATACATTTTCCACATGTGCATAATATTTTTGAAAATTAAATTTAAATTTTTGAAAGATGATTGATTGTCATATTTCACGTGTATAACATTTTTAAAAGTTTAAATTTTAAAAATTTGAAAGATGACCGATTGTCATATTTCACATGTGTATATTTTGTTTGAATATTTTCAAAAGTGATTGATGTCTTTTTGACATATGTAAAAGATAAATGATTTTATTTGAAAATATTGAAAAATAAATAATGTCTCTTTTGTCATACGTGAAAAGTAAAAATATTTGGTTTGAAAATTTTGACAAGTGAATGATGTTTTTTTGAAAAACGAATCTTTTTAAAATTTGAAAATGAAGTCACATATGCCTATAAATAGCTCAATTGAGATCTTTAAAAAACAACAACAAGAACATACAACATTTATTCAAAGTTTTTCAATCTCTTTTCTCTAAATTTCTTAGAAAGATATAGTTTACGAATGTATTGTTCTTATTTCACTCATTGTGTAGTGTTTTCTGATAACCTACCCACTATTAGCTATTGTGTTAGCAAAAGAGTGTGTATAACCCTTGTGTGTGTAGAAGGTATTCTACACAAGGAATAGTTGAATCACCACGTGTAAGGTGATTGCAAGTGTATAGAATTATCTATATATATTCTTTGTAGCGGTATTATTCAAATGTGTAATAGGTTTATATCTCTACCTAAAAGAGCTTGAATAGTGAATTTGAAAATTTTTAAGGGGTAGCTTGAGGCAAGAACGTAGGTAGTAGGGCCGAATCTCGTTAACATACTGAATTTGCTTTCTCTTAAACCTACTCTTTATATTTGTTGCTACTTCATATTTTATTCATATTTTCTATTATGTAGAACACTATCCTTTAGGTAATAATTGCCCCCACTCGAAAGAGTTTGCTACCGAGTTACAAGCAATTTACCTCTAGAATACAACAAAGTCATCAACTACAGATATAATTGAGCTGAAATATTGCATATTTTTATACATTTAGAACCAATATATTTTAATTCTTTAATTACATTATTATTGATTTTAGATGAAAAAATGATTAAGATGAATAAATCTGAGTTGTGATTTAAATTGATAAATAGTATGGTTTTTACTTAATATTATAATTTGTTATTTAATTGGACAATGTTCCTTAACATGCATAACATATTTTTGATATTATATTCTTTATTTTTATTTTATTTTATTTCTAAGTTTTATTTTTATTTTTTTTATAGCCTAAGAAATGCAAGGGACTTAAAGGGGAATTCACTCTTTACTTTTGGCATTGGGACTTCAAGAGGGTACGGCACACTAATTGGGAATTAAAAGGAATTCATTTTGGGATGGACTTTTTCACCAAGGGCATTATAGGACTTGAAGACTACTACTTTATTAGAAGAGGACTTTGACCTATGGAAAGGACTTTACTATTTCTCTTGGAGGCATTAATTCATTTAGTCATTGAACGCCGCATAAATATATGGATTTTTGACCTGCACGTGTATCTTCTTTTCTTTGGGAGCATTTCGGTTGTGCACTTTTTTTAAAAAAAAAAGAGCCGGTAGGCACCAACCTAGCAGCCTCGTCTCAAGTTTATTAATAACCATCACTTATGGCGGAGGAAAACCGTAGTTACAAAAAGGATACCTGGGGGATACAGAATAAAACAAGAAAACCAAACCTAGGTGTCAAAAACTTACTAAATGTAAACAAACAAGAAACTCCAAACCAAATACAAAGATCCCCACCAAAACTTAAAAAAAAAATTAAAAAAACAAGCCCTAAAACAGGACCCCACCAGAAACCAAAAAACCTTGCAAAACAAAGAAAGCCAAAAACCAAGACAAATAACGCATCAAAACTAGAAAGAAACCAAAACAAAACATACCTGGGACAGCTTAAGAGATACGCAGATAAGGAAGACCAAGTCTATCCATACGAAGAAAACCTCGTAAATGGCTAGGCAAGTCACTGTCAACAGGCCAATCCTTATTGAGACCCCTGGCACCCTGCTTAGCAAGAAAATCAGCCAAACAAATTTCCTTCACGATAAACATGACACACGCGGTCATCCATACAGGCAAGATAGCTACTTAATTCGTCCCAATAATCTTCTAGGTACCAAATATTACATTCACCATTTATAATCCAGTTGACCAAAATATGAGAGTCTGATTCTATTTCTGTGACGCCCCCAAATCCCCACACACGGATACAGGAAAATCGAGACGTCCGAATGGTGACAACACGGGTCACCATCCTATCGACGAGTGCCAAGTGTGTGTAAGCAACAAATGTGCACGAAGAGACACGCAGCGGATAGCAAAGTCATAACTAAGTAACAGAATTTTTCTTAGTTTAATACAAAGCTGATTAAAACATACATAATAAAATATTACGAACTACAAATATTATTCAAAGCCAAATACAAGGCATTAACTCCAACTCAATACTCCGGCGGAGCCGCATCCTCGGGCTCAGCCTCCTCCTCCTCCTCGATCTCTGCATCAAAATCTACGGTACCAAAAATGGTGCCGCAGGTAAGTAAAATTCAAACACCACTAGATAAAAACATATTAAAATTCAAACAATATGCATGAGAGAATGCCAATGCACAAAATCCATAAAACCATATTTTTCCACGCACGCCAAAAATCTCATTTGGCCCAAAAACATAACTTTTCCAAATATCACGCAAAAAGTCTCATTTGGCCCATATCCAACTCAATCCATTAACCGATTAATCCGTATGCACCATGACCTCCCCTAGGGGTCATCTGCACAACCTGGCTCCTATGCCACACTGCGGGTAACGACCACGCGTATGACACCTAAACGAGCGATGTCCAGTTCCGCGCCCTGTGCGTTCGTAGCCAAGCATCCTCTAGCCCTCGCCAGCGAAGGGCCACGGAGTCGGTGCGTAGAGCGATGCCCAGTTCCGCGCCCGGCGCGTTCGTAGCCAAGCATCCTCTAGCCCCTGCTCCCGTCGTCGCACTCAGGGGACGTCACTCAGTATATTACGCTCCCAAGTGACCAGAGGAGCTCCACTGAGATAATACCCCATCCCGGCTTGGGGTCGTGGAACACACGCACCCGAAAATCCATTTACGCCAATAAAACATGATTTTTTCTCAGTTTAAATAAAATGCATGTGCATGCACCATGTAAATGCAATCTCAATGCACAACACAACCAACCCACCATAAATCAACAAACCGAGCAACTCCGTCCTCAATCCATCCGACCCCTGAACTCCTCGAACTCAGTCCGGAATCAACTAACCAGTAGATAAATATATATTGTATGAGCAAAATACATTTAAATTTAAAAGTAGAGTTTGGAAAATACTTATAGCGCTATACGGTATTTTTTGAAAGCTCGCGGCATTGTAAACGACGGAGAAAAAGCAACGTAACAGTGTATTTTACACTGTGGCCATGGGTAATAAATTACCCATGTTCGAACGGGGACAAACCAAGACAAAAAATTGATAGGGAAAGGTCTTGAGATATTTATGAAGCTAAGGGAAACGAGTTTTGGCCGTGGGTGGTGGTGGAAATGGCGGTCGAAGGCCAAAAAGGGGCTGAACGGAGTTGAGCTCGTGGGAGCTGCTCCGGCAACAGATTGGGGCTGAAATTAGGTGGGTTAGGTCTGCAAGAGGTAGAGGAAGAAGCTGTGAAGTGATGGTGGCCGGAGGTGGTGCGACGGCGCCGGAATAGGTGAAAATTTGTGTGGCTTTGAGGAGCTCGTGGTGGCTAACGGTGGCTCGGATGGAGGTGAAACTTGGTGGGGATGTTCACCGGTGAGAGGGGAAGAAAACTGGGTGGGTGGTGCAGGCCACGCCATCGGCGAGCGGCGGTTCTGGGCTGAGAAAGAAACCGGCGATAGAGAGGAAAAACAGGGCTGGGGCCGTGACTTCCAGCCATGCGTGGCGGCTAACGGCTGGACGGATGGCCCTGAAAATTGGTGCGGGTGATCACAGGTGGGAGGGGAAGATTTTGGTGGGGGTGGTGTACTACACGGCGGCCGGACGGCGGCGCACTGGGCGGCCGAAGGTTCGGCGACGGGAAGGAGAAATGGAAGAGGCCGCGCGGGGAGAGAAAAAACGAGGAAGAAATGAAGAAGAAAAAGAAAGAAAGGAAAGAAAAGAAGAAAAAGAAAAAGAGAAAAGAAAAGAAATGAGGTCCAATCCTCACTCCGGAAACCAAAAACAGATCCGCCGAAAACGATTTTAAAAACCGTAAAACGATTAAAATAAATTAAACACAACATCAAATAAATTAAAAACCAATTAAAATACATTAATTTAAAATAAATAAACCAATATATTAATTAAATTAAAACAACCCTTCAGTGAAAACACACGTAAAAGCGGGTCATCACATCCTCCCCCCCTTAAAAAACAAATTTCGTCCTCGAAATTTGCAAGATCAAACACCAACTTGAAACAAGCCACATAATTCCACATAGAACCACTTGTAACCAAGATTAAGAAACGTACCGTCATTACTCAAACAAGTAGGGGTACTGCTCCCTCATGTCCGCTACTCGCTCCCAAGAGAAATCTTGAGCTAATGGATCTCCCCATGCCACCTTAACCAAAGGTATCGTCTTGGACCTCAACTATTGCTCCTTCCAATCCATGATCTGCGACGGAACAACCTCATAAGTAAGTTCTGGTTGCAACTGAATACTCTCTGGGTCGACAAAGCGCAGCTCTTGTTGACCAAAACTCTTCTTCAAGGATGACACGTGGAAGACATCATGAATATCCCCAAAATAATCTGGCAAAGCAACTCTATAAGCAACGGACCCTATCTTCTCCAAAATCTGGAAAGGGCCGACATACCTCGGATCCAGTTTCCTCTTTTTACCAAAACGCTTAACTCCTCTCATGGGAGAGACTTTGAGATAAACCCAATCACCTTCTTCAAAAGATAACTCTCTCCTCCTGGTATCAGCGTAGCTTTTCTGACGACTCTGAGCTGCCGCCATTTTATCCCTGATGATTCGAACTTGGCGTTGCATCTCTTGAATTATTTCGGGTCCAATTATCTTACTCTCCCCGACTTCATCCCAACACAAAGGCGATCTGCACTTCCTCCCATAAACAGTTTCATAAGGAGTCATCTGAATGGTCGCATGGAAGCTATTATTATAAGCAAACTCTATGAGCGGCGAGTGATTTTCCCAACTCCCTTGAAATTCCATGACACATGCTCGCAACATATCTTCAAGGGTCTGAATGGTGCGCTCCGATTGGCCGTCCGTCTGCGGGTGATATGCAGTACTAAACTTCAGCTTAGTACCCAATGCTGCCTGCAAACTTTTCCAAAACTGAGACGTGAACCTTGGGTCTCGATCTGACACCATACTCTTCGGTATGCCATGCAACCACACTATCTCTTTCACATACAGGCGAGTCAACTTACCCAAGGAATCAGTATTATTAACAGGCAAGAAGTGAACACTCTTCGTTAACCGATCAACAATCACACAAACAGAATTTTTCCCACTAGGAGTCCTCGGCAAGCCCACTACAAAATCCATCGTGATGTCGTCCCACTTCCACTCAGGAATAGGGAGGGGTTGGAGCATACCAGCAGGTCTTTGATGCTCAGCCTTGACTTGACGGCACGTGTGGCATTTCTCAACATACAAGGCAATATCCCTCTTCATTCCATCCCACCAATAATTTTTCTTCAAGTCCCGGTACATCTTCATACTGTTGGGATGTACTGAATAAGGGGTCGCATGAGCTTCTACCATGATCCGCTCCTTGAATTCTGAATCTTCGGGGACCACTCTGCGATCTCGGAACCGAAGTATTCCATCTTTATCCATACTATAGTGCAACGGCCCTCGAGATTTTCTAACTCTTTTTCTGACATCCAACAGCTCCGGATCTTTCCTTTGAAGAGTCTTCAATTCCTCAAAATCAGTTACCCGAATATCAAGAACTGAAGATAAAATCTCCTCTTGCTGTGAACTTTCAATAAGGAGTCTTCTCATCCCACAAAGCAAACAATCCAATCCTGACGACTCGGCCTCATCTTCCAAATGCGATTTTCGGCTCAAAGTATCAGCAACTATATTTGCCTTTCCCGGATGGTACTTGATCTCGCACTGGTAGTCACTAATTAGCTCTAGCCATCGCCTCTGCCTCATGTTCAGATTCTTTTGGGAAAACAAGTGCTTCAAGCTCTTGTGATCGGTGTATACTTCGCAAGCTTCCCCATACAAGAAGTGCCGCCAGATCTTGAGAGCAAAAACAATCGCAGCCAATTCCAAATCGTGCATCGGATAATTCTTCTCATGATCCTTTAGCTGACGGGATGCATAAGCAACAACCCGTCCTTCCTGCATAAGGACACAACCTAATCCAAATTTAGACGCATCGCTGAAGACTACGAATGGCTTATGCGGTTCTGGGAGCGCTAACACTGGTGCAGTCGTCAACCTGTTTTTCAATTCTTGGAAGCTTCTCTCACACTTATCTGACCAAACAAATTCTGCATTCTTTGTAGTCAAAGCTGTGAGAGGTCCGGATAGGCGAGCAAATCCCTCCACAAATCTTCGGTAATATCCAGCAAGTCCTAAGAAACTCCGGATCTCGCGCACTGTTGTCGGACGTTGCCATGACAAAATGGCTTCCACCTTACTAGGATCAACAGCCACTCCATCTCGGGAAATCACATGCCCAAGAAATCTGACTTCCTCCAACCAGAATTCACACTTGCTGAGTTTGGCATACAACTGGTGTTCTCTTAATTTCCCAAGAACTAGACGAAGATGGTAAACATGCTAACATCTCGGGAATAAATCAGAATATCATCAATGAATACTACCACAAATGAATCTAGATAAGGTCGAAATACCCGATTCATTAAATCCATGAAAGCAGCAGGGGCATTGGCTAACCCAAACGGCATCACCTTAAATTCATAATGCCCATATCTCGACCTGAAAGCAGTTTTGGGCACATCCTTGTCTCTTATCCTCAACTGGTAGTATCCTGACCTCAGATCAATCTTCGAGAACACAGCTGCTCCTTGAAGCTGATCAAATAATTCATCGATCCGTGGGAGAGGATATTTATTTTTGATGGTCACCTTATTTAATTCCTGATAATCGATACACATATGGAGGGTTCCATCTTTCTTTTTAACGAACAGCACTGGTGCACCCCACGGCGAAGTACTTGGTTAAATGAACCCCTTATCTACCAGCTCTTGCAACTGAGTCTTCAACTCTTTCAATTCAGCCGGTGCCATGCGGTAAGGAGCATTATGTACAGGAGCTGCTCCAGGTTCCAAGTCTATATTAAACTCCATTTCACGAACAGGGGGTAGCCCAGGCAAGTCTTCCACAAACACATCCGGAAATTCCTCCACAACGGGAATGTCTACCAAAGACTTCTTCTCAAACGGCGTAGACACCATCTGAACTAAGAAGGCATCCGCTCCCCATGCAATCTCTCTTCTTGCTTGAATTTCCGATATAATTACCGGCTTTTCTTTTAGCTCACTCCCCGCAAATTCCAGAAAATCACCATCTGGAAGCTGAAAGCTAATTACCCGACTTCTGCAATTAATACTCGCAAAATATCGGTATAGCCAATCCATCCCGAGGATGATATCAAAACCCAACAGCTTAAACACCACCAAATCAGCATCCAAGAACCTTCCATCAAAATTTAATGGGCAACCCAAGGCAACCTTGGAACACCATACCATTTCACCATTGGGTAGAGCCACTACCAAGGACTTCGGCAAAGGTTCCATGACCAAATTACACATCCGAACAAAAGTGGAAGATACAAACGACTGTGATGCACCGGAATCAAACAAAGTTCAAGCATAAAACTCATATAAACGGACTCTCCCTGTAATTACTCCGACATCATGGGTCGCTGGCACCTCATCATCAACATCTCCGGGTGTGACAGCATAAACCCGGGCTTGCACTGCTTGTCTTGGATTTGTTCTTCCACCTCTTCTACCTCCACGGCTTCCTTGAACTCTAATGGGGCACTCACGAGCAATATGTCCCACTTGGCCGCATCGGTAACACTGGGGTCCACCACTCAGCTGACACTCGCCCTCATGAGCTCTATTACAAATTCTGCAAATTGGCACCCGTCCTCTCATACGTACACCTGAAGCCCCTTGAGGTCAGATCCTGGTCCGCTGAACAAATTTCTGAGGCGAACCTGAACTACTTCCTTCACCAAAAAATCTCCGCCTCTTATGTCTTGGAGGGGAGCCCATACTCAGATTATTCTCTCGCTCCACAAGAGTAGCCACATCTACTAAATCCTGAAAAGTGGATATCCGGTGGCTGACCACCATACGGCATATATCAGGACGTAGACCCTCCTGGAAACGCTCGGCTCGCATTTCCTCTATGGCGATGAGGTGGGGAGCAAATCGCCCAAGTTCTATAAATCTTCGGGCATACTGTTCCATAGTCATGCTCCCTTGGACCAAACTTGAGAACTCTCTTGCCTTTTGCCGCCTTACAGAAGCGGGAAAGAAGCGATCATTAAACTCTTTCTTAAAACGCTTCCAGGTCACAGCGGCAAAAGACCCCAGCATTACTCTCTTGGTATCCCACCATTCAGAAGCGGTGCCTTGCAACAGATAGCTGGCGTAGAGTACTTGTTGCGCCTCAGTGCAACCACACACCTCAAAAGTTCTTTCCAAGTCTTTGACCCACTTTCCAGCTTGAAGTGGATCCTCTTCTCCAGTGAAGTGTGGAGTTCTATGCGCCAGAAAGCGCTCATAGGTGCACCCAGCTTGCACCCCTCCACTAGGCCCTCCAAGTAGTAGCCATGGCCCTCCTTGTTACCAAGGACCTCCTGGTTGTGGCCAAGGCCCTCCTTGTTGTGGCCTAAAATTCTGTTGCATGAATTCAGTCATCTGCCGTATTGCTTGGGCTATGGAATCATCTCTCGGTGTATCGTCCCGAGGCCCTTGAGTAGATTTCCTTGGTCTCACCATTTTTTTCCTACCACCACAACTTTTGACCCCCTTTAAGAAAACAAAAACAAATAACACCAACAACAAAAAAAACAAAAACCAAAAACCAACACCACATAATAAGAAACAAAAGAAACCAGCAATAACATAACTAAATAAACAAAAACAAGCAAACAAGCTCAAACAAATTCAAAACAAATAAAACACGTCAAATAGCAACTTTACATAAAATCATTTTTAAAACACAACTTTAAAAACATTCTGGTACTACCTACGGAACATGTGGTTTTACCCAGAGCCAAACCGCTCTGATACCACCTGTGACGCCCCCAAATTCCCACGCACGGACACAGGGAAATCGAGAAGTCCGGATGGTGACAACACGGGTTACCATCCTATCGACGAGTGCCAAGTGTGTGTAAGCAACAAATGTGCACGAAGAGACACGCAGCGGATAGCAAAGTCATAACTAAGTACCAGAATTTTTCTTAGTTTAATACAAAGCTGTTTAAAACATACATAATAAAATATTACGAACTACAAATATTATTCAAAGCCAAATACAAGGCATTAACTTCAACTCAATACTCCGGCGGAGCCGCATCCTCGGGCTCAGCCTCCTCCTCCTCCTCGATCTCTGCATCAAAATCTACGGTACCAAAAATGGTGCCGCAGGTAAGTAAAATTCAAACACCACTAGATAAAAACATTAAAACTCAAACAATATGCATGAGATAATGCCAATGCACAAAACCCATAAAACCATATTTTTCCATGCACACCAAAAATCCAATTTGGCCCAAAAACATAACCTTTCCAAATATCACTCCAATAGTCTCATTTGGCCCATATCCAACTCAATCCATTAACCAATTAATCCGTATGCACCATGACCTCCCCTAGGGGTCATCCGCACACTCTGGCTCCTGTGCCACAGCTCGGGTAACGACCACGCGTATGACACCTAAACGAGCGATGCCCAGTTCCACGCCCCGCGCGTTCGTAGCCAAGCATCCTCTAGCTCTCACCAGCGAAGGGCCACGGAGTCGGTGCGTAGAGCGATGCCCAGTTCCGCGCCCGGCGCGTTCGTAGCCAAGCGTCCTCTAGCCCCCGCTCCCATCGTCGCCCAGCAACACTCAGGGGACGTCACTCAGTATATTACGCTCCCGAGTGACCAGAGGAGCTCCACCGAGATAATACCCCATCCCGACTTGGGGTCGTGGTACACACGCACCCGAAAATCCATTTACGCCAATAAAACAGGATTTTTTCTCAATTTAAATAAAATGCACGTGCATGCACCATGTAAATGCAATCTCAATGCACAACACAACCAACCAACCATAAATCAACAAACCAAGCAACTCCGTCCTCAATCCATCCGACCCCCGAACTCCTCGGACTCAATCCGGAATCAACCAACCAGCAGATAAATATATATTGTACGAGCAAGATACATTTAAATCTAAAAGTAGAGTTTGGAAAATACTTACAGCACTATACGGTATTTTTTGAAAGCTCGTGGTGTTGTAAACGGCGGAGAAAAAGCAACGTAACAGTGTATTTTACACTGTGGCCATGGGTAATAAATTACCCACGTTCGAACGGGGACAAACCAAGACACGAAATTGATAGGGAAAGGTCTTGAGATGTTTATGAAGCTAAGGGAAACGAGTTTTGGCCGTGGGTGGTGGTGGAAATGGCGGTCGAAGGCCAAAAAGGGGCTGAACGGAGTTGAGCTCGTGGGAGCTGCTCCGGCAACGGATCGGGGCTGAAATTAGGTGGGTTAGGTCTGCAAGAGGTAGAGGAAGAAGTTGTGAAGTGATGGTGGCCGGAGGTGGTGCGACGGCGCCGGAATCGGTGAAAATCTGTGTGGCTTTGAGAAGCTCGTGGTGGCTAACTGTGGCTCGGATGGAGGTGAAACTTGGTGGGGATGTTCACCGGTGAGAGGGGAAGAAAACTGGGTTGGTGGTGCAGGCCACACCACCGGCGAGTGGCGGTTCTGGGCTGAGAGAGAAACCGGCGATAGAGAGGAAAAACAGGACTGGGGCGGTGACTTCCAGCCGTGTGTGGCGGCTAACGGCTGAACGGATGGCCCTGAAAATTGGTGGGGGTGATCACCGGTGGGAGGGGAAGATTTTGGTGGGGGTGGTGTACTACACGATGGCCAGACGGCGGTGCACTGGGCGGCCGGAGGGTTGGCAATGGGAAGGAGAAATGGAAGAGGCAGCGCGCGGGGAGAGAGAAAACGGGGAAGAAATGAAGAAGAAAAAGAAAGAAAGGAAAGAAAAGAAGAAAAAGAAAAGGAAAAAGGGAAAAAGAAAAAGAGAAAAGAAAAGAAATGAGATCCAATCCTCACTCCAGAAACCAAAAACAGATCCGCCGAAAACGATTTTAAAAACCGTAAAACGATTAAAATAAATTAAACACAACATCAAATAAATTAAAAACCAATTAAAATACATTAATTTAAAATAAATAAACCAATATATTAATTAAATTAAAACAACCCTTCAGTGAAAGCACACGTAAAAGCGGGTCATCACAATTTCCACCTTATAAAAACCCATCTGGTGACAGCTTCGGACCCCCTCCAAAAGACTCCTCATCTCAGCAAAATTATTAGATCCTATGCCTCAATGAACAGAATAAGCCATACAGAGTCTACCACAATTATCACGAATGACTCTCCCAGCACCAGCCTGCCCAGGATTGCCCAAACTACTACCATCTGAGTTAAGCTTCACCCAATCCTGCCTAGGTTTCAACCATCTCACCACTTGAACCTTCCTAGGTCTAGGCAATAAGACCGGAATATCCAATCTATTTAAAAGGGCCACATCATGATTTGAGATATGAGTAACTTTCATAATCAAATGTAAAATACGACGGATCCAAAATTTAATAACTTGCCACACCGAATCAACTTTGTCAATCTTATTTTCATACCGAGCTTTGCAGCTCCAATCTCAAAGCTTCCAAGACACAATAGAGGGAAGAAGACCAAAGATAAGGCGAATCTGAGAAGACTTACCCGCACGACGAAACCAAAAATTAATTTGATCATTCCAAGTATGAAAAACACCCATATGCACACCTAAATGGACTGCAGCCAAGTACCAAATTTTTCGAGCAAAATCCCCATTGCAAAGCACATGATTCAGATCTTCAGAATGACCCATGAGACAACAATTACATTTTGAGACTATCGGGATACCAGTATTTCTAATCTTTTCATCAACACTCAAACAGTTATGAATAGCCTTCCACATCATAATAGAGATTTTCTTAGGGAGGTTGTTGTGCCAAATCCACTGAGCCTAAGGTAAAGGAGAAGCCCTAACCCGAATGCAATCCCAAGCACTTTTGGTAGAAAAATTTCCATTATTATCTTTCAACCAAATAAGAACGTCATTCCCCTCTTTACTCCGAGCCAATAACTGCCACAAATGATAACCCATAAGCCTTTCCAGCAAGCAGAAATCCCAACCATTATCAAGACGGCACTCTTTAATCTTCAACAACGGATGCCCAATCACAGGATAGATAGCACACAGAGGACCCATATCATCCCAGTTATCATACTAGAAAGAAAGATTACCTTCTCTAATAATCCACTTAGAATTAGACAGAACATCTGGAATACACATAACAATAGATTTCCAAAACCGAGTACCCTTCGTAGGCTCCAAAATAGATAAATGATTGCCTCGAACATACTTACTTCTAAAGAAATCCGCCCAAAGAGACTTGCCCTGAATAAGACACCAAGAATGTTTGCAGTGTAAGGCCTTTTGTATATCATCAAAATCCCAAATACCCAAACCACCTTCCTCAATAGGCCTACGAATATTTTTCCAAGCGACCCATTTCCGTTTTCCTCTCCCGTCAACGTCTCCCCAAAAGAAAGAACTTAATATTCTATTCAAAACCAAAATCACAGTATGAGGAACCTGTAAAACAGCCAGAAGGTGGGTAGCCATACTCAATAGCACATGTCAAAGGAGCATCTTCATTTTCCAACCCGCAATCTTCTTATTAATTTTTCCAAGCAACTCACCAAAGTCATTAGTTCTGAGCCTCCCATCCACTATTGGAACGCCCAAATACTTAAAAGGATTTCGGTCGTGCACTTATAATTCCCTTGGAGATATTCACCCAACGCCACAGAAGATTCTCTCAAGCATTCATTCACGCTGCAGCACATATATTTCTTTGGGGATTTTTCAGGGCCGTTGAAGAGCTCTTTAAGGAGTCTAATTGTTGCTACAGTCCAGCCTCCTCCACTGCTTTCAATCTTCATCTCCGTTCATTTGGCTTGATCTTTTTATTTCCTAATTTTTATTTAATTTCAATTTGAAGTTTATGGTGTATTCTTGATATTTTTGGATTAAAAGTTTAGGCATTTTATTTATTGGTTATTTTATTTTATATCAGTTATTTTTCTTGTTTCTTTAAGCTTCTATTCAATATGCGTTATAATTAAATTTTGGATTAATTTCAGTTTATTATTCAATTTTTAGATTAATTAAAATTGTTTAGCATAGTTGAATTTTTAATTTTTTAATTTTAATTTGTTAGTCTTTTATGTTCCATTTCGACACTAAAAAAAAATCAAAAGTATGAATCTAGTCTATGACTAGCGCCATTTTTATTTCCGTTACACTCTTTTATTCATTGCACATACCATCACTTTTGTTTGTGAAAATTTTCATCATTTTATACGAGTTTGGATTTAAACAACTTTTCCCGATGAGAAAATTTAGGAATTTTATTCTTAATTATTACACGACATCCTCCTGCACTTGGGATAGCCTTTGTGCTACTCATTTTTGAGTGAGTCAAGATATCAATTTTGAAGTTTTTCCTGTAGTGTTTCTTTATAAAATTATGTAAGTGACTAAAAATATGGGAGAATGAAATGTTTAAATTCGTGGGTCTCATCTTCTATTTATAATGAATAAAGTGGCACTGAGATTTGCATTTAATCTTCTTATTTTTTAGGACTTGAGCAAACTAGTTTATTTCCTTTCAAACTCTTGTACTAAGATTTGGCATTTAATTGCATGCTAAGAAAAATTTGTTTATCCCAAACACGAAACTGTTTGTACTTTGGAGGGATTCCTTCCAAATCAAACAAATTGATCAAATCTTATAAATCAAGTGAAATAGGCATGCAAGTTAAAAAGATGAAAAATACTAGCCTGGCCGTATATTTCATTGTCACAAATCCCTAGAATATTGCTACAAATAGGTTTGCTTATTAGTAGCATTTGAAAAAATCCTTGAAAACAATATTATTTGCAGCGTTGAAAAAACGCTGCAAATATTCATTTTTAACATCAATGTTTTCCATTTGCAGCAAACTATATTCGCTGCGAAAGCTTACTTCAAATTTTAAATGTGATATCGCTGCAACTGTATGGTTGTCATAGCCATAAAATCTTGAATATAAACATTCCTATATTATTGGTCTCATCTAATAAGCAATATTACTAAATTATCCCAAATAAGATTCTTTGGTGCTAAACAAAAAATAGATAATTAATTCCAAGTGAGAACCATGTGAACATTCATTCATAAACTGTTAAAAATCCTTGATCAGTTTTCCAGGAATTGATCAAGGATTTTTAACTATTACATTCCAAATCCCTGAATCTTACAAACTTAAATCTCAAGTCTTAGCAAATTCTAAATGTAATACAATATTACATAATCAATTGAATCCAAAATGGTCCATAAGACTTATAGGCAGCAACATCCACTAGCTTGGCAAGGCTGGGTGAGACAAGATCAAGTCATTGCACATGCACGGCAGCGCTCCACTTCAAAGTTTATCTACCACCATGAAATTGTTCTTGTTGAATTGTATCCCCATAAAAAACTGCCCAATGAAACAGAGTCATCTCTAACATGCATCCATGTTCAATATCCCTAAACCTTCATCCAGTACAACACATCCTCACACATACATTTTGGTCCAACCATGTATCAACCAAAAGGCAGCAACCAATATACACTTAGTAGCTTGATAAACAACCACCTAGTAGGATGTGTGCTCATGAGTTAGTGCAATAAACCTTACAACATTAGACGACTCCAAACTATTATTGCCCTTTGTGAATCCTCTACATACCAGTCCTATGGAATAAACATATGACCATACACCTTATACTATAACTAACACACTGCCCTAGACTTGTGCTAAAGAGCAAGAGGGAAAACCTATTCGACATACACATGAATTATGTAGCAACACAAATATCAGCAGTGCAACCCATAATGACCTAGAGCCAACTTAAACCTTATCTAAACGTACATATAGTTTTGATCAATTAATTTAGCTACACGTACATCAAAATCAAAAGAATAATGCTACATTCAGTCGTGGAGTGTGCAAACGTCGTGCAATCGCTTGAAAAAGAGTGAAGTCCACGATTAAAAAGTTAGTTTTTTTCATGTGGATTCCGTATTAATTTACTTTTTTCAAAGAGACTACGTAGCGCTTGCATAACCACGACTGCAAATATCAGTTCTCAAATCAAAAACCAAATCTCATTCTCTGCCACCCATACTTTCCCCTATATAATAGAAATTTTAATGATTATGCAATAGCTAAAAGTCCAAAAATAAGCAAACATTAAATGAATTTTGGAGCAAAGACCAAAGGAAAATAGGGTGCACTTTTTAGTACTAAACTAAAAAAACTGATAACTACTTAAGTAAGTTAAAACCAAAACCTTGTCTCGAGGCCCATCCCAAGCTGCATTGTCTTGTGTCCAGCAAGTGCCTATTCTGATGGTTGTCCACACAAACACTATTTGGTTGCTTCAACCTGTAAGGTGGATACCAAACATCGACACAATAAGTGTTAGAAAATAAGAGGTGCAAATATTTCTAATCAAAGAAAGTAATTGAGTGCATTATAATCATTAATTACAAGGCATGTAATCCGACCTCAACTTCTGGTTTGCAGTATATGTTACCAATGTTTACTGTGATCATGCAATTTTAGACAACTCCAAACACCAATAAAATTATTTAGTGGTCACGTAACCCCATTGATAGACAACCACATACTATATAGTATAACTACTTAATGCACTACTTTAAACATCCTGTTTCATCCCCCAAAAAATGTACCATGCCCAAAAACACCCTGCCAGCCTATAATTCAAAAAACACCACAAAATATTTAGTTCCTTAACACACCCTTTTTCATCTCCTTGAGTATATCTAAAAGACTCTCCATGTGAAAAGAATATGTACGAGTGAAAAGAATAAGATCTAAAATATAAAAACTGCATGGAAAGAAAATGTATGAAAATTGATGAGTGCAATATAATTTAAGCAATTAGTTATTTCTCAATGAACATTTTCAATGTTAAAAGGCTGTAGTTGCACACCTACATAACATATTTTTTGTTTTCTTTTAAACAAACCATTCACTACTCTTTAATGTAATTGGGTGTGATGAGGAGTCATTGGACTGCACCCCCAATGAGTTTGACAACTTACAAGATGTACTCAAACTCTATGAATGAGGGAAGGAGGGATTGAGCCTACTACAAGAAAACTACTTATTTGCGATCAGTTATTTTCAGCGAAATGACTATTTCCAACTAAAATAAGTCGCAAATAATCTTTTAGGCCTAGATTGGTAATACAAAATCAAAAAACTCATCTCATCTCAACTCATCATTATAACTTTTTTAAATCCCCATATAAAATATAATAAATAATTTTACTTTTTCAAATCTTAATACAAAATTAATATTACAATATTATATTATAACAATATTTTATTTGTTAATATTTAAAACATCTTATCTCATCTGTGTAACCAAACAGGACCTTAGTTGCAAAAGATTGGTCACAAATACCCGTTTTTCTTGTAACGCACCTCTCTAATACACCTGAGAACCTAGGAATTAGGGCTGTGCATATGACCCGAAATTCTGATGAACCCAATTAAAACTACCCGACCTTACCTGAATTTTATCGGGTTGTATCTAATCGGGTCTCCAACCCGACCTAGTTAATGGGTTTGTATTTTACATTCAACCCGTCCTACTAACTTGAGTATAAAAGCATAGTTATCTTATAGTTTTCCAACCCTAGCCGCCCATTGTTTACTTGCAAGGAACATGAAAAAACTAGGGCTTTGGTTAAAATGTGCTGGATTAAAGATGATGCAATGGCTGCAGAAGCTTCAAGCTGGTGCTAATTTTAGTGGGATGAATATGGCCCAATTCAACGTTCTGTTTCACTCTAGGAAGCCAAGGAAATTTCAAAAGTTGCAAGGCAGTATGGGGCAGAGCCTATTGGAGTATTTGTGGATGATGATGCAGACACGATATAAAGAGATTCTGATGCATCGAACCTTGAACTTGTATATGGTCTTCATGCAAATGAAGATGAAACCCTTCTAAACCAAATTTCTGATGAAGAATGCTCTCTAGTTGATTGGATTCTTGTGAATAGTGCAGAGCGGCTTGGAGAGGTCGAGGTTGGACACAACGGTCTCATATTGAACAGAGAATTTGCTTCGATTGGAACTGAGGACTATGCCCTTTTATTTGAGCTATGTTTGTTTCTTTCTTTCCGTGAAACCTTAGGAAAATGTTTCAGGATGTAACAGAGGAATCTTTTGGGGCCATGAAGGTTCGTCAAACTATGTTCTTTTAGCTGGTTTTGATCGGCCGGAATATTTGATACATATTAGAATCAACCGTAAAGAGAGAGAGAGAGACGAAAGCAACAGGGGTGAGCAAATCTATCGGATTTTGGTTCTTGAGGATATGCTTGTGTTGGTCATTTTTATTTTATAGTGAAAAGAAAAATGTGATATAGGGAATAAAAAATAGAGCAAAACATCGGGAACATCCAATCCAATGGGACATCCACGGGTTGAGTCAGGTCGGTTTAGCTCTTTTTTTTCTTCTTTTTTTTTAATGCCAGATTTAGGTCGGATCGAGTCCGGATCCAATTTATTCTAATCGGGTTGCAGGCCTACTAAGAATATTAGAGACAGTGTCCCCACATAGAGGCTTAAGGAAATCAAAAGGGGGCATAAATCATACAAAAAAAAAAGGCTCTGTAAAATATGTTAGTAAAAGAATATGTGAATCTTATAATTAATGGAATCCATTTAGTTTTATAAACTATAAGAATTTCCATCTCACAAATATAGTTGTAACACATCAGCTTCAATCTTCCCAGGAACTTTAGTAGCAAAAACCCTTGCGCTTTCAAGTAGGAATAATGATATTTAAGCTTATTATTTATCAATCACATTTGATCGGATTGAATTGAAACGGCCTTTGGCATCGACTGAAATCATTGCAGAAATACTAAAAAATGTTGCAAATAATTAAATCCATCCAAATCTAATTACGGCAAAGTGGACACAACTAGAGCATCTCAAAAGTATTCTTTAAGATGGGCAATTACAATTCGCCATGAATCATCTCTTATTTTAAAAAATAAAAAATAAATTTAAAGGTTAGTTTACATTTCCACCACCTATCAAAATGTAATAAGAGTTACATAGTAGCGTAAAGAGTAGAAATTTTCATCTATAGAATAGGAATACGTCGTGTGGGTGCGGTGCCGGTTTACTTTTATCACATTCCTTATTTGTTTCCACAGACTCGTCGGTTGATAATAAGAGATAAGGGATTCTATTTAGCATCCAAAACTACACGCTTTACATATTTTAAAATTATTTTTTATTTTTAAACTAATTGAATTATTCTACTTATTATCATACACCACATACTTGTTATAGGAAAAATAAAAATAAAAATAAGTGTTGTGTATGGAGATGATAAGTAGAATTATTTGTAAGAGACATCTGATAACCATGACCCACATGAATGCTAGCCAGCTATGTTCGTTAGTCACAACCTTACAATTAGGGGTGAAAAACAAACCAGTGAATCAGTAAATCGGACCAAACCGAACCATTCGGTTCCTGTATCGGGTTTGGTTCAGTCCAGTTTCATTTTTCTCAAAACAAATCAAAATCAGTCTGTTCCAGTTTTTCATTACCTAACATCGGACCAAACCGATTCATATATATATATATATATATATTAATTTTTTTATATTGTATAAAATACTTTTTAAATGATTTTTTATATTTTATATAATTTTTATATATAATTATATATAAAATAATTTTTTATTATAGGATAAATTTCTAATTAATATAATATTAAATTTTAAAATCCTATATCAGTATAGTGTATTGTATTAATAGTTATACTATTAATATATTACTATATATTATAATATAATATATTATAATATATATAATACAATTATAATATATATTATAAATAAATAAATAAAAATTATAATATATATTATAATATACTATAATATATTATCACTATATTATTATATATCATAATATACTATATAATATATCAAAAAAATTGAAAAACGAAACCAAATCAGATCGGAATAGGTAAAATCAGAAATACTCGTTTAGGAGTATAACCAGTACGACATTAGTTCTTCAAATTTGTAAATAGGTATATACTAATTTTGTTCTAAAATTTATCAAAAATCTGATCGAATCGGATTGATTACATCTTTACTTACAATCTTCACAAGTCAACTAGACCTCTGCAAAAAATCTCATGGGCCTGACCTGACCGATAAATCCGCTCCAACTCACTCGTTAATTGCGGGTTCAATAAACAAAGGGTTGAAACCATTGTTTAATGGGCGAAAGAGTAGCCCGTCTACGTAAGTAATTTCCATTGCAAACCCAGACGACAAGACCCAATGACCCATTCATCTCTCTCTCTCTCTCTCTCTCTCTCTCTCTCTCCCTCTCCTCGATCACGCTCGTAGGAAACCAAGCCTCTCTCTTTCTCTCTTTCTCTCTTCTTCTTTCTGTAAGGGTTTTTAGGATGGCTCTAAGTTTGGATGACGTTGAGTTTTGGCTCCCACCTGAGTTCCTCAAAAATGACAGTTTTGCCAAGGACAAGAATGAAAGAAATGGGTTCGGCTCCGGCTCTGAGACAACGAAGGCTTTGGTGCTTGACAATGGCGTCCGCAACCAAACCCATCACCATATCCATCTTTCTCCTTGGTCAGATTAAGGTAGGCATTCTTCGCCCAAATTGGTTGGATGGTGCCAAGTACCTGGGTCAGCGACGCGTGATTATGGGGGATCCGACCCAACTACACAATTTGTCACCAACCGGCGCTTCTCGTAGAGTGTTTACTGAATGGAGCACTAGAGGCTCTGATCTCTATTATGCCTGCTTCTTAACAGTGTTAAAAAAAGGGAGAAAATTGGAGTGTAGGCCAAAGGCAGTTATTCTCTCTTGGAAGAGCCTTGCTAAAAAAGAGTAGCATTCTGGTACTGGACGAAGCGATAGCCTCTGTTGATTCTGCAACCGATGGAGTGATATAGAAGATCATTTGTAAAGAGTTTACAGATCGGACAGTGGTTTTCCCAACCAATTCTCCGATATTCCTAATCTGCAAACCAAAAAACAAGCAATTCTCTTTTCCCCTCCTCAATCTATTTTTCATATCAAGCCCTTCTACATTCTTAGACTCAGAAAGGAAATGCATGTTGTTGTTCTCAATGCAAAACAAAGTAGCTCAAACTAGTTTAAAAAACAACAGTCTTGTTTTGGTTCTCAGCGAAGGCAAGTATATATATAATTCTTAGATAATGGGTCGATTTCGGCCAGACCAGAATGTGCCCAGTAGGGGTGAACAAACAGCCCGCCCACTTATATTTCTGCCCGACCCGTTCTGGCCCGCAATCCAGGACCAACATGAAATGGCCCGACCCGACCCGAATCATTCGGGTCTTTTTTTTTTTTTTTTTTTTTTTTTTTTTTTCAGATTTCTGGAAACATTCTCAGTAAAACGCTACAAACCATAGGCATTTAAAACTTTCCCAATAAACATTACATCCGATTGGCATTTTAAACTTTTTCAATAACATGAATATAATGTCCATAAATATATAATATGATCCATAGAAAATATTCCAGCCCTTTTAAACAAATTCATGAACTAAAAATAAACTGAATATAATGTCCAGCCTTTCTCACAAATCCATTCATCCATCCACTACATTACATCCTATAGGCCATCCATCACATAAACAATAGACAATAAACATGAATATAGCGTCCACATATATATTTTCAATGGAAAATATTCCAGCCCTTTTAAACAAATTCATGAACAAGAAATAAACATTTCTCAAACAGGAATTTTTAACAACAAATATAGAATGTATAGACCATAAGCCTTGAGTCACTCCTCATCAACATAAATAAAGCTTGATTGGGGATCAAATTCTGGAAAAAAAGAAAAGAAAAAAAGATTATTAAATTATATAAATATAAACATTATGAAAAACTTCAATAAATATAGAAGAAAGAAATATGTTCATTACCTGATTCTGCCTCAAAACTTTCAACATTGTCCAACGAGGCATGAAGATCAATAGGTATTGGATCTTTTAACCAATTCTGAGTACAAACAAGTGCCTCAACTGTTCTTGGAGATAATGAACAACGAAATGGGTCAAGTACCCGACCCCCTGCACTGAAGGCTGACTCAGAAGAAACAGTAGAAACAGAAATGGCCATCACATCCCGTGCAACTCTCGCCAAAATAGGATACTTGATTTCATTGATCTTCCACCAATCCAAAATATCAAAATTCGAAACTCGTGCCTCACAACCATGTTCCAAGTATTGATCAATCTCTGATTTGTTCCTCAAACTACTTTCAATAATTTCTTGCTCATATTCAACCCAAAAACTTTGCTGAGAATCAGAATCAATCATACTAGGATCAACTGAGGAAGGAGGCTCAGAGTATGAAACTCCTCCTGAACTCCCATACATAATACTATACTCCCCGTACATGTCAATCATCAATTCTTTCACTTTTACAATCATTTCTTCAACTAAATTACCACCATATATTTTTTTGAACCAAAAATGCAAAAGACTAAATTTGCATCTTGGATCAAGAACAACAGCAATGAATATCATCAAGTTGGTCTTTTCAATTGATCCCCAATATTTGTTATACTTAATCTTCATGCTTGTAGCCATAACTTTCAACACTGCATCATTACTTTGACTCATTTTTGATAAATGCGATTGAAGGCCACAAAGCTCTTGAAAATATGCATTAGATGTGACATACAAAGAGCCAGAAAGTCTCACAGTAGCATCATAAAAAATTTTCAAAAATTTAATCATTATTTTAACTCTCACCCAATCACTAGAACTTGGAGGGCTCAAGCCCACACTACGACAATAGCGAGAAAAATAACCATCATCATTCTCCAATCGCAAAAATGGCTTTTGAAATGTTTCTGCAACTTCTAGCATGAGATAAGTAGAGTTCCATCTAGTAGGAACATCAAGGCATACCAATTTTGAACAACTGATTTTCTCCTTCTCTATACACTTTTTGAATTTTTCCATTCTTGTAGGAGATGATCTAACATATTTAACCGCATTGCGCACCCTTGTGATTGAATCATCACAATCTTTTAGCCCATCATTCACAATAAGGTTCATAATATGGGCGCAACACCTTATGTGAATATACTTCCCTTCCAACAAATGACCTCCTACAAATCTTTTTAAGTAATCAATGGCAACATCGTTTGAAGAAGCATTGTCAACTGTAACAGTAAAAATCTTCTCAATACCCCAATCTTGTAGACATGACTCTACATGCCTTCCAATAGTGTCCCCTTTGTGATTAGGAATTAAACAAAAATTTATTATTTTTTTGTGTAATTTCCATTCACAGTCAATAAAGTGTGCAGTAAGACACATATAATTGAAGTTTTGATTGGATGTCCAAGTGTCAGTAGTTAAACTAACCCGCCCAATTGCCTTAAATACTTTCCTCAACTTCTCCTTCTCTTTTTTAAATAGTTTAATACAATCTCTCGCTGCAGTGGTTCGAGATGGCACTTGGAATCTTGGTTCTAGTGATTTACATACCTTCCTAAATCCTTGTCCTTCCACCACCTTAAACGGAGCCTCATCACAAATTATCATCTCTGCAATTGCCATTCGTACATCTTCTGGATCAAACTTATGTGTAGTTTGTTGATCCTTGGGTCTATTTCTGTCAGGGTTTTTTTTACAAACACCAACATGATGCAACATACTTGATGTACCATGTTTTTTGGGGTGATAGGCGTAAGTCTTGTGGCAGTAATTACACCCCGCTTTTGGGTCACTTAAGGAACATCCATCTATTTTTGTGAAGTGTTCCCACACCGTTGATGGGTCCTTACTTTCCTTCCTTTTAGGAGGGAGGATGGTGTTGCTACTACTAGACAAATTAATGTTTGAAGCTAAAGGAGTAGAAATCTCATTGTCTCTTAAATTTGTAGGAGTGTCACTTCTTAAGGAATCCATGGTATGAACTGACATATAATAAAAGTATGAGAAAATAAGAATACCAATTGAAATTTAAATTTAAATTGAAATGACAAAGCAGCCTAATGTATGTTAGTATCTAAATACAATTATCCATAGTATTACTGTACCAAAATATTGTTTCAACTTTCAAGAGCTAAGATGCCATACAAAAAAGGAAAAAAAAAAGAAAAAAAAGTGGGAGATGTGTGAAAGACAGAAGGGATAGCTTGAGCAGCATCACATCTGACAATTTTGACAAATCCCTGTGCTTTAGTTTGATCTTATGCTTTATTTCCTTTTGCTGCAGAGAAGAGTTCATGTTTGAGGAAGAAAAAGTCCCAGATTTTCACTAACAGCTCTGTAAGTGAATCTGGGCCAATTATGTACACAAACTACTGCTCGTTTATAGCAAATGATATTATTATATCTAAGAATAAGCCTCTGCATTTTCCTTAATGCTTTATTTTCAAGCTGCACTGAGATAAATATCTCCCTTATTATCATTCAATTCCCAATGCTTTTTGGTGTATTTAACAGTTGATGCGGTATATTGCTTTAGGCTTGTAAGTTGAAGTTGGGGGATCTGAAAGGAGCATTGTTAGACACAGAATTTGCAATGCGTGATGGAGACAACAATGTGAAAGCTTTGTTCCGCCAAGGTCAGGTTGGTATCTTCCTCATATGAAGAATATCTATCACCAGAAGGATGGGAACTTCAAAGATTTTTGGTTGAGAAATTTTTCACTAATTATATATGCATTAAATAGAGTTTGCACTCTGCACTCGTTTACACCTTTGTATGTATGTAATATGAATAATGGGTTTGTAGAGTTACATGCAACTGTTGTAGGAAAAAATATTCACCTTAGCAGACATTTTTTTTTTTCGTAAATACTTGTTTAATTGGATCTCTAGACATTGATAAAGGGTTAGAATTGCATGATTAAGTTGTTTAAATGAGTGATTTATTTTATCAAATAAGGATTAAATACTTAATTATGCATCAAATTCTAATATTAAATGTCAAATTAATTGATGTCAATAATTTATACACATGCAGGAAAACCACAACACCTCAAGCTGGAACTCACAGCAGCACATGCATGAAAGCAACCTGGAAACATGCAAATCACGGCACCTCATGCAGAAAGTGAAACATGAAGCCATGCACATGGAGAAAAATCAAGCAAACGAATACATGCAGGAAATGGAAAGTAAACACACATGCATGAAGAAAATCAACTCACGGCACCTCAAGCTCACACATGCAGAGAAAATATTCACATGCAGCAGAAAATCAACTCACGGCACCTCAAGCTCACACATGCAGAAAATTACGGTAGTTGACAGCACATGCAGGAGGAGAACAAGCTGAAATCACTCGGTCAATCAACACATGCAGCACTCAAACCTCAATGCAGAAAATAAAGTGAAAAGCAATCAAGGCACACTTGCAGCAGAAAGTCAAAACAGGAAAAAGCAAAAGCAGCAGCACATGCAACTCACGGCAGCAACTTGCACCTGCAGAAAAAACAATCAAAGTTGGAACTCAAATCGGCACATGCAGAAAAATGATGCAGAAAACAGCTCACTTGCACATGGATGAAAGTAAAACTCAGCACATGCAGAAAGCAAAAGGGCAACAAACCGAACACATGCAGGTCTCATTCGGGCAGCATACAAGCATTTCACACGCTGGTACACATGAGGAAAAATAAAGCAAACGGATGCAGGAAAACAGACAGCATCTGAAAAAAAAGTCACGGCAGCTCACATGCATCAATCACGGAAGGAAAACAAGTAACACATTCAGCACACGACACCTCAAAATAGAAACAGCACTCACACACGTAGAAAGCTGAACAGAAGGGACCACGGACAGCAAAGGAGATGAGAGCTCACCTTATAAAACCGAGAGCAGTTTTTAGTTTAGGGGGACTGTTTTTCTGCATATTACGTAGAGGAGAGTAGAGGCATTTGTTCTGTTTTTATTTATTACTTGGGTTTTTCTGCAGTTTTTACGTAGGGCAGAGGCAGTTAGTTGTAGTTTTCTTTCTTTCCTATATTTTTTTCTTTCAGTCGGCAGCTTCTTTCTTTGTTTCATTTTCAGTCTTAAGTTTTTTTTTTTTTTTTTTTGGAAGACGTGTTATACTAGTTTCGGTCTTAAGTTCTACTTATTTTATTTTCAGTATTGGTTTCGTTTTGGTAGAGGGGTTTCGCTCGCTTTTATTTTTCATTCTCGTTTTTTTATTTACGATTACTTCGTTTAGCATTTTTTTCTTTCTTTCTTACTTCGTCCAGTTTAACATTTAATTTACTTTACTTTCCGTTTTCATTTTCAACTTGTTCTTGGAAAGTTTAGCTTTAGTTATCTTTCGTTCGGCGTTATTCATTTTTTTATTATTTCTTTTTACAGATTTTATCATGACTCCACTTAAATTTATTTTTGTTACTAAAAATATCATGTGTAACTAATTTCTAAAGCTTGGGTTGTGGAATGAGATTTAATTTATTTTAAATTCTAGTTTGATGCAATATTTTGTTGTTTAATATTGATTTCACTAAGTTACTAGTCGGATTTTAATAGAAAATAGATTGCAGCTCTTGCTCTTGTTTTGTTGTTGACGTAAGGCACAACAAAAGCTTGAAATTATCAAGGCTTCTTTCGATTGATTATAAATATAAATTTGACTAGTAAATTAGAGAATTTCTTGAGAAAATATTGCAAAAACTTGAGCTTAATTTTTATCTTCCGAATATCAATACCTTAACTGGATTGTTAATCGAGAAATTATCTAGAATCCGAAATAAAAAGAATCTCAAACCGAACCCAAGTGTTAATTAATTTACCTTTTTGATCAGAAACTCTAATTGCAACTTCGATTATTTTTTTTGCATTGCACTTTAATTTTATTTTCATCTCTCATACTCGATTCAATTGTTACTCACAAATCCCTTATACGCTTTGATAACCCACTTATCCTTGATACAACTTGACACTTCTATACTTGGAAGCACATTCGAAACCGAGTCAGACATCCCTCGTGAAAAGGGTCAAATGAAGTGCTATATCAAAACAAACCAATTTGTTTTTCATGATATATAAAACATTTTCAAATAATGATAAGTAATTAAGAGTGTAAGAGATGAAAACATATCTACGAAATAATCATTAATATGCGTAATAAAATCGAGTGATTAGATAACTGATTAACAAAACAGTATTAGTTAAGTATCCTAAAAAGAGAACAAAATTGAAAAAGATAAGTAAAAAGAAAGCAGCCTGCAGTCAAACATTAATCATCAATATATAAAATTAAAATAATGATTAAAGTGTTATAGTAAACAAGATTTTTTTAGTCCCTGTTGCCACATTTGAAAGCATTTTCTTTATAATTTTGCATAGTTTTGTTTCCACTTGAACTTGAGTCTATTTATGATCTATGTCTATAAGCACCCAAAAAAAGATGCGGCATCTTGAAGTGGACGTGATTTTCAGATATATTCTGTGTGCTTGGTGCTTGGCTGGCCATTTGCTAGGACATGAGTACTACTACTTATGATATATAGGATTCACCCACCAATACTTTTTCCCCTACATTTATTTCCTTTAGTTTCTACCATTAATGCATTCTGCACCATTAATGCCAACATGCAGCCACCCCCACAAGCTGCCTACCCTACAGCACGCAATTTTTATCTTAAATTTTAGCAAACAACATTATTATTGGTAAACTTCAAACAAAACCCATTTTCTAGCCATTATGAAGGACTCCTTTAATTTTCTCGCAGCCCTTAGAATATAGAAGAGGGAAACCACCTTAGAACCTATGTGATGTCCTTTTTCTGCATGGATATGGTCCAAACTTGGTATTGGGTGAACTCTTGGTCCCCAAAATTTGGCTCGTCTTCCACTGATGTGAACCTTTGTTAGGTTCCAGATTTAAAGGAACATAAGGTACCTACTCATAACATCCCTCCTAAAATTGATACAGACCAAAGTCACCAAACACAGAATTTGCACTTATGAAACCAAAGCAGGACACCACCAAAATCACCCACAAAGTTCCTAGCAAACCACATCTTAAACCTAGAACTAGCAAAAAAACCAATTAGCCAAACTCGAAAATTTGTTAAAACCAGAATCATCATCTCAGTAAAAACCAGAATCATCATCTCAGCAAAATATCATCAGCGAAAATCCGTAAGCAAAATAATATTGGAAACCCACGCCGTAAGCAAAATATCATCACAATTCTTGGAGACCCACGCCGTAAGCAAAATCCAAACACATCTATCATCAGGAACATACCTCCTTCTTGGAGACCCACGCCGAAGCTGATCTTGGAGCTACGGTCGAAGAGAGAGAGAGAGACCCACTCAAGCGTCTGTGTGAGAGAGAGAGAGAGAGCGAGAGAAAGAGAGATCACGTTGGTGAGAGAGAAGTCGAGAGAGAGAGGGAGGGGGGCTAGGGTTGAAGACGAAGGAAATGGAGTCGGGACTGAGGTGTGTGAGAGAGCATGGGTTGTTCTTCAGCTGCGGTTTCGCCCGCATGACATTTCAAATGACCCGCTTCAATTATAACCCGACTTTTATCGGGTGGATTTCATCGGGTCAAGCAGGTTATAAAAAAATATGCACACCCCTAGTGCCCAGTCAGGTCAGGCCAATTTCGAACTGGGTCGGGAGCAGGCTGGGTCGAGTCGGCCGCAAATGTGTCTTGGACGGGCCGGGTTTCATGCCTAAAGACAACATCCACTTGCACATGCCTAAGACATCCACCGGCTGTAATTGATGAACATAGCTGGCTAGCATTCATGTGGGCCTTGGTTATCAATACCAAGTGGTGGATATCAAGTTATCAACTCCCTTTGGGAAATCATCATCGTTGGAATCTCCTTATTGTTATAGGACTTTGGCATATTGTCAATTTTTCTTTTAGATTTGTTCGAGATTGTGGTAGATGTTTTAAAAAGTGATTAAATAGTTTTAAAAAGTTCTTAATGAAAAAATTAGATTATTTGAGAGTTATATTTTAAAATACTTTGTAACTACAAATAAATTAAAAATTACGTTTGAAAACAGTATATTTTTATGTTTTTGTTTAAATGTACATTTCTAGATAATTCAAAATGTAGTTAAAATTTTAACTTCTAAATAAAATATAAAAAATAATACAATTTTATGAAATTTAAAACAAAAATAATGTTAAAATTTATATTCAAATAATATTTTAATTTTAGAATATTTTTATTTAACATATTTTTTTAAAATCTAATAAAATTTGACAACTTAAATTATTTTTATATAAATAGATATTTAAAGAGTTGTTTGAAGCTCATGTGAAACTTGAAACGTCAAATCCTCTCCATCAAAATGTCTCATTCGACCGTTCTAGCCTTTTCCACCTCTATTCAATTATATGAGAGGTTCACCGACATACAGGAAACTTGTCCGCGAATTTGCTCCCAAAGCTCATCCCCTCAGTCCCATCCTCCCGCTTTCATAAAAACATTTTGTCTACAACAGTAACAATATGACATTTTCCTACCTCGTGCTTATTTTTTATTTTTCGTTTTTTCTAATGAATACAGCATGCTTCTCATCAAATTACAGAGTTTCTCTTCGACACAAGATGATAAATAAATGACTAATTTTATGTATAATTGTAAAGTGTATAAACATTACATAATTGTTTAAAAAAAATAGAATTTACAATTAAAAAATTAATTTTTTTTATAGATCTAATGTTTTATTTAGTTTTTTTTTTTTTTAAACTGATTACGTGAGAATTGTATAATTTACAATTATAAATATCTTTTCTCTAAATAGATTGAGTACCCTCTTCTACTCAATAGGTTTGGGGATTTTTTGTTTAATAATTATTGATTATTAATAGAAAATATATTCCTAACTATTAATCAATAATTAAAAATACTTTTAATAATTAATGGGATCCACCAGTACTTTTTTAAATCCCATAAAATGTTAAAACTACCTCATCTCAATTCTATATGCAAATATATTTCACAATGAGATCCAAACACTTTTATAAAACTATTAAAACATCTTAATACACTACAAGAAATATAGGATACCTTGGCAACACAGTTCTTAACACAGTGACATCAACATGTGTTGACGCCGGACAGGATAGCGATTATCCTGCAGGTTAGTTCCAACAGATGATTCACAAGAGAAAATAAACCAGAGAGAAAAGTCTCTAGGGTTTAACGGAATATTATAAAATCAAGCAATAATGAAAATCCGTCCACAAGCCAGACTGTTATAGCCAAAAAGCCTGTTTATCCGAATTTTGCCAAAAATAGCAAAATCTCAGAAATCACTCTAAATTGAAATTCAAACTAAAATAAGCAATCTGCAAAAAATCGGGCCCAAATCGGATTTAAAATGACTTCCTAACTGACAAGTGAAATATTACCATAAATAGTAAAAACTAACTAAAACTAGTGATTCGGAGGGGAAAATAGCAGAATTTGAGGTCGAAAAAAGGGCACATGGAGCTATGGTCAATATGGACAACGTGCGCGCCGAAAGGAGCTTTCCGAATTGGGGTCTTATGTGCGATTCCGACCCCCGTAGCTAAAGTTATGGCCAAAAGACTGAAACGTACTCAAAACGGCCCCAATGAGGAACATATCACAATCAATTCCCGCTTTTGCGCTGATCTGCCAACTCATGGTATCTCAGCGCCATCAAGGTGCAATCTGACAGCTCAGCATCATCTGTCTCGGATCCCCCTGCATCATGTGTCCATGGCGACCTATTGTACAAGCTAAGCCACTTAGTTATGTCTGCTGGAAAACTAAGGGAAGCCATCGAGCGTATCACAGATGAGTATATAAGGTCTGCTCTTGATTTCATAGCTAGCCAGGCGGATGTGAGTGCTTTGAGGAGTAACTTCCTTATTCGTGCACATACACAAAAACACCTTATAATTTCTTAGGAAATCCCAACGTTTCTATTGGAAGTTGGATTAATTTGCCATTTTATGGTATGGATTATGGGTGGGGAAAGCCAATATACGTCGGTCCAGGATTCTTAAATGATGATGGCAAATCGTTCATCATGTCAAGTCCAACTGCTGATGGATCTCTCCTCATGGCACTCCGTTTGCAAACAGAATACATGGATTCTTTTAAGAAGCTCTCTTCGATATATGAGGACATGCCATATATGGTATTGGGCTGTAAAATTCCAGAAACTTAATTACTAGCACTTTGTTAAATAATGCTATACATACATTGTCACCAAGGGAAGCTGCTGTACGTTGCTTGCTATTACGTTGATCTCAGGTTCCTTGTTTATTTCCTTGAGCTTGTCAGTTGAGAAAGTGATGGATATAAACAATCTTTGGGATATCATTTTTTATTTAGTTGGTTTGTTGGTATTTGTTTTGGTTCTATTTATTCTATAGTATTCCTCCGCTATAAGTGAGGCCTTTCAATAAAACATGGAGGTTTTGCCCTCCTTTAAAAAATTAAAAAAAAAAAAATCTTTGGGATATCATTGTTGGAATCTCATTGTATTTTTAGGACTTGGCCATAGTAGTTTATTTGTTTGGAAACTATTGCAAAATTTGCCATTGTTGAATAATCATAATAATAATAAAATATTTAGAAAATACTTATATAAAAAACCTTGCAAATCTGAAGTCCACCCGCCAGTCTGCCTCTACCAACCATGACAAAATAATTTCGTAAACATCGCAACCACAAAGTCACTACAACAAATTTTTCCTTTTGGGATAAAATTTTTTTGGGACGCAATAAAAATTGTCTCAAAATATGGTTTTTAGGGACAAAAATTAGATTTCATTCCAGAAAGTTGACGGATGTGATTAACTGTTTGAACATATCATTTTCCGTTCGAACATAATAATTTGGGACAAACGAATTTGTCCCTGTATGAAATATCGTTCGAACGGGTATTTAATTGTCTGCTTTAACATAAAGTGAACGTTCAAACGAGTCTTCGGAACCATCGAACGTTAAATTAGTGGGTTAAGTTATATTTATTATAGCGGGAATGTGAGCTACTATTCGAACGGTTAATGTGGATGTTTGAAGTTACTGTTTGAACTTAATTTAATAGTTCGAACGATAATTTTTGGGGGGCTAGATGAATAAAAGTATGGTGGGAGTGGAAACACGTTCGAAGGCTTCTATCTGTCCTTTCAAATGATGGTTCATTTTTTTAACCCGCGGGCCAGTAGTCTTATATATCTTCTATCTACGGGTTATAACTTTTTATCTAATGACCCGCTGAGAGTTACAGTTAGTCATTTTAGAGTGTTTTTTTATAACTAATTTAGAAAATGAAAAGGTGATGAATATTTAAATTAATTATAGAAAACACAAATAGTCATGATTGTCCATACAAAAAACAAATCAAATGCAAATAAAAGATATATAAGTCTATTGGCCCAGATCTCGTAGCACTGCCTTGACTCCACCAAGGCGTGTCTCAATATCTGTCAACCGAAACATGAGCTTCAACTCAGTCTCTGTGAGGACGACCTGGACTGCATCAATGATCTCTGATGTCTATGCGCACATCTCTGCACGCACGATATTTGCAATCTCCTCACGAGTAGCAGTGCGTGATGTGCCCTGTGTAGATGCCTCACCTGAGACGCCATGTCCAGATGCCTGACTCGATACACCCTGTGCATCTCCCTAAGTGTCGACTGCCTCTGTAGTGGGTGCACGAATACGAAATTTGGAGTGTCCCGTGCTACGAGACAAGGTCGTGGAGTTGATCGGTCCAATCTACTCCCGAACACACTCAAACTCATTTGGCTTAACTCCATTCGGTAAAAGAAATCGTGTGAGCAGGACCCCAAAAGGCAATATATCGGTCGTAATATAGGTGGACTCTGATCGAATCCTAGCGACAATATATCTCACTAGGTTGAGAGTCGAGAGGCACCCCACGAGCATCCCGTAACATAAATCGTGCCCGGTCTATGCTAACCTCAATCTTGTACAGACGCAGATCGATGTTGTTGGCTATTATAATGTTCATGATCTTGAAAAAACTGGATAAGTCCACTTGTTTGTTGCTCTTGCTCCCATCATAGGAAGGAGCATCTGAACCCATAGCCAACTGACAAACCTCATGATCAGCTAGGCCATCGATCTCATCTACTACAATAGTATCCTCTTCCTTAGCAGTCTTCACATCGCCTACAGGTGTAGACTCTTTAGGCACCATTTTAGGATATGTAGTGGGTAGTCAAGGGATACCAAGAAAATCAGCTACTGCATCAACTGAAAATCATACTGAGACACCTCAGACAGAGAAGGTGTATGGGTCATCATCCTAGCTGACACCACTAAGTTCTCTATAGAACTCAGGTACAATATCGATGTGGGCAACGATCTTATCCGTCCCTTCGCCTTTCTGGTCGATGATCGGTGTCAAACCACGATCGAGAAAGACAGATACCAGAGAATGTCTCTCCCATATAAGTTCCTTAAAATCATCAATCTTGACCTGCCGCTCCAACAAAACAGTCATCTCTCGAACTTCTTCGCTAGAGGATTGTCCTGACTTGGCCTGCTTCTTTCCCCGGGAAGCCATTGGAATGACATTGAGTTTAATTTATAAAATTAAGGAGAAAATTTACAAAATATCATAATTATAATTAGATAAAATAATTATATCTAACAATATATATAATTAAAATATATATTGTTACATTATCTATTCAACTCTATTAAATAATTAATAGAGTTAATTATCTATTAACTCATTCATAAAATATATATTGGTAATGGATCTCTTTAACTCTATTAAATAATTAAAACAAGAATTGTTCCATTCGAATAGATAAAACACGTTCGAATGGTGAATAATTGTTCGAGCTCAGCAATTATGAAAACAGAAAGGAATCGATCGATTCCTTTTGATTTTTCACAAACAAACTTAAGGAGAGGCAAGGATGACCATTTCTAGCCTTCCCAGCTTCCATTTCTAGCCATTTAGAGTAACAGCACTAGGTCTAGAACCGATCGATTCATAATATTTAATTTTTACCATTCGAACAAGTGTTTATTACATTCAAATGGTTATTTACTAATAATTTTTATATAGTTTTTATAAATGTCTTCTAATGTAATAAACACTAGTTCGAACGGTAAAATATATATGCGTCTAATTATTATATTTGATATCACAACATATTATATTTGATATTTTTATATAGTATTTATATATATACTTATATATACTGTTTATTAATATATTTATACACTCCATACTTATATATAATATTGTACTATTAATGTCTATACTAAATATATACTTATATATATATATATATATATATTTTATATATATATATATACANATTCCTCCATAACAAAGATCGGAGGAGTCTGTTTCAAGAATTTTAAAAGTATTAGGAGATGAGAGTCATAAGCATGGTAATTTCTTAGCATGAGTCTTTATTTGTTTTATAATATTTGTATGTTCCTCTGTTCATGAAGGTGGATTCATTTTTAATATTTTGAATAATGGTTTACATAATAGTCTAAGTGCTTGATAAAAACCAGCAACATAATTTAGATTTCTTAGAAATCTTTGTAGTTGTTGCTTATCTTTTATTTCATCAGGAAATTTATTAGCAAATTCTATAGCTCTACTTATTGGTATAATAGTTCATTGATTAATATATAATAAAATAAATAATAATAATTAAATACATGAAGTGCATAAAATAAGGGCATGAGGTACAACCATCCTTGATGCACGCATGAATAAAAGTAAAGAATAATATACGATAAAATCAACTTCATTAAAAACATAATACTTACAAGGAGATTAATTCTCAAATGATTGAAGAACAGGAGACATGGAAAGGAGTTTATAAGAGAGAGTATTTGAGAGTGACGAGAGAGAAGGACTGGGAATGACTTCAGATGGAAAATTGGAATGGCTTCAGATGGAAAATTTTGAATGCCTTCCCTTACTTAAAATTCGCCTATTTATAGGCACCAAAATAGTAGCTTACAATAATATTACTGACATATACAATGACTCCAATAACTCATATACAGTAAATAGGCGGCTACATAAATTAAACGTGGGCGGCTGAACAGTAAATAGACAGCTGGACAATTCTTGATATGTTTTGACGGGAATCCTAAACACACTACAAGAAAAGAGGTTTTTGCGACTAGTTTCTTTTTCGGCGACTAAAAGTAGTTGCCAAAAACCCATTTTTTCAATTTGGGTCGAAAAGTTTCGCCGACCACAAAAATCGCAGGGAAAAACTCCTTTTGTGGCGACTAGAAAGACGCCACAAATAATATAGCCATAAAAACCTATAGTTTTACACTGTCGAGCTGCATTACATGTGGCGATATAAAAAGTCGCCACAAATATACAGTTGCGGGAACAATTGCTATAGTCGCAAAAGAAAAAAAAAAAAAAACCAGTAGCAAAATACTCCGTAAATTTATCGGTCTTGGAAAAATATTTTGCGGCGGCTAAAAGTAGCCGTAAATATATTTTTTGCAGCTACTTTAATGTAGCCACAAATAGCCTTCTGGAATTACATAATTTGAAGGTCATAATTTGCAAGTTTCAGTTCAAATGGATCTTGAGAGTCTATCATCTGCGAAGGATAATATAGCGAGTTGTCATGAGAATGAGAGGTTTGTTGAGAGGGAGAGGCCTGTTGTAATGGTGATGATGTTGTCTGCTGTGTTGGAGATAATTTAACTTGATCGTCTGTTTTTTCATCGCTGTCTAAGACTTGAGATATTGCCTTAGCTAATTTTTTCAAATCCTTTTTATTGGTAATTGTTGCTAATTGAGTCTGGAATCTGCTTCTCTGAACTAAAACCTTAGGACCTTGGTAATCTTTGAAAATATTTTTACAACATGATCATAATTGTACTTTTTCCACCATTTTACAGAAACTTGACGAGCCAAGAACATAATGTTTTTTAGAGAATGGTGAGGTTTAATGACATATTCCCACCTTATAATCCAGTTTAATTTGGTTTTAAGAAAGAAAATGAAAAGTGGTGGACAGTTTGATAATAAAGGTGGATAATCATTTTGTAACGTAAAAACCTGAAAACTCTCCTGGAAAGGTGTGGGGAGAATGAGAGATTCTGGTCCAAACTGATCCCACCATATTAGGAACCATCGTGGGAAAGTTTTGATTTCCTGTAATTTGTCAAAATGGAGAAACCAGAAATGACGCAAATTCCTGTTCTGTCTTAAGAATGTTTTGCTCCATGCTTGCTAATAATCATAATAATCAAAATAGGGAGGATCATATTGCAGAGAAAATCTTTTTGTCAGATTTGGGCTTTTTCCCCATTGTTCTAGGGTAAGAACTTGTTTAATAGTGACTTTGTGAGATGCAATAATCGGAGTTGCAAGTGGAGAAAGTTCGGATTGGAGAGAACATGTGATTTCAGATATAATAATAGAATCTGTATCTACTAAAATAAATTCATAAAAATTTTGAGTTTCCATAATGTTTTGGGGAACATAATGCCAATCTAGTAATAGAAAAGCATCAAGTAATTTTTGAGGATCAGATAGATGCTGTAATTCGGGTTCAATAGGAAAGACTGGATGAAGATACTGGAAGTTGCAGAAGGCTGAGATAATGGTGAAGGATTGGTAATTTAGGAAGGAGTAGAAGCAGAAGAAGAAACAGCTTTTGAGTATGTAGGTAACTTTGGAAATGATAATGGTGAAAATGGATTATAGGATGAACTAATGTTTTGTGATAATGTTCCTAGTACTGTATAGGGTTTTGGTGTGGCGGAAGGACAAGGTGAAAAATAAGAAGGAAAAGATGGTCTGGCAAAGGAGGATTTGGATTTTACTCTGGATTTCAAGGAAGACATTATTTTCCATGTAAGAATTATTGGGATAGAAAATCAGGAAGAGAATTAGAATCTCCTTTAATGTGTTCAATATCAAAATAAAAAAACACTTAAAATAGCTTGTCATTTCGCAAATATTTGTTTAGCAGCCAAGTTTTTAACATCTTTGATTAAAACTTCCTTGGCTGATTTACAATCAATTCTGAGTAAAAACTTTTTATTCAAAAGATCATCTTGAAACTTAGAAATGCATAATATAATAGTGAAATTTTTTTTTCTTAATAGTACTATAATTCTTTTGAGTAGAATTCCAACATCCTGAATGGAATTGAATAATCTGTTCCGTTTCATTTGATAATTTTTGTTTCAAAATTCTTCCATAACCATGATCGGAGGCGTCTATTTCAACAATTTTCAAAGTATTAGGAGATGGAAGTCCTAAGCATAGTAATTTCTTAACATGAGCCTTTATTCGTTTTATAATATTTGTATGTTTATCTGTTCAAAGAGGTGGATTCTTTTTTAATCTTTTGAATAATGGTTTACATAATGGTCTAAGTGTTTGATAAAAATCAGCAACATAATTTAGACTTTCTAAAAATCTTTGTAGTTGTTGCTTATCTTTTATTTCATCAGAAAATTTGTTAGCAAATTCTATAGCTCTACTTATTGGTGTAATAGTTCATTGATAAATATCATGTCCAAGGAACCTAATCTTGTTTTGAAATAACTTAACTTTAGATGATGAAACTACTAATCCATTTTGTTTAATAATTTGGACAAAAGTATTTAAATGCTTCCAATGTTGTTCAATCAATGAAGAGAATATTAATACATCATCTATATAAACTATAGAAAAATGAGTGAAATGCTAAATATTTCATTTATAATATTTTGAAATTCAATAGGAGTATTTTTTAATCCAAAAGGCATAACATTCCATTCATAATGTCCAAATGGGACTATAAATGCAGTTTTATATCTATCTTTTTCAGCAATTTGGATTTGCTAAAATTTGCTTTTCATATCAAATTTTGAAAATATAGTGGCATTATAAAGTCGAGATAATAAATCTTTTTTATTAGGGATAGGGTACCTAATCCATTGTAAAACTTTGTTTAATGGCTTATAATTTATAACTAATCTAGGAACACTTCTTTCTAATTCTGCTTATTTTTGTACATAAAAGGCAGCACAACTCTATGGTAATTTACTCTTTCTAACGAGTCATTTAGATAATAAATCATTAATTTCTTTTTTACAAAATTCTAATAATTCCTTATTCATTTGAATAGGTTTGGCTTTAGTAGGAATATTCTTTTCAGAAAATTCTTTTTCATAAGGTAATTCAACTATATGTTGTTTTCCATTCCAAAAGGCATTAGGTAAATTCAAACATACTTCTTTTTCAATTATATTTTTGAAATTATTGATTTTTTGGATTAATAAATGATCTTTTAATTGTTTTTCAATTCTTTTATATTTTAATTCTTGTTTTAAGAAATTTATTTGTTTTTCTTTCCTTTTAATCTTAATTTTTGTTAAAAAATTAATTTCTTTAGTTAATGAGCCTTCTTTTAATGAATTAATTTCTCTTGAGACTGGAGGGAATAAAATTTTAAATTGCATTTTTTTCCAATACTTTAGTGGAAATTCCTTCCTCTGTTACAGAGAAAGGGTAAAGTAAAAAAAGAAATGAGTTTCCTAATATTAATCTGGTGTTGATATTTTTTTACTAGAATAAATGTTGTTTTAAAACAAATTCCATCATTTCATATATGTGCATTTGATAATTTATAATTTATATTTAATTTTGCTCCATTAGTTTGAGATAATGTCTCTTTTGTTTTTTTAAAATATTTAGATGGTATTATTCTTTCTTATATACAGTTTAGATCTACACCTGTATCTAATAAAACAATTGCAGAAAAAAAGAACTCTTCATTAATAGAAATAGTTATTTCAGTATACCATTTTTTAAAATTCATTTTATTAAGTATATTGATAAAATTATCTGATTCCTCTTTAGTAATTTTTGCTGAGTTTTCTCTTTTTTCTGTTTTATGAGTGTCATTATTTTTGTCTATTTTTAATAGTCTGATTTCTTGTAATAATTGTTCATTAGAAACTTCAAGTTTAGTATTAGAAACTTTCAAATTTCTAATTTCTTTCAAATTTCTAATTTCTTGTTGTAGGTCTTTTAAAGTAATATTTTATTTTTCTGTTTGGAATTTATTTACTATTTCTAGAAAGTTATATGATGAGGAGGTTGAAGTGGGTACAGAAGTGATAGGATTAGTAAAAGTATCCTTTAATTTTTCTAAATATTCTTTCATTTCCTGTGGATTATTAATTTTATTTATTAATTCTAATATAATATTTTCATGTGATGATAATACATTAATGGTTTTGTTATAGATACAATTATTTTTATCTAAACAATTACAAACATGTACCTCATCTTCTTCTGACTCACTACCAGAAGATTGTTTCAAGAAACTTGACTATTTTAATTGATAAATTTCATCTTCTTCTAAAGAGATTTCATCTTCCTCACTTGATTGTATAAAAATATTTCGTAATTTTTCTTTTACTGCTTCAGGTACATCTAATTTGTTAATTTCTTTTTTAACCTTACAATTTAATACATAATGTCCAGCTTTTCCACATTTATAACAAACAATTTTTTTTTCTTTTTATTAAAATTTTTTGTACCATTTACTAGTTTATTATATACTTGTTTTTCTTTTGCCTTTTAGTAAGGTTTTTTATATTTTCTTTTCTTATTTGGATAAGTTTTATAAATTCTTTTTTCCTTTTTACGTCTTGTAGAATGAGCTAATAATGGGGAATAACCAAACTGTTCACAAAAGGTACCTAATTCTTTCTTAGCAAATTTCTTTTCTTTTTTCATTTGCTTTTTTAATCTTAAGTCATTACATATAATCAGACCAGTTCTATTAACAACAAATATTATATCTCCATATGTGAGATTAATAAAATCAATAGTACTATTTGGTTTTATTAAAGATTCTCGTATCTTTTGGGTGAAGTAATATGGAAGTCCAGCTATGAACTTTTCCTTCCAATATGGCTGTTGGCAGTCATTTCTGATCATAAATTTAGTTAGAAATACATCTTTATACCATCTAAAATTGGATAATTAAGGACATCTTAAATTGATTAATAAATCACTAGTTCTTTCTTTAAATTGAACAGGATTACCTACAAAATGCTTTGTTAATATAAATATTAGAGTATTAACAGCATCTTCTATAGGTTGACCATCTTCTGTTTTAATCTCTTGCATATTTTCATTATGTTTATAAGCGCTTAATATTCTTATTTTTTGTTCTTGTGTAAGATACTTATATACTACTTATATATAGTTATACAGCTTGTATATATATATATATATATATATATATATATATATTTATAGTATATAGTACACCCCTTCGAAAGGATATTTATATACCGTTCGAACATTATATAATGTGTTCGAAGGAATAATTAAAGATTTCGAACGCTAAAACTATTTTGGCGCCATTGATTAGTAGTGGCAGGTTTTTTTCCAACCCAATTCCCAAAGGGTGTATACGTTTGAACGTATATTTATTTCATTCGAACGTATATCAGTTGAATTGTTCCAAGCAGGAATCATTTCCCGTTTCACTGTTTTCACATTGGAACGGTTAGTGAATTTTGTAAACGGGAAAACAAGAAATAAGACGTTCAGAACCACAAACTTGTTGGACAAACGGTGAAGTTTTTGTGAAACCAAAACAAAGAATGTGAGAGTAGAAGGTGAGTGGTTGCTTTCTCTCCCTTGTATTTGGTTGAGTTCTTCAACTATTTCTCTCCCTTGTATTAGGTAAGTTCTATTTTGATGTTCTATTCCCATGAATTTTTTGTTCAAAAACTAAGATTAATGGTTTATAATTTTTGTGGTTTAGGTGAGTGGTGGTGTTTAAACAAGAGTGGGGATTCTTGTTGTTTGGATTTGTTATTAAGGCTAGTATATATATTGTTTCTATACTTTATATGTTGATTGTTTTTTAAATATTTGTAAAATATGTGTGAAATACTTGTGTTTGGATGTGGGAATATGGAATAAACATATACGTGTCTTGGCTCTGTTTCTATACATTTTCTCTGAGAAAACTGGAAAATGAACACCCATGTAGTGAATCTGGAATATGCGAATGGTACCTGAGAAACATTTGAATGTCACACCGGTCGAACATTTGTTTTGTGTTTGAACGGAAAATAGTATTATTGAAATTGAAAATTTATAATTTAGAACTAAATGAAAGAAGATTTTGAATTAATAAATTTAGAAAAAAATAAATTAATCAATTGGAAATGATCTATATATTAAAGATATTCTAAAGTAACTATAGTTAATAAATTTAGAACTAAATGAAAGAAGATTTTCAATTAATAAATTTAGAAAAAAAATAAATTAGTCAATTGAAAATGATCTATATATTAAAGATATTCTAAAGTAACTAATAGTATAATAATACTATTAATTAATAAATTTGAATAAATTTAGAACTAAATGAAAGAAGGTTTTGAATTAATAAGTTTAGAAAAAAAAAATCAATTAATCAATTGGAAATGATCTATATATTAAAGAGTTGGATGCAAGTGAGTGATCGATTGGGTAAGGATTACAACGTATATGCTGAAGGTGTGAAGATATTCTTGGAGTTTTCACGCAGTACAACCGATATTGATGGGCGAATAAGATGCCCATGTCGAAAATGCAAGAATTTGCATTCTCATAACATGGATTGGTGGGTGAGAATCTCTTCATCAATGGTATTGACAAGGGGTATACAGATTGGGTCTTACACGGAGAGCCATATCTAACAATCTAGCCTTTGCATGGAGTTGCATAAGACATCGATGAAGATGCACAGACAGAGGATGGTGGTTGATTACAATGAGGACATGGAGCAAATGTTAGGTGACATTGGAGTGGAAATGTTTATGGGAGAAAGTGCTGCAGACAATTCAACTTCAAGTGACGCGAGTCATAACATGTTCCAATGCCTATGGAAGGATTCACAACGTGAGCTATATCCAAGATGCAAAAGACATAGTAAACTGTCTTTTATAGTGAAACTACTTCACATAAAATCCATGTGAAGGCGATTGATATATTACCCGAACTATTTAAAGAAGAGGATAATACATTGCCTCGAAACTTTTATGAAGCTAAGCAATTGAAGTGAGGTCTAGGCTTGACTATAATATCATGCATGCATACCAGAATGATTGTGTCCTATTCTGACTAGAGAATGGAGGGTGAACGAGTGTCCCTTGTGCCATGAATCAAAATGGACTTTAGAGAAGCAAAATATACCGCTCAAGGTGGTATGCCACTTTCCATTGAAACCAAGACTGCAATGGTTATTTATGTCACGTGCAACGGCTAAAGACATGTCATGGCATTCATCAGATAGAGTTAGGGATGAGAACATTTTGTCACATCTTACCGATTCTGAAGCATGGAAGGAGTTTGAAAATGAACACCCTTGATTTGTTGCAGAACCTCGTAATGTGTGTCTTGGGCTGGCAACAGATGGATTTAATCCATTTGGAAATATGAGTACTTCACATAGTACTTGGCCGGTTGTACTTATGTCGTACGACCTACCACCATGGAAATGTATGAAGGATCCATACTTTATGATGAGTTTGCTCATTCCTAGTCCAAGATCACTTAGAAATGATATAGACGTACATTTACAACCATTGATTGTTGAATTGAAAGATTTATGAGAGAATTGAGTCGACACATTTGATGCATTAACAGGTACTTCGTTCAAGATGCATATTGTAGTCTTATGGACAATAAATGATTTTCCCACATATGGAAATTTGTCAGGTTGGACTACTAAGGGGAAAATAGCATGCCCGACATGTCCGACCTTCAGATTGGGAGAAACTATGTGATATGTTTGAGGGTCCAGCATTTAAGATAAATAAATAACTTATTTTATATATCATGGTTTATAATTTCTCTTGCTAATTTTTACAACTTCTATGCAGGACCGAAATTCGATAAACAAAACAAATAGATCGAATTTAAAAATTCATCATCACGCAAGCTCAAGATCTTTCCATCACCTCTCTAAGAAGTAGGTAAGTTTATTTTTTAGTAAAGTTTAGTTTTTTTTATATTCTAATGATTTCATATCTATAAAATATTTATATTGTAGCAAGACTTAGATAGCAATTAAAATCTGACAAAATTATATGCTGCATCACATACTAATCGTAATGGAGAGTATACTCATCCTGATGCTTGTGAAAATTATGTAAGTATTATTATCTGTTTTAATTAAATTTATTTATATATTTGTGGCAATATTAATTATTTGTCTTATGTGTAGGAAAAAATGGTTGCTTTGTGTGTTGAATCTGTAACTGATCAAAAGTTCATGATATTAAATAATATCTCATGCATTAAGAAAGATAAGACATGATAAGGATGACACGGACCTAAGCGTGTTCATCACAAGTTATGTTAAGGATGACACGGAACTAAGCGTGTTCATCACAAGATATGTTAAGGATGACACGGACCTAAGCGTGTTCATCACAAGATATGTTAAGGATGACACGGACCTAAGTGTGTTCATCACAAGTTATGTTAAGGGTGACACGGATCTAAGCGTGTTCACCACAAGTTATGTTATGCGGTGCCACGGACTCAAGCGAGGTTCACCTTATGTAAAGTTCCTATAGATCTCAGATCACGTTTAAGTTAAGTTATTTATGTCAATCACGACCCTAAATGCTAGAATGGGGTAATATCCTAGTGGAACTCCTTTGTTCATGCTGGAGTGTCTAAATAGGTGTGAAATTCCCTGAGTTGACGAAGTACAGTCAACAGGTTGCGAATAGGGCCTAAGTAACTGGTCACCGGAGCGCGCCAGGCACTAACGCCGATGGAGCCATATTTTATTTTACGTATATTCATGGGGCCACAACAACTGTGGAGCATGAAGTATAGGGCCACAAGAACTATGGAGCATACACTACGTGAGACACAATAATTGTGACACGTAGAATACGTGGGGCCACAACAACTGTGGAGTAATTATTAACGCACTCACAACTAGTCTAGATACCTGTGTTGTGATGCGGTAATCGGCAGGGACACACGGCTCTAGGGGACCCGTGTAGCACCCATATGGTCAGGTTATTAATCAAGACAATTGAATAAGATTCCAAGTTCATGTCAAGAAGTTAAGAGTAAGTAATCATGGTTAACCCCATGAGATAAGAATAAGTTTCAGATCAAGTCCACGTTAAGACAAGTTTCAGATCAAGTTCATGTTTTGTTATGTTATGCTCACGTACAAGTTATGTTCATGTTCACGTTATGTTTCAAGTTCATGTTCATACCATGTTATGTTCATGTTTATGATATGTTCAAGCTCATGTTCATGTTATGTTATGTTCATGTTCACGTTAAGTTTCAAGTTCATGTTCATATCATGTTATGTTCATGTTTATGATATGTTCAAGCTCACATTCATGTTATGTTATGTTCATGTTCATGTTATGTTTCAAGTTTACGTTTCTGTCATGTTATGTTCACGTACATGTTATTTTCAAGTTCACGTTCGCATTTTGTCTCAAGTTCACGTTTATGTCATGTTATGCTCAGGTTTATGTTAAGTTCAAGTTCATATTTATGTTACGCATGTTCACGTTCATGCTATATTTCAAGTCCATGTTATGTTTTAAGTTTCACGTTCATATTATGTTGCTAGTCCATGTTATGTTTTAAGCTCAAGTTCATGTCATGTTGAGTCAAGTTCAGTTCACATTTAAGTTCAGGTTATGTCATACTATATGTCAAGTTATGCTATACTTACTTACGACTTTAATTATGCATTCATGCTTTTACTACCATGCATGTATCTTTAACCTGTGTGGGAGTTTCCTGTTAACTTACTAAGATTTGTAATCAAATCTCACCGTGGTAGTCCCAACTACCATTCCCCCCGAATGGTAGGCGATGTGTCAGGATCAAAGCAGGGAGCAAACATTGGTAGACTGAAGGAGGTTGACTAGACGCCGCAGACACAACGCGGAGCTTATAGCTTCCATAGTTAGTTTTTGGACAGTATTCTGGCCTCGTTAGTCGAGTTACATGAGTTACTCGGCGAATCTCCTCAATAGTGTATTATGGTAATGTAAATATGGAGTTTGGTCTCCCATGTTTTTGAGGTTATAGTCTTCTAAGACTCATACTGAAATCGTGGATGTTTATTTTGTTAAGTATGCTTGGATTACGATTTAACTATTTTGGATATTATAAGTTTGGTGCATAGTATTGCTCAAGAAAAGAAAAGTAAAAAATTATCCGCTGCGAATATTGCATAATGCTAGATGCATGTTAGGAACATTGCATCTTATATGTCATGAACGGGAGCAGGTAACCATGTGTTGCATGTCCCGACGATTCAGATGTCCGTTCAATCCCAAGCGAAATTTGGGGGCGTCACAGTTGCTATGGCAAAGGTTCAGGAGTCACTATTTCAACTAGTTTTACCAGAGTTGTTAGCTTTGTGGAGAGCTATAATTTTCTTTTTGGAACTTGGACGCACAGTTGTAGTGTTTGAAGTGGATGCCCAGAGTTTAATCAAGGAGATTAATAGCTCAGATGAAAACTGCAAATGGTATGGACAGATTTTGGAAGATAGTAAAGGCATTCTTATGGACAAATCTTCGTGGAGAGTACAATATGTGTCCAGAGAAATTAATCAAGCTGCTCACCATTTTGGAAAGTTTGCTTTAAAGTATGTTGAAGATGAAATAGTGTGGATGGAAGAGGTTCCAGAATGTATTTATTCTTTTATTACTGCTGATATTCAATGTAATGCTTGAGATATGATGAATGAAATTCTTATGAGGTTATTTTTAAAGAGAGAAAAAAAAACTATAAAAGCGAACGAGATTCCATATCAGAACATGGAAATGGTGTTGACGTGTCCATATTCGCAATACGAAGCTATTGCCAGCCATTTATGGAGGTGTATAGGCAACAACCAACAAGAGTTTACATAGGGTTTGAGTTTCGCAGCCACTTGAAGCCACCTCTCCCTTCAAGATAATTTGGGAACACAGTTCTTCAGACTGTGACATCGAAATGTGTCCATGGCGACCTCGTGGCCAAGCCATTAAGCTTTGGTGCAGGGAATCAAAGGGAAGCCATCGAGCATATGATAGATGAATATATAAGGTCTATTCTTGATTTTATAGCTTGTTAGGAGAATGTGAGTCTTTTGAGAGACAGCTTCCACATTCGTGGATATACTGAAATACCAAATTTCTTAGTGAGACCCAATGTTTCTCTAGGATTGTTAAATGATGATGTCAAATTAGCATTCATCATGTCAAAGTCCAGCTGCTAATGGATCTCGTCATAGCTCTTCGTTTGCAAACAGAATCATGGATTTTTTTAAGTTCTTCTATGAGGACATATGTTATATATGGTATGGGACATAAAAGTCCAAACTGGATCAGAATAGGTAAAACCAAAAGTATCAGTTTAGAGGTATAACTAGTGCGGTATAAGTTATTCAAATCTTAAAATAGGTATATATTGATTTGATTATAAAATAAGTCCAAAACCTTATCGAACTAGACCGATAAAACCCATACTTACAATCTTCACATGAAGACAACTAGGCCTACGCAAAAAATCTAATGGGCTCGACCTGACCGATAAATTCACTCCAACTCACTCGTTAATTGAGGGTTCAATAAACAATGGGTTGGAACTACCGTTTAATGGGTGAAAGAGCAGCCCGTCCGCATTAGTAATCTCCATTGCAAACCCCAAACAACTAGAACCATTCATCTCTCTCTCTCTCTCTCTCTATCCTCGATCACACCTACAGGAAACTAGTCTCTATATTTGTCTCTTTCTTTCTTCTTCTTTCTTTAAGGGTTATTAGGATGGCTCTGAGTTTGGATGACGTTGAGTTTTGGCTCCCACCTGAATTCCTCACCAACAACAGTTTTGCCATGGACAAGAATGAAAGAAATGGGTTCGGCTCCGACTTAGAGCATTGGCATTGGCTTCATCAAAAGCCAAGTCAAATGCATAAAATGATGAATATGTGTAAATCAAAATTGCATTGGATCAGTCAAACGAAAAATTGGGAGTTTTGAGCTACAGGAAATCTATGGTTTCCTTCAAATTTGAAGGGTTACTATACACTCATCAACCAATTATTTTACTATATTTTAATTCCCAACTGCTGTACTTTATTTTCCCTCTCTCATTTTTTTCCCCTGCAACCCTAGTTTCATTTCAGTTTTGGATTTATGGTCAGCCCCAAGTATAAAATTAAATTATTAATGTACATAGTTAGTTTAATTGCTAAAAATGAAAAAAAATATATTATTATTAAAAAAATAATATTATATTATTATTTTGATGAATCCAATGACTAATCTAATGTGAGATTATAAATAGGAAGGTTTTAGATTTATGGAGAACTTGTACTTTTCATCAAATTTTGAAGATGCCTTTGATGAAACCAATGTAGATGTTCTAAGACAACGAAGGCTTTGTTCCCTCTAGAGTTTCCCTACCTCACTGGCTTGGCCAATGGCGAAGCCAGAAATTTAATCTAGGGGGGCCAAACAAAAAACTAGAACAATATACATAAAATATATTTTTTCTAGTTTTATATAATTTGTTTTACGATATATAATAATCTGATAGGAAGATTTACGAAAAAAATAAAATATGTTTAATACAACTTTTGTATTAAAAAATTATTTGACATGTCAAAAATAATATATTATTGAAATAATATTATAAAGACATTCATACAAATATATCAAACAAAAGAAATACAGAGTGTCTAAAATTGTAATTTACATTCTTTTAAACAAACAAAATCATTTCCAGTATATAGAGATCAGGAAACTGAAAATGGGTCCAACTATACAATTTGTCACCAACCAGCGCTCGAGTGTTTACTGGATGGAGCACGTGAGGCCCTGATCTTTATTATGCTTGCTTCTTAACAGTGGTCGAAAGCGAAGAAAATTGGAGTGTGGACCAAAGACTAATATTCTGTCTTGGAAGAGCCTCATTGAAAAAGAGTAGCATTCTGGTACTGGACGAAGCAATAGCCTCTGTTGATTCTGCAACCGATGGAGTGATATAGAAGGTCATTAGTAAAGAGTTGAAAGATCCGATATTCCTAATCTGCAAACCAAAAGACAAACAATTTTAAGTGTGTCAAATAAAACTAGAATGATAAGCAAAAAATATTTTTTACTTAACTTTTATACAAGTTTTTTTACGATATATAATAATCTGATATGAAGATTTACAGTAAAAATAAAATACGTTTAATACAATTTATGCATTAAAAAAGTATTTGATATGTCAAGAACAATATATCATTGAAATAACATAAAGACATTTATACAAATATATTAAATAAAAAAAATATAGAGTGTCTAAAATTGTAAGTTACGTTTCTTTAAACAAACAAAATTATCAAGTATTGAATCTAAATCAAAATTCTTAACTATTTTTCTTTCAATATAAACAATGGAAAGAAGTTATAAATATTACTAATTATAGTTAGAATTTTTTTTAATAAAAATATATATTTTTATTTTATATGATATGTGTTTTATTTATTTTATTTTTATATCATATTAAATTTTATGGAGGGCTAAAATAATTTTTAGAGGAGGGGTCAAATAAATTAATATTATTTTATTAAATAAAAAAATTAACATATATATATATATATATATATATATATATTCCAAATCATGGCCCCCTGCCCAACGTGGGCCACTGCTTCTTCTACATGCTTGGATTCAGAAAGGAAATGCATGCTGTTGTTCTTAATGCAAAACAAAGCAGCTCAAATTAGTTTAAAAAATGAAAAATAATATTTATAATTGTGGTTATGTAAGTGCTGCGTAGTCTTTTTGAAAAATGTAAATTAATACGGGATCAAAAAAATATTAACTTTTTAATTGTAGACTCTACTTTTTTTTAAAACTATTACATAATATTTATACATTCCATAATTATATGTAGCATTATTTTTAAAAAATAGCGGTTTTGTATTGGTTCTCAGCGAAGGCAAGTATATATATAATTCTCAGATAATGGGTTAGTTTCGGACTGACCCGAATGCGCCGGGCCAGGTCAGGTCAATTTCTAACTGGGTTGGGAGCGGGTTAGGTCGAGTCGGCCCCAGATGTGCCTTGAACGAGCCGGATTGCAAACCTAAAGACAACATCCACCAGCACATGGCGAAGACATCCACCAGTTGTAATTGACGAACACAGCTGGCTAGCATTCATGTGGGCCTTGGTCATCATTATCAAGTGGTGGATTATCAAGTTATCAATTGGGAAATCATCATCGTTGGAATCTCCCTATTGTGATAGGACTTTGGCATATTGTCAATTTTTGTTTTAGATTTGTTTGAGATTGTGTTGGATATTTTATAAAGTTTTTAATAAAAAAATTAGATTGTTTGAATGTTACATATTAAAATATTAATTAATTTTAAATAAATTAAAAAATACGTATAAAAAAAAAGTATTAGTTTTATGTTTTTGTTTAAATGAACTTTTCTAAATAATTTAAAATGTAGTTAAAATTTTAGCTTTTAAATAAAATATAAAAAATAATACAATGAAATTTAAAACAAAAATAATGTTAAAATTTATATTGAAATAATTTTTTAATTTTATAATATTTTTATTTAATATATATTTTTTAAATCTAATAAAACATGAAAACTCAAATTACTTTTATACTATTTATAGATATTTAAAGTGTCGGTTGAAGCTCAGATGAAAATTGAAACGTCAAATCCTCTCCATCAAAATGTCTCATTCTGCCCTTCTAACCTTTTCCATCTCTATTCAATTATATGAGAGGATCCGTCACGAACCATACAGGAAACTTGCCCGCGAATCTGCTACTAAAGATCATCACCTCAGTCCCATCCTCCCACTTGAAAAGAAAATAATATTATTTTATTACATAATTATTGTTAATCAAAACTAAGTTTGTCATTTTTTAAAACAAAAATTTTATGTAGATTTATTTTTATAATTTTTTTAATACATTTCAATGATTAGTTGTATATTAAAAAAATTAATTCAGTCAATTATATTAATAAAATGTATAAAAAATACATAAAAATAACTGTATATAATATTACTTTTTATAAAAAAGATTTTATCTACAACAAAAACGAAGTGACGTTTTCGGACCTTGTGTTTCTTCTTTATTTCTTTTCATGTTATTTAAATGTATACGACATGTTTCTTAAATTATAAATTTAAGTTTTATTACGTATAAATAAAGTCACATAATAATTTATATATTAATAATAATTTTTTTATATTTAAAATTTAAATTAATATTATTATTAATAAAATTTATTTTTTAATTAATTATATTAAATTAATATATATATTAATACATAATTATGTTTACAATTAAATTTTACCTCCCTCACATCTTCCATATCTATTCAATTATATGAGTGGACTTCACCAACCATACAAAAAACTTGTCTGCGAATCTGCTCCCAATTCCCAAAGCTCATCCCCTCAATCCCATCCTCCCGCTTTCATAAACGAAAATAAAGAAAATAATATTATTTTATTACGTAATTGTACTCAAGTTGTTAAAAGTAAGTTTATCATTTTCCAAGAAAGATTTTGTCTACAACAGTAACAATCTTACATTTTCGTACCTTGTGCTCCGGCCTTTATTTCTTTTTGTTTTTTCAAATGAATACGGCATGCTTCTCATCAAATTATAAGTTTTAATTTTGGAGTGGTGCTGCAGTCACCGCTCGTGGTTACTGGATAAAAAAAAAAAAATTTATTTTTTTATTTTTTTAAATTATATTTTAATATTTTTAAATATTTTAAAAATATATAAAAAATTTATAATAATATTAAACAATTTTTTCTTAATTATTAAAAAAATTAAATAAATAAATAATTTTTTTTGGCCAGCGATGGCCCCTAGCAGGAGCCATCAGCGGTGTTTTTAGGATTTTCCTTTAATTTTATTATATATAAGTAAAGTTACGTATTAATCTATATATCAATATTAATTTTTTTTTATTTAAAATTTAAATTAATATTATTTTTAATAAAATTTATTTTTTAATCAATTATATTAAATTAATACATATATTAATATGTAATTGTCCTTACTACTAAATTTTTTTTACAAATTTTGTCGCATTTTCATGTCTATTCAATCATATGAGAGGACGCTCAACGGACTATACAGGAAACTTGTCCTCGAATATGCTCCCAAAGCTCATCCCCCTTAGTCCCGTCCTCTCGCTTTCCTAAAAGAACATTTTGTCAACAACAGTAGCAATCTGGCATTTTCCTCCTACCTCGTGCTTCTTCTTTATATCTTTTCAATTTTTTAAATAGTTTTATTATTCCGTACTAATTTAAATATTAATACTAATTTCTTTATATTTAAAATTTAAATTAGTATTATTTTAAATAAAATTTACATTTTGACCAATCACACTAAATTGATATACATATTAATATATAATTATTCTTACAACTAAATTTTTCATTTTTTTGTAAAAGTTTGTATGTAAGCATATTAGCGCACCGTTGCGCACCAAATGTGATTTGGCAAAATAAAAACGCTGCAATTTAATATGAAATTTATGAGTTTGTATACGTATAGCTGCTTTGCGCACCCATCCGATGGACCAAGCTGACGTGGTAATCAGCTTTAATTTTTTTTATATATAAATGAAAAAACAAAAAAAAATGGAAGAATTTTATCAAGAAAGCCAACAATGCTCGTATTTCACTTGCATACAAGATTGAATTTTATCAAGAAAGCCAACAATGTATATATATATATATATATATATATATATATATATATATATTTAAACCAGTTGGCTATTGTATGCAATTGTAGCCACAAAATCTAAAGCTTGAAACCAAAAAAAGACCTTCACTTTCAGTACTTGGAAAAGCAAACGTCCATGGAGGTCAGGTAGAAAAGAGTCGGGAACAATGAAAAGTTTGAAATAGACCAGGGAAGAACAACTCAAAATATGGGTACTGATTATGTATAACAAAAAGGAATAAATAACTTATTGGTTTGAAAAAAAAGTAAGAATGTTTGGCAGACAGTCATGGGGGTTAGGTTTCGGGAGCTATCTCCTGTTCTTTTTTTGGTGGGATTTGACAATGGCAGAGACAAGGAAAATGTTTTAAGGGAAGGACCTTGGATGTTTGACAAGCAATTGGTTTTGCTAAAAGAAGTAGATGGTAGGCTTCAAGTTCAGCAGGTGTAGATGACAATGGGGTTCAGTCAAGAGTTTTTCCATTTGATTATGATGTGCGTTTATTCTATAGTGAGCCTAAGGGGCCATACTATTATAATAATCTGAGTTTTCATCTGCTAGTATCCAGAGAATAGTGTGGAAACAGCTATGAAAAATGCCTGTGCCTAATAAGATTAAGAATTTTGCTTGGCATGCTTGCAAGGATGGGTTGCCTACAAAAGAAAATCTCATAAAAAAGCATGTTCCAAATGATGAGAGGTGTAGCATGTGAAATGTGGAAATGGAAGGTTTATATTATGCTTTGGTTAGTTGTGTGGATTTAAAGAGGACCCGAACTATGTATATTCCAGATTTGATTATCGATAGTTATTTAAATGTTTTCGACGTGACATTGGCTCTCTATGGTGCTAAAAAGTATGACATGTTGGCTACTTTCTTTGCTTTGGCGTGGGGGTTCTAGTATAGGAGGAATAAGTCCTTTCATGAGCAGGTGCTCCTACCTCCCCATCAAGTTGCTGCACATGCAACCTCATTACTGAAAAGTTATAGGGGAGCACAGTAACTTTCAAGGCAGCAAATGAGAGATGTGTTTAAATGGAAGCCTTCAATCCAAACATGCTTAAGTCGAACGTTGATGGTGCTATCTTTTCTGAAATGGGGAAAGCTGGGACGAGAGCAATTATGAGAAATAGTTTGGGCAGTGTTCTCATGGCTGCTAGCATTTCCAAGGAGGATGTTGCTGAACCAGAGCATATTGAGGTGATTGCTCTCTTTCGTGGCCTTCAATTGTGTGCTAGTATGGGCAAAGAAAAGATTCAAGTGGAGAGTGATTGTCTCTTGGCAATTGAAGCAGTTCAAAAGGATGGCATGGCTAATTCATTGCTGGGTGGATTTTATGCAAAGATTAAAAAGTTGTCATCTTGTTTTAGGGAATATGTTTTTCAACATATATATAGAGAAGCCACTCATTATCTTGCTCATTTTGCTCATTACGCAAGAAAGGTTAATAGAATTACTATGTGAGGGGATTATATTTTGGACTTTTTATCTCAAATCTTGTGGTTTGATTTATGTTCGTAATCCTTATGGTTTAATGAAGTTCATGGTTTGTTATAAAAAAAAAAAAACTGATTAGTTTGAGTTCTAGCATGAAATGAAAATAATGGGGTTTCGATTTTTGTAATTATTTTTTTTCTTTTTTTTAAATTATTTGTCCGTTTTGTTTGGATTATTATCATTTTTTCAAATTATGTCAAATAAAATGATATGGAGCTTCGTCTTTGGATTTTCAAATAGGATGATAAAATGGTTTTCAGCTTTTATATATAGAGCTTCGATTTGTTTTCTTCTTTATTTTGATTATTAAGTTTCTATTTTCATTTTTAACTTTTATTTCCATTATGCAAGAAAATGATTTTCTGGTTCACAACATTTAAGAGGGGGGAGGGGTAAACATTTAAGAAGAAGAAGAAGAAGAAGAAGAATGGTGAAAATGAACTGTTGTTAAACCTAGTCCTATAGCACGTCACGTCGGTGCGCCATTTTGCCTGCAACAAGAATAAAATTTAGTTTTACTAAAATTTTAATAAAAAAGAATATAATTGTAAGCACAACTGTATATTTTAATTTGATTGATCAAAAAGTATATTTTATTAAAAATAGTACTAATTTAAATTTTAAATATAAATGAATCAACATTAATACTTAAAATAATATGTAATTTTATTTATACGAAGCAAAACACTTTCTTAAAAGAATATGGCTCTCCAAATTAAGGCGACAGTTTATACCGCACCTAATTTATGAGTACTTGCCCATCTACGCAAAGATCGAATACGACCTGCAGTGAGCCCCACTAATCCCGTCCCGCACCTCTCATTCCAAACGTCGATGAGCTTATATTATCACCAATTTATAGTCTACATGTAGTGAGAAAATTGCAGAAAAAACACATACGTAGAATATTTTTCAAAACAAAATGGTTTACGTCAAGTCTACTTCCTCCATCATTCCGAGCAAGCCTACCCCGGGTGGCGTATTACGGTTATCTGAGTGTGATCAACGAATGCAATGGACTCATATACCGCTCATCTTTATTTACAAAGCCACCGGCGACAACAACGAGAAAACAAAAACAGTAGAGACTTTGAAAGACTCCCTAAGTCGTGTATTGGTTCCCTATTATCCACTAGCTGGTCGACTACACTGGATTCATGGTGGCCGACTGGAACTCTATTGCAATGCCAAGGGAGTGCAGTTACTGGAAGCTTATTCAGAAGCAAAACTTGATGAACTTGGCGACTTTGCACCAATGAAGGCAATCGAAGATCTGGTCCCTAAGGTTGATTATGGTAGTCCGATTGAGGACTGGCCCTTGCTGCTAGTGCAAGTCACAAGGTTTAGTTGCGGTGGTCTCTGTGTTGCAACAGTCATGTCCCACACAATGGTTGATGGATGGTCTGCAGCTAAATTCTTCAATGCATGGGCCAAGTTGGCTCGAGGAGATGAATTGGAGGAGAATGAGATGCCTTTTCATGATCGCACCATATTACAATCACTCGAACCCCTTATGCCTCCACGCTTTGAGCATATAGAATTCACCAAACCACCACTCCGATTGGGACACACTGATGCCGAAGAGGAGAAGAAGAAAGAAACTTCTGTCGCCATATTTAAAGTCACCAAAGAGCAAGTCGAGGGACTAAGGAAGAAAGCCAATGAGACCCCATGTCAGGACGTGGACATGGTGTCGACGCGACCATATTCTCGATATGAAGCTATTGCCAGCCACTTATGGAGGTGTATATCCAAGGCGCGAGCAAACGATGACTCTCAACCAACAAGAGTTACCCTGGTGATTGATTTTCGCTGCCGCTTGAAGCCGTCTCTCCCCCCAGGATATTTTGGAAACACAGTTCTTCAGACCGTAACATCGAAATGTGTCCATGGTGACCTCTTGGCCAAACCACTTAGTTATGCTGCTGGAAAACTAAGGGAAGCCATCGAGCGTATGACAGATGAGTATATAAGGTCTGCTCTTGATTTTATAGCTAGCCAGAAGGATGTGGGTGCTTTGAGGTGTGGCTTGCACAATAGTGCATGCACCAATCCACCTAATTATTTAGGAAATCCCAACGCTTCTATTTTAAGTTGGATCAATTTGCCATTTTATGGTATGGATTTTGGGTGGGGAAAGCCAATATACGTTGGTCCAGCATTATTAAATGATGATGATGGCAAGACATACATCATGTCAAGTCCAGCTGCGGATGGATCTCTAATCATAGCACTCCGTTTGCAAACAGAATGCATAAATTCTTTTAAGAAGTTCTTCTATGAGGACATGCCATGCTAATGGGCCATAAAAATCGAGCTACTTAGTAATGAAATAGCATTTTTTATCTGTAGAATAAATTTGGGTAAAGGTGGCAGACTATGGATTGTCACTGACTCACCAATTAAGGGAAGATGTACGTTGCTTTCTATTATGTTGATTTTAGTTTCCTTGTTTATTTGCTGTGGTGTTTGAAAATAAGGCTTTTGGCAGTTGAGTTTATGGTGGCTTAAGGGTGATGGGTGTTTGTTTTAGTGGTTGTAGCGCCGTGGCTCAAGGTGATGATGCCTGGGATGCCTGGGATGCCTGGGGCAGAGAACAACAACTCTGCTACTGTGAAGCCTAAAGGGTGGCAGCGAGGCAGGAAACGCCTCTTGCTGTCGGTGGCTGGGTGGCAGCGTTGATAGAGCTGGAGTTTCTCGAAGTGAGAGGTGTGCTCCATCTATGGTGGTTCTCGGCGTGAGTGGAGTTGAAATGCAACACGGAGGAGAGGTGGCTGCTTTATGGTGCTCTGTTTCAGTAAATGAAAACAGAGGAGTTGCTGGGGTGCAGTCGGGGTTGGGAGAGCTCACGGCGGTAGAACTAGTGGTTTATGGTAGGAAACGCCTCTTGCTGTCGGTAGTGGCAGCGTTTGGAGCTGGAGGTTCTCGGCGTGAGTGGGTGTCGGGCTTGGCGTGCTCAACCTAAGGTGGTGGATATAAACGAATTCACATAAATCACGTTTATCCGTGATTTCCTCTCTGTCAATATATTTGTATAGCTACTATGTTTTGGCTGTATATTCCTTAAAAATCTGTATTGTTATTTATGGTTGTATTTTCCTTAAATAGCCGTGTTCTTGTATTATATAAAGATGTATTGTAATGCAAAAGTATAGTGAAGATTTTTACCAAATTGCTTGCGTAATCCTTATATGGTATCAGAAGGTTCTTCTCCCACGAGAACAGAAACGTCTTCCAACTCCATGGCGTCCAATGATAATTCTTCGGTGCCCAATGGCTCCAACTCCGTGTCTACACTACCTCTTGTCAATATCAACACTTCCAGCCAATTGCCCTATAAACTCACATCCTCAAATTATCCTTCTTGGCGTGCAACTTTCCTCACTATTCTCATTGGCTATGATCTGATGAAATATTTGGATGGTACCTTTTCGGTGTCCTCCTCCACCTGCTACGGATTCTTCTGTCTCTGCTGTGACACCCTATACGCACTGGTGCCGACAGGACCAGCTAATGCTATAGGCTATCTTTGCTTCCGTTTCTGAATCAGTTATGCCCCTTATTGCTATGACCACTACAAGTCGTGATGCCTGGCAGCATCTCGCTCGCTTGTTTGTTGGCAAAACACTGGCACGAATCATGCAGTTGAAAGAAGATCTTACCCTTATTCAACGGGGTTCCCGCACGGTGTCTGAGTTCCTTCATGCAGTTAAGGTAATTGCTGATGAACTCTCTTTGATTGATGCACCAGTTTCGAATGATGATTTGATGTTATATGTGCTTAACGGACTTGGTTCTGAGTTTCGAGATATGGTAGCTCCTATTCACATGAGAGAAACTGCCTTGTCTTTTGCAGAATTGCATGATCTATTAATTGGTCATGAACACTACCTCAAACGCATGGATGGAAACAATTCAACCCTGGTTGTCGCTACCAATTCTTCTCAACGGAAGCCCTTCAATCCTCAATTCAAAAATAACAAGAATCACTCGAAACAAAATTCCTCCAACAAAGCTTCTTCTAAGAAGTCATCTGTTGTGTGCCAAATATGTGATCAGCCTGGTCACACTGCAAAGCATTGTGCAAAAATGCAATCTCGCCTTGCTGCTAACTGTACTATGTCTTCGGCTCCATCGAATGGTAAATGGCTCCTTGATTCTGCTGCTTCTCATAATATTATGTCTGATTTGGCTAATCTCTCAATTCACTCTGAATATAATGGACAAGATGAGGTTGTTCTTGGAGATGGCACAAGTTTGCAAGTTGCTAACATCAGTTCCACCACTATTTCCTCCCCTTCCCGTTCTCTTACTTTAAAAGAAACTTTGCATGTGCCTCTTATTCATAAAAATTTGACTTCCGTTCACAAATTTACTCATGATAACAATGTTATTGTTGAATTTCACCCCTCCTTTTACCTTGTGAAGGATCGAATGACGGGAGCGGTGCTCATGCACGGTAGGTGTGAAGGTGGAGTTTATCCCATAGAACTATGTTCTTCCCTACCTCAGGCTCATGCCGTCAATTTGGCTGTAACCCATGCTTCGTTTGATTGTTGGCATCATCGGCTGGGTCACCCTCCGCCAAAAGTTTTATCCTCTCTTCTTCGTAACTTTCATTTACCCGTGTCCTCTCCTAAGACCTTCTTGTCATGTATTTCGTGTCATTGCAATAATTCGCATAAATTGCCATTTAGTCTCACTTGTCTTAATAGTCATGCTCCTTTTGAGTATTTGTATGCCGATGTTTGGGGACCATCCCCGGTTTCTTCTGTTGATGGATATCGATATTATGTACTTTTTGTTGATCATTTCACAAAATATTGTTGGTTCTATCTTATGCGAAATAAGTCGGATGTGTCCTCTATTTTTAGTCAATTTACCGCTATGGTTGAAAATCAATTCTCCGAAAAAATTAAAATTTTTTATTCTGACAATGGTGGTGAATTTATCAAACTTAGACCTCTTCTGGCTGATTGTGGCATTAGCCATTTTACTACTGCCCCGCATAATCCCCAACAAAACGGTATTGTTGAAAGTCGCCATCGACATATCGTCGAAGTGGGGATGACTCTTTTACATCATGCCTCCGCTACTTCTACTTATTGGTCATATGCTTTGGCCACGACAATTTATCTTATTAATCGTCTTCCTACTCCCTTACTCTCACGTCAAAGTCCTTTCGAAACGTTATTTGGACTGGTTCCCGATTATCATAACATGCGCACCTTTGGTTGTCAGTGCTACCCTTGGCTTGTTCCATATCGCACAAATAAACTTCAACCCAAGTCCAGCCCTTGTGTTTTTCTTGACTATTCCCTGACTCAACATGCTTTCAAATGTTTGGACCTTCAAACGGGTACAATCTATCTTTCACGACATGTTACTTTTGATGAAAAGATTTTTCCCTTCACAAAGGCTATTTCATCCACTCCAATGACTGTTGCTACACCGTCCCCTGCTGCTTCTCCTCCTATTCCTGTTCCTCCAGTGTGAATTGTTCCTTCGAATGATCTCCCCGTCACACCTTCTGCACCTGATGCTATGGCAACCGTGACACCGTCTCCTACACCAGGTATGGCTTCCTCTTCTCATGCTAGTAATCCCTCTAGTTCTAAGTCTCCCCTACCCATAGCACCCACACCTCTTACTCGCACTCATCCCATGGTTACTCGGGCTTAAAATAATATTTTTTGTCCTAAGAAACTTTCAGTTACTACAAAGCATCCTTTTGGACCACCATTGGAGCCAACCTGTGTCTCTCAGGCACTCAAGGACCCACGCTGGCATAAGGCCATGGTAGATGAATTTACTGCCATAGTTTCACATGGCACTTGGAACCTGGTTCCTAAGTCCTCTGCCACCAATATAATTGGTTGTAAATGGGTGTTTCAGATTAAGCGTCATCCTGATGGTACAGTGGATTGGTTTTAGGTAGGCCTTGTTGCTAAAGGGTTTAATCAGCGCCCAGGTGTCAATTATATTGAGACCTTCAATCCTGTTATAAAACCGACCACCATTCGACTTATTTTATCACTGGCTTTGTCCAACAATTGGCCACTCAAGAAAATTGACGTCAATAAGGTGTTTCTTCATGGTCAGTTAACTAAGCAGGTATTTATGCAGCAACCCGAAGGCATCATTGATCAGTCCCATCCTCATCATGTTTGTTCTCTTCAGAAATCCATTTATGGACTCAAGCAGGCACCACGGGCCTGGTACAATGCACTGTGCTCTGGTCTTCTTGAGTTGGGTTTCTTTAATTCAAAGTCTGATAGCTCCTTGTTCATCTTCAATCAGGAAGGCATTATGTTCTATGTGTTGGTGTACGTTGATGATTTAATCCTCACCAGTAATAACAGTCAGTTCTTGCAGCATGTTGTAAAATCTTTGAGTGATAAATTTTCGCTGAAGGAACTAAACGATCTGCATTATTTTCTCGGGGTGGAAGTCATTTTGGTTCAAGAAGGTTTATTTCTTTCTCAAAACCGTTATGTTCATGATCTCCTTACCAAGTTGAAGATGGCTGGTGCTAAGGAAGTTCAAACACCCATGTCTGTGTCTACTAAGCTTGTGCTTGATGATGGTTCCGCTAGTTGTGATGTTACTGAATACAAACGCACCATTGGTTGTCTTCAATACCTCTCGCTTACTTGCCCAGACCTCGGTTTCGTAGTCAATCATCTTGCTCAATTCATGCACAAACCAATCGTAACACACTGGCAACATGTTAAAAGACTCTTACGTTATGTCAAATAGACCATTCACTTTGGTCTCTTACTGCGTCGTCAAACATCCAGTGCTTAGGGCCTTCTCAGATGCTGACTAGGGTGGGGATCTTGATGATCAAAAGTCAACTACGGCTTATATAATTTTTCTGGGCAACAATCCTATCAGCTGGCGCACTCAGAAGCAAAAGACGGTGGCTCGCTCCTCTACGGAAGCTGGGTATCGGGCACTAGCCATTGCAGCTTCGGACATTAACTTGGATTCAGTCTCTTCTTGATGAACTTGGTCTCAAGTTACGTGAACCACTACTCCTCCTCTGTTATAATGTTGGTGCAACCCAGCTCAGCCTTAATCCTATTATGCATTCCAAGATGAAACACATTGCCATCGATCTTCACTTTGTCCGTGACTTTGTTCATCATGGTAAATTGCATGTTGCTCGTGTTCACACGGATGACTAGCTCGCCAATTTACTGACAAAGCCTCTCGCTCGGTCTCGCTTCAACTCGTTACGTGGCAAAATTAACGTTGCTGATGGAAAGTCCATTTTGAGGGATTGTATAAAGGAATTCACATAAATCACATTCATCCGTGATTTCCTCTTGTCAATATATTTGTATAGCTACTCTGTTTTGGCTGTATATTCTGTAAAAAGCTATATTGTTATTTATGGTTGTATTTTCCTTAAATAGTCGTGTTCTTGTATTATATAAAGATGTATTGTAATGCAAAAGTATAGTGAAGATTTTTACCAAATTTCTTGTGTAATCCTTATAGTGGATGCATTTTGGTGCTTGGTTTCAAAGAGCTGTTGGGGTGCAGTCCGGGGCTAGTTCATGGTGGTCTATTGTTTGTTCCAACAGGGGCAATGGCTTAGGGTAGAACCGAGAGGTTGGTGTAGTGGTGATGTCTTGCGCGCAACAAGAAGCAATGAAATGTGGGGGAGGCACGCATGCTTGCTGCTCAAGATGTGCAGAAAACATGGGTGTTGTCGAGGGAGAAATATGGATGGGCGGCAAGTGGATTTTTCGGCATGGGCAAAACAAATAAATATTAATAATGTGCAAAAGTCCATCATGACTGACAACCGGTCAAAGGGCCAGTTTTAGTGTTCTTTTACTGCTTTAATGTTGTAATGTTGCTTTTTGTATGTAGTATTTATGTAATAATAAAATATAAAAATAGAAATAGGTCTGTCTCTAAGACCTTGGATCCATAGAGTTTGTCTTTAGGACTATGAGTCCGTAGAGTTTTGTGCTCCACTCTAGAGGAGGGGGAGCTTTGTTTGGTGGTTTGGAGGTATGTCTTAGACGGTGGTCTAAGATAGTGATCTGCCTTTCAGACAGTTAGTCTGGAGGCGCTGGATAAGATCCTGCCAGCTACAAAGAAATTTGTGGGTTGGGGTGCTAGAAAAGTTAGAATTTGACTTGTATTTTCAGATCAAAAGTTGAAGTTGTCCGATTTTTGTGATATTATCTATGGTGGGGATCCTTCCCTGATGTAATTGCTCCAGTCATTTGGGCTGAGAGACTGATGTACTACCGATATCCTTTTAATGAAAGATTTTTCTATAAAGAAAAAAAAAAGTTTCCTTGTTTATTTTCATGAGCTTTTTTTTTTAAATAGTGATGGCCACTTGTCCATGGGTGACCTCTCTCCAATTTTATTAAGAAACCTCACTTATGGCAAAAGAATGCCGTGGTTACAACTTAGCACTTGGGAATCATAAGAAGTGAGAAATAAAACTCCAACCCAAGCAACCAACTACTAACTCAACCAAATAAGTAAAAACAAAACAATACTTTGCTAAAAAATAAAACAAAGACCCAGAAACAATGACTTTCAACATAAAACCAATTACTGAGGCAAACCAATGTCAACAATGAATTTTAGGCAAACCCAGACTATCAGTACGAAGTACACCTCTCAATAAGTAAGGTATCAAGTCCCAGGAATCCCAAGTACTATTAACCCCTTGAGATCCCAACGGAGCAAGCAAATCAGCAATTGAATTTCCTTGTCTATAAACATGCCACAGTATGAATATAACTTGCTGCAAAAGAACCATAAGCTCCTCCCAAAATTCTTCCAGGTACCAAACACCACAAGTTGATGAGTTGATCCAACTTATAACCACCTGAGAATCCATCTCTATCTCCACTCTAGTAATCTGTTTATGCCGAATAAGTCTGAGACCATGTAATAATGAAAAAACAAACTCAATAACTGTGTTTGTACCATGTCCAATGGCAGTTGCAAATCTGAAATCATTCTTGCTGAAACATCTCTGATCACCCCTCCAACCCCTGCCATACCAGGATTACCTCGGCTACTCCCATCAACATTTAACTTATACTAGCCCATACTTGGTCTTTGCTGTAACAGTCCGCTAAAATTTAGCCTTATCTCCTCACCCTTCTTTTTCTTTTTTTCGCGCATATTAGACAGCACGGCAATCAGTTTTGGATTCTTTCCCGACAGCAATCACTATCTCTCTCGTCTCTACCCTCACCCGAAATCACGTGCATAATTTATCTTTTTCCGTAAATCACGTTATTTTGTTCTTCACCGACAACTGTAAAATCATGAACAGAATTATCCTAAGCGTTGTACCTCGATGGCGTATTCCGGATCTTATCCACCGGATTTCAAAGTATTAGATAAGTTTTTTTTTAAAGTAGCACAATTATAATAATTTAATGAGCTCTGAAAATATTATAATTGTGGATAATTACTTAGATTAAATATTTTAGTTGTTTTAAGATATTAAGATGTTTAATTTTACGTTGAAAACTCTTATTTAAATTAAATGGTTTTATCCTCTTTGAGTGATTAAAGATACTTTATCATTTTAATAATGATAAAGAAATATTATTTTATAAACTTTAGTTTATAAAATAATATTCTATCTTAATTCCTCTCAGTGTTGTAATTAAGTGTTTTATTAATTTAAATGATTTTATCCTCTTCGATTAATTAACGGTACTTTATCATTTTAAATAATGATGAGAAAATATTATTTTATAAACTTTAGTTTATAAAATAATATTCTACCTTAATTTCTCGTAGTGTTTTACTTAAAATAAAACACTTACGCGTTTTCAAATCAGTGTTTTAACTCATCGTTGGATTGTTTAAGGATCCCGAAACGTAGGATTGAAGTTAATTACCTAGGCCCCTACCATTTTCCCTTCACTTTTTCCTTTTCTCTTTTTTCTCTTTTTCCTTTTTCTCTTTTCTCTCTTCTCTTTCCTCTCTCCTCTCTTTCCTCTTCATGGCCAACGTACATAGCACCCTTCCACCATAGCCGATCGGTTTGAGTTTCACCTCCGGCCACCATGCCTCACCTCCCTCACCGGCGTGTTCCTCCCTCACCGGCAAACACAACCTCACCGGTGGTGAGATAAACCGGCCACCCACTCTCTCTCCTTTCTCCTCCAAACAAATGGGTCTATAAGGCTTTTTCACCTTTTTGGACCACCATACACTGCCAAATCAGCCACCAAGCACCACCAATGGATTCACCTCATTAAGGGCTTCCTCCCCATGTCCTTCTTTTTCCCTAACTCTCACTCTTTCTCATATGGGTCTCTCCAATCACACTTTCGGTTGCACCACTGTGCACCACCGTACACGGCCACCCGGGGTATTTCACCACCACCATCTTGTTCCTCTCATCCCCATGAACCTCTCCAAGAAATTTCATGGCTAACGGAGCTTTGTAGAGCTCTCACTCTCCCTCACTCTCCAAGGCCGAAAATGGCTTCAAACGGTCGATTCGACGCCGTTAGCCGCCGTACGACCACCACCTCGCCACCACAGCTCCACCACATGTTCATCTACCTTTCCCTAGCTTGCCATGAAATTCTATGGCATTTCGATACCTCACGCCTCCTCCCACCGTTCAGTTTTACTGTTCACGGCGTGATGCCGCCGTGCTCCGCCACCTTTGACCATCACAAGGCGACCATGAGCCTTCCAAGGCCACGCCTAGCTTTTCTCAAGCCCAAACTACCACTTTATGTGGTGGACAGCCACCATACGCGGTGTTACCGCCACGTACGTTCCTCCAATGCATGTTCGTGACGAACAGGGAGCGACGCACGGGTTATCCCGTCGATGGTATAACCCTCTATCTCTAGTTATTTACGTTTAAAGTAGTTAGTTGATTGGTTTGTGGACTGTGTAGTTGTATTTGTGGAGTTTGCTGCGTAGTTGTGAAGCGAAGTGTGGTTGTGAAGTGTTAGGCTTGATTTTGTAGTTTTGTGGACTGTGTTGTGAAGTATGGGCGTGAGATGGATGCCGTAGTTGTGATACGGCGTGTAGTGTGAAGAGAGTACGCGTGTAGCGTATCCTGTGTAATGCAGTGACGCGTCGTGCGATGTGCGCTATAGTGATGTGTGGCGTAGAAGGAAGGGAGTACACATGGAGTGTACTCCGTGTTGTATGGCGATGCATCGTGTGATATGCATCGTGATGATGAGTGTTGTAGCGAAGGAAGTACACGTAGCGCATACTCCATGTCGCGTAGCGATGCACCGTGATGTGTGTATCGTAGCGATGTGTGTTGTAGTGTGGATGGAAGAGAGTTCACGTGAGTGTACTCTGTACTAAGTCGTGAAACACCGGATGGCGTGTCACGAAGGGTTGGATGGCGTAACAGAGAAGTGTAGAGCGTATGGTGTAGTGTTGGGAAACTGTATGACAGTGTCCCGAAGCAGTGGTGATATGGCTTATAGTCCGGGGTGATGGGTGTCATCTTGTGGTTGACTATGGCTAAGAGTTTATGGATTGAGAAAGGAGTTCTTTGTTTGGTTGTTATTGATAATTTTAATGAACTTGATTTAGTGCAAAGGCTTTCTGAAGTCAATTTATCTCTTCCGAGTATAGTGAAACCTCAAGTTGCCCGTGGTGTTGCAAGTGCTTACAATATGGCAATTAAGTTCAGATTTGAAAATCTTAAGGACTTGAGTGTTCCTCTTCCAGCTGTTGTGCAGTTCCTCGTGTTTCGCCCTCTATTTTCATAGAACGCGACGATTGAGGTAAGTTAGCCTCTAACTTACTATCAGTTTATTATGTATGTGTGATGGGTAAGGGAACTACAATTTATGTATGTATGTTATCATATATGTCATGTCATGCAATGTCATTACATGTTTATCTGTTACGCATGATTTATTCTCTCATGAATATTTATCTGTTACACAATCTTTTCTGTCATGCAAGGCTGTATGTTATAAGTATGCCATATAATATATGTATATCATGGAATATTTATGATTAAATTATATTTTATGTTACTTATAATACGTGGGGCCACAACAACTGTAGAGTACGTATTATATTTTATGTTACTTATAATACGTGGGGCCACAACAACTGTGGAGTACGTATTATATTTTATGTTACTTATAATACGTGGGGCCACAACAACTGTGGAGTACGTATTATATTTTATGTTACTTATAATACGTGGGGCCACAACAACTGTGGAGTACGTATTATATTTTATGTTACTTATAATACGTGGGGCCACAACAACTGTGGAGTACGTATTATATTTTATGTTACTTATAATACGTGGGGCCACAACAACTGTGGAGTACGTATTATATTTTATGTTACGTATAATACGTGGGGCCACAACAACTGTGGAGTACGTATTATATTTTATGTTACGTATAATACGTGGGGCCACAACAACTGTGGAGTACGTATTATATTTTATGTTACGTATAATACGTGGGGCCACAACAACTGTGGAGCATGAAGTATGGGGCCACAACAACTGTGGAGCATACACTACGTGAGACACAGCAATTGTGACACGTAGAATACGTGGGGCCACAACAACTGTGGAATACGTATTAACGCACGTTATTAATCAAGACAATTGAATAAGATTCCAAGTTTATATTAAGTCAAGTTTCAGATCAAGTCCATGTTATGTTATGCTCACGTACATGTATGTTCATGATCATGTTATGTTCACGTTTATGATATGTTCAAGCTCACGTTCACATTATGTTATGTTCACGTTTATGTCATGTTATGTTCAAGTTTATGTTATTTTCAAGTTCTTATTTATGTTATGCATGTTTACGTTCATGCTATATTTCAAGTCCATGTTATGTTTTATGTTCATGTTATGTTGTTAGTACATGTTATGTTTTAAACTCAAGTTCATGTCATGTTAAGTCAAGTTCAGTTCACGTTTAAGTTCTGGTTATGTCATGCTATATGTCAAGTCATGCTATGCTTATGTACGACTATACTTATGCATTTATGTTTTTACTGTCATGCATGCATCTTTAACCTGTGTGGGAGTTTTATGTTAACTTACTGAGATTTGTAATCAAATCTCACTGTGGTAGTCCCAACTACCATTCCCCCTGAATGGTAGATCTTGTTACAGGACCCGAAGGAGAATTGGAATCTGACCAACTGAATACGGTCGACTAGGCCACAGTGTGATGTTGATGATGGCATAGTATTTAACTTAGGTTACTACTTGTACTTTTGGAGTTGTATCTCAAGTATTCTTTTGATCACAATCATTTTGGACTAGTGTGGTGATCACGGCTATTTAGTATGCCTTTATGTATGAAATATGTTTCAAGTATTTGGGATATTTTTAGTTTGGTGCATAGTATTGCTGAAGAAAAAGAAAATTTTAATTATCTGCTGCGAATATTGCATAATGCTAGATGCATGTTAGGAACATTGCATCTTATATGTCATGAACGGGGGCAGGTAACCTTGTGTTGCATGTCCCAACGCTTCAAATGTCCGTTCAATACCAAGCGAAATTTGGGGGCATCACATTTGCCGAGCAACAAACATAATAGGTTTCAACTTTGGGGCCTTATAAGGAATATTCAAATCCACTAGAATTTTCCCAACTCGTGAACTCAACAGATTTATAGCCTTGATTTTTTCACTTAATTTCACAACCCAGTATTTTACCTGCCTCCATAATTCCTCTGTATTTATACTTTTTCCTTCCATACGCACACTACATCTTCTAAGCCATAACTGCCAAGTGACAATAAAAGAGATTATGCCAAGTAACTGTCCCTTCATAGTAGCTTTAGAAGCTTTACTAAACCATGCTTGCACCATTTCATTCCAGCTTTGAAACTATCTCCAAGGCATCCCTACCTATTTTGCACATCTCTCCCATATTGACTTGGCCACCTCTCCCATAGCCAATACATGGTTAAGATCCACACATCCACATTTTTCACAACAGTTACACTTTGAAACAAAAGGTATACCTATACATTGAATGCGATCATCCACACTTAAGGCTTTGTTAACACTTCTCCACATAGTTATAGCAATATTTTTGGGAAGACTTGGATGCCAAATCCATTGAGCCAAATTTATCTTAGGAGATTTTACCCTCACCACCTCCCATGCACTTTTTGTTGTAAAGATACCATCTTCCTTAGCCGTCCACACAAGCAGGTCCACTCCTTTTTGGTGACTCAAGAATTAAAAATTTTCTCCAGCCTTTTGATCTCCAACAAGACTGATCAAAATATCCATGTTCCAACCCCCATTCAGTTTACACTCTTTGAGCTTTAGGCCTGGACAACTAGTAATTGGCATAATCTCCATAAGTGTCTCCTCTCCCATCCACTTATCAAACCAAAAGGATATCAAACCCTCTCTCGATCGCCACTTTGAATTCTCTAAAATGAAGGGAACACTCCTTATTACTAATTTCCAAAACCGATTTCCTTTGTTCAAATTAATTAAAGAAACATGATCATTTTTCACATATTTTGCCTTAAAAAATCTAGTCCATAGAGAATTTTCTATTAATAACCTCCACCCAAATTTCATATCTAGTGCTTTCTGAGTTTCATGTAAATCCTGAACCCCAATACCACCTTCCTCTTTCGACTTACACATTTTCCTCAAGCTTTCCAATGCTTTTTAGGCTTCCCATCCTTATAACCCCAGAAAAAATCACGAAAGCATTTAGTGATGGTTGATAGGACAGATTTAGGAGCTTACAAAATAGATAAAAGATGTACCAGAATTCTACTAAGAACATGTCGAATAAGCAATAATCTTGCTCCACTAAACAACAATCTAGCCGAGCATCCTCCAATTTTCTCCTGGATCTTCCCAACTAATTCCTCCAAATGAATAGCTTTTAACCTACCAGAAATGACGGGTACCCCCAAATACTTGAAAGGCAGAGTACCATCTGAAAAGCCCATGGTGTCCAAGAGAGCCCTACACCTTGAAAAGGAAATATAGTTAGAAAAGATTATTGAAGATTTTCCTTTACTCACCCTCTGCCCAGATCAAGTTTCATATATCACCAACGTCTCAGAAATGGCCCGGAGAGATCCTTTACTAACATTCAAAAAGATCACAATGTCATCCACGTACATTAAATGGGAGAGTAGAGGAACATTTCTAGCATGAAAAAACGGTTTAATTCTGCCTTCTTGAAATTTCTTCTTTAATAACCTTGACAGTATTTCTTCCACAACAATAAAAAGATAAGGTGAAATAGGGTCACCCTGTCTCAGCCCACGTCCCCCTTGAAAGAAACCTTTTGGAATACCATTCATTATCGTCGAAAACCAAGGGGAGGATATGCAATGCCAAACAAGACTGCAAACCTGTTCATAAAACCTAAAAGTTGCCAAGACATGAATGAGGAATTTCCAGTCAATAGAATCATACGCCTTAGCCATGTCAATTTTTAGAACAATATTCCCACCTCTTACATTTTTATTAATGGACAGAACCATCTCCTGAGTCAAGCTAATATTCTCAAAAATGTTTCTTCCTTGAATAAAAGCTCATTGTTCTTGAGAAACAATTTGAAACAGCAAAGGGGACAATCGACCCACTAAAATCTGCATACAAATTTTATAAAATACTGAACAAAGACTTATGGGACGGAATTTATCAAAACCATTCAGATTCTCAACCTTCGAAATCAAAACCAAATAAGAAGATGAGAAAAATCTGGGTAGGGGATTACCTCTAAAGAAGTCATGGAGAGCAGATACAACATCTTCGGCAACAATCTCCCAACAGGATTTATAAAATCCTGAGCCAAATTCGTCTGGTCCCGAACTACTATCAATAGGAATGGAAAAGACAACTGCCTTTTATATCTTGGATTGAAGGAAGCTCAAGAATACATTGATTATCCAAGGAACTCACCACAGGATCAACAATACTAGACAAATCAGGGACGGTCCGAGGATGAGAAGCTACCACAAAATTCTGAAAGAATTCAACAACTCCCAAATGAACCTCTTATGGGGACTTCAACCACCTATCCTCACCTATTTTCATCTCCCGCACCACCCTATGATTTTTAGTAGACAAAGCACGGAAAATTTGAGAATTACCTTCCCCCTTATCAAGCCATTTTTGCTTAGCTTGTTGAGCAAGACGAGTCTCTTCCCTACTCATCCAAGTATGCAACTCAGCCTTTGAGGCCATCACATCAAGTTCAACATATTCAGAGAATCCAAAATGAAGTCGTTCTTCCAAACTAGAGATCCTCTCCTCAAGACATTGAATATGAGAACTTGTCCAACCAAACACTTCTTTATTCCATCTCCTCAGCACCCCTTTTAAAGCCTTTAATTTTTTAGCCAACCTAAACATACCCTGGCCAAACTAATCCTTACCCCAAGTATTATGCACACAGTCATGGAATAGCTCATGAGAAGTCCACATATACTAGAATTTAAAAGGAATAAATCCATACGGTTGGTCTCTTTGCTCCATGGTAACCACTAGTGGTGAATGATTTGAACTTTGTTTAGGTAAGTAGGTCATCAACACACCTGGAAATTCAAGCATCAAAGTCGAGTTTACCAAAGTTCGATCCAGTCTTGCCCAACTACAAGCTCTTCCTTGCTGCCCATTACACCATGACATCATATTTCCTTCAGAATTTACTTCAATCATCCCCACCACATCTATAAAATCATTAAATTCCCTCATAGCAATAGCCGATCTGGGTCTGTCTCTAATCCTCTCATCATCATTACAGATAATGTTAAAATCACCCATGATGATCCAAGAAAAGTTACCAATTCTCAAACTGCTCAAATCTTCCCAAAGTCTTCTACGATCTAGATACGAACACTTAGCATAAACAACAGTTATAAGAATTTGTTTATCCCTCTCTTTAACCAAAAGAGTAATATTTTGACCTGTTATACACTTTACAACGGCATTCACATTGGTGTTCCACAACACCCATAACTTTCCTCCAGCACCCTCATTAGAATACATCCCCGAAAATCCATTCTTTTCTAAAGCCTATACATACAATGCTCGCCAACAAAAGGTTCCGCAATAGCTACCACATTCACTTTATAGTACTTTATCATTTTTAAGAACTACTTTCTAGAGGTACCAAGCCCCCTTAAATTTCAATACATTATAGGATTCATAAAGCCACTTTTGAGGGCCTGCTCTTGAACCTTATAGAACTCCTCTTTTTAGAACCCAACTCTCCTTCACTACTTTCTCTTGTCCTCTCATTATTTGAATTAACATCATGTGTTTTTGAAGATGCACTAATTCATTCACACCTTGAGAGTCTGAGAGAGATTGCATTACCTCAGCAGACAATAAAATTCCCTCCTGGTTGTCGGCATGTGCATCTATATCTTCACCTCTCACTGCATGTGAACCTCCCACCTGTAGATCCCGAGTAGCTTGAAATCCATCCATACTTAATGGCATGGTAGGATCAACATCTTCCTGCAACAAAACAGGGGAAACAACCACTAACTCTGCCCTTGGGCAGTCATGTTCATCGGCCCGACAAATTTGATCTTCCACACCTAGTAGACTGACATGAACATTCTTAGTAACCTTTGCATTTTCCTGCTCTAATTCCCCCTCTTCTATTTCTTCTATCAGAAATAGGTCACCCTTTTGCACACCTTCATTATCCGAACCCAAATTATTCTCTAGCAAATCCATATCTCGCTGAACAACATCATTACCCTTCAGCCCAGAGGACTCTCCAATCTCATGACTTGTAATGACCACATTATGTGCCTCCAATTCAAGATTAATCTTTAGATTCCACACCATCTCTTCCTGCACAGGTTTCTCAATGTTATTAAAATCCCCTGCCTTTGAGACTTTCGTCTCCCAGCGTCGACCAGCCCTCTGCTTTCCCACTTAACCATTTCTAGGAATTTTCTCTGCCTTTTTACACATACTGGAATTATGCTCCTGCATATTACACATACAACAGTATGCGAGAAGAGTCTCGTAAACCACAGGTTGATGACGACTTGAAGGAGTCCTGGGAATACCAATCTAAAACCCATCAATTGGTTCCATTGATGCATCCATGTCAATACATAATCTTGCTCCATTTGTTCGAGTAACGCACCTCGTACTATTATCACTTCTTAAATATGTTCCAATCGGCAGAACAAGATTCTGAAGATAAGACTCTTGGTAGAAATTGGGAGGTAAACCAAGTAAAACCACCCAAACAGGAACCAAAGATGGTTCCTTTTCTTTTGAAAAATCAGTAGTCCATTTGAAAACACAATAAAGCATACCTTCGATATCACAGGCCTCTCGAGCAAAGGCTTTATAGAAATCATCTTCTTTAGCAAATTTGAGAAATACGTGGCCCAGAGTTCACATGCTAGAAACAACAGGTTGTGCACTAAGCCCCCACTGAGTGTGAATAATGCTTGGATCACATAAGAGACGGATGCTAGAGAAGAAATGTCAAGACCAATGAAAACCTGAAAGGCTCTGCCTAACGCTCCAATTCCTCTTTCGAAAACCATATATACATTTCACCATCCAAAGTTTTTGGGGCACGCTGAGGGACCACCACTTTAGGTAAAGGAAGCAGAGTCCAAGAGACCATATCTGCGAAGGATCTTGGCCTAGAAATTGCCAAGAAACCCTTAGGGGCCTCGACGATTGCCATTTTCCTCAGAAACGGACAGACCCTAGTAGAGAGATTTTTCACCTATCCACGTTAGCAAGTTCAAACGAATATTGATGGATAAATATGATTGAGTTGAATTAATTTCCTTTTTAATTTTGTTATAAATATTTTCACTTTGTCAAACAAATAGTAAAAAATTAAAAAAATATATACAATTTCACTAATAGTCACTTTCTTAACCATTAAGTAAACAAAAAAATTAAAAAAATAAAAAGAGTAGTAAATGGGCGATAGGAGAGTAGTAAGCCTATCATTATTCATATAGTATTGAGTTGAATTAATTTCCTTTTTAGTTTTGTTATATATATTTTCATTTTGTCAAAACAAATGACTTTTTTATGAATTACATAAGCTATATATAAGTCGTTATATGGGTTGGCGGTGCCAGAACTTAATAGTACTTAAATAAATCGTTTTATTTATAGAATAAGACGGCCTTATGTAGTTAGGGGTAGGGTATATATGTACATTCCTTAAGGGAAGTTATAGTTAGTTATCAAGTTCTTTGTCTGTTTCCATGAGCTTATAAGTTCAGAATAAAAGAGATCAAGACAGATAATATTAGTTACTATGTACCTTTGGCCGGTATCACATGAGTTGGAATCTCCTTAGTAATTTTTAGGACACGGGCAACATAGTCGATTTACTTTGAATCTCTTTAATTTGTATTGAGCTGATCGAAACAGTTTCATTGTTGTTTTAGGAGGGATTTCCCTCCAAATCTCAAAATAAACCAAATTCTTATCTTAATTGCGTTGAAATAGGTAACTACAAAAGAAAAGTACAGATGCTCTACCCTTGTCTCGTCCTATTAGTTGCTTGTCGCAATGAAAAAAAAATCAAAAAATCGATTAAATCAACCGAAACTGGTGGGTACGATACAATTTTAAAATGCTTAGGTACCGGTTTTTATAATTTGAAAATCAGTTTGAATCGAACCGGACTGGTATATATATATTATATATTTTAATTTTTTATATAAATTTTTATATATTATATTATATATATTATGTGCTAGATTGCTAATTAATATAACATAAAATCTTAATCTTAAACATCAACATTAATATTAACTAATTAATATAAACTATACTTTTGATATATATATATATATATATCAAGGATAAATACATTTTTGATATAATAAATTATAATATATTTATATATATTTTTTTATAAATACTTTTTTTAAGAGAACAATCAATATTAGAGGAACCAGCTCTCAAGTCAGAATTTATGTAGTGCCACACATGTAAACAATAAATTTGAAAAACCAAACAGGATCGAACCAAAACCAGAAAAGTCAAAAGTTTCGATTTTTTTGATGAATTGATCCATATTGATTCTTAAATTTTCAAAACCAGTATATTTCAGTTCGATTCCAAAAATTTTTGAAAACCGAATTGGTTATGTACACCCCTAGTTGCTTAGTTATATATCTGGAGTAATGATATCCCGTAACCATTTACACAATGAATAATACTATGTACAAGTTTTATGTGTACAAATCTTACATGAACCCTTTATAAAAATGTGGATCCACAAAAAAAAACAATCTACTCTACCTCACTTCTTTGTTCTTTAAAAAAAGAAAAACTTTGGATGTAACCGCTTGGGAGACTCGCGGGATAACCACATCCTACGTGGCATTAATCTCAAAGCGGTTCATTATGTTCCTTTGCCTCAACATCTTCATCTCAAAATACTCCCCAAACACAGAGCTTCTTTCATGTTCCCCAAACACAAAGGGTCCATCGTTCCTAAGTAATGTAAACTAATAGAAAACTCTTGAGTAATCTAAGTACTGGTGTAATTATCTTGCTTTTTGTTCACTTTTTCTATTAAAGCAAAAGTTCGTGTCCATAACGTGTAGATGAGAACTCTTATGACTAAATCATTGAAACCAGACTACGATGACTTTCTAGAAACATTACCCAGTCCAAACCCAGTCCATCATTCAAAATCAAACCAAACTTGACCCAAATCCACAATTGACCCATCATTTCCAAAGCTTATTTATTTACTTGAGGCATAGATAGGTATGGGCACAGGTGGAGACACATCCAAGCAAAATTATTCCCAAGCAAAGTATGCCCATCCAAGAAAAAGGCTGTGAGACAGCTTGAAGAGCCGGTATGGAGCAATGGGAAGAAGTGTGGATTCACAACAAGGAGAGAATGTGGGGCCAACTGGCCAAGGAGTTGCAGGTCTTGAAGGTTGTGGAGCTAATTTCAATGGGTGCTGGTGTTTTGCGCATGAAGAGTTGGGAAGAAAGTGTTGTATGCGTACCAAGATGATAAAGTCTATCCAGCCTCCGGTTTTCTTTTCCGCACGCCACACTCATGACGTGGCCAATCGGTTTGGAGCACACGTCACGGTTTATTCAAATTGAGAAATTGAAACTCGTGCTTCATTCTCCCGCTTCAGTCTCCCTCTTCAGTCCTCTCACTCAACAAAGACCTCTCGATTGGGTACCTTCATTCTCATTTTTCTCCCCCATACCTCTCATTATTTCAAATCCTGCTCCCTCTCACTCGAAGCTTCTTTCTCACCCCGACGCCAAAACCTCATTCAGTCCCGAGCCCTAGAAATGATCCACTTCAATCTCGACGCTCTTCTCCCTCTCGAACCTCTAACTCGAAGTCTAACCCAGTCGCTGGACCGATTCGTCTCAAAGGTAGGTCTTTTTTTTTTCAATTCTGTGTATCTTGAAATTTCTACATTTTTTTTGCTCTCACCCCTTCTCTCCTTCGGCCCCGAGCCGTTGCAAGATTCGTCCTCAAATGTACTTTTTTTAAGTCCCGAACCCTAGAAAAACTCAGCCCCTTCAGTCTCGACGCAGCACTCTCCCTCTTCTCCCTCTTGAACCTCTAACTCAAACCAGATCTCTCACTCCTCTTCTCTCTCACCCCTTCTCTCTTTCAGCCCCAAGCCATTGAACCGATTCGTAGTCAAAGGTTTTTTTTTTTTTTTAAGTTCGTTTTAAATGTCTACGTTTCAATTCCACGTCTCTATCTCTCAAAGTTTCTGGTTTTTTTTTTTTTTTTGGAGCCACACTTTATCACTTCTCAATCGCACATGTTTACTTGACATTAAATTCAGGAAAGTCCACAAAGTTACTGGTAAAGAATTTAGTTTAAAGAGAAATTACGTTAATTGGTAACTGCAAGCCCTTCTCAATCCCTAGTACTTTTTTTACTCCAAAGAAAAAACCCTTCAGAAATTAGGTTACATCCCTTGTAAATTATATTTTGTTTTTGTAAAAGTGTTGACGAGTTATATCCTAATGGGAAAATCCTGGAAATACCCAACTTGAAAGAATTCAGCCTTTCAGATTTAAAGACCCCGACCAGGAATTTCAAGACGGATTCTTTGTTGGGAGAGGGAGGCTTTGGGAAAGTTTTCAAGGGTTGGATGGATGAGAAGGCACTCACACCCTGTAAGGTTGGCACTGGCATGGTGGTTGCTATCAAGAAATTGAGCTCAGAAAGTATGCAAGGTTTCCAAGAGTGGCAGGTATTAATTCCAACTCTAAGAGTCGTCAACAAAGTCTTCGTTAAGCATTCAATTTACTGTCATTTCTATGTTCTGCAGAAATATATATATATATTTTTTGGAACAGTAAAAAAGAAAAAGTGATAGTGATATTAGTTGTTGGAATCGTGTTTGGGCTTAGTTACAGCTGATATTCCATTGTGAAATCCTGCATATAGCAGTTGGGTATTTAATTCTAACTTTCCATATCATTAACAAAGTCTTTAATAAGTATGTAATTTATTATCTTTTTCTATATTCTGCAGCCTATATTTGATTATATTTTTATGCACTATTTATCATGAAACAAAAAGACGGGGGAAGAAAGAGCTGCTACTGGTTGCAACCATTTTTGTGTTGAAGTACAGCCCCATATCTCATCTCATTGTGGAATCCAGCATATATCAAATTGGGGTCCCATTTGTATCAAATGCTCTGTTGCTACTGATGGAGGGAAAGAGATGCGGCTTTTAAGGTCACCACCGATGTTCACGCTACTGGCACATTGCTTAACCTTGAAACGCCAATGGGTTAGTCAACGCCATTTACCATATAGGCCAGCGCAATAATTAGTTTTTTGATGCATACTTATGTTGGTTAATTTCAAGAAATGAATCTTACTATTCAACCAACCATCACTAATTCGGTTACAATTTGAGCTTAGGTTTGTTTCGATACCCGATTAATCACAAAAAAGAAAGAACAAAAGAATAGCAATGAGATTAGCTGTGACCCTAAAGGAATGGCAATAAGATTAGAACTTGGTCCATTGTAATGCTTCACTAGACTGGAAATCTACTCTTACTAAAGTTCAGTAGTCTGTAATTCACTATACCTGTTTCTAATCAACTAAAATCCTGGGTATAGACTAATCATTTCACTTAAATCCTTTCGGGACTTAGTTTCTCTCTACTTTGCAATTGCCAATCTGTTACTAAAGCCTCAGTCAACATGAAAAACTAATGCATTAACATCTTACATATTTTGTACTTCATATGTTATATGAAATGACCTACTGAATATGGTTTATTACCCAAAATTAGTGGTAGAGTTTGGGCCTCTGGTTAGTTTGACTAGTTCCCTATATATTTTTAGGACTTTCTAATATAAATATTTCTGCTGCCACTAATATCTTTTTTTTTTTTACTATGTTTCGATCTGATTGTGCAGTCAGAATTAAATTTTTTAGAAAGACTATCTCATCCCAACCTGGTCAAGCTACTGGGATACTGTTGGGAGGAAAAAGAGCTACTACTTGTGTATGAGTACATGCAGAGGGGGAGCTTGGGATTTATAAACAGATCTTTTATTTCTTGGGATTTAGAAGCTTGCGTTCACATCCACTGTTCTTTTTATATTTGTGAAATTTTATTATGTGTAGGAATTTGGACGTGTTTCTGTTTGCATTTACTATCTTCTTGATCATCTTGCAGAAGCAAATGGGTGCTTTTTGATCCTGATCAACCCTCTGGAATGTGTCTAAGTTTTGGATGTGGATTTTGGAGGTTATGGTAGAGCATACAAAGTGGGCATTAGCCTTTTGTGAACTGGTCATTACCCAGATTGTTATGTATTAGAAGTTGAAAGGAATGTATAACCACTTGATGAATTTTGATTGTTTGTAAAGAATTTTGAATAACCACTTGATGAATTTTGAAGTTACCATAGATACAATCCAGTTGAGAAGTTTGTAAATAAATTTGTATATGAAGTGGAGAAATATATTTCAGTTGTAAATAAATTTGCGTACTAAGGAAGAAGCGAATCTAACGATGTTAAACAGCTGTAAAAATTTCAGTTGCTGAGAGCTTGCAATTTTCTTGAACCTCAATATCAATTCTATTAGAAGTCCTTGTCAGAAGTTTATGCGCAAGAGTCTTAAGGAATTTGTGACGCTAAAAGTAATGGTCTGAAACTACTTCCACACAACTTGTTTGAGTCTGATATTCATTGTGACATTGTGTATGGGGATACAAGTCAACAACTCCAAGATAATACATGCATAGCCAACACCTAGTTTTTACAGTTCTTTCATGTTAATCTTTCCAAGCATGTTGCTAATACACTCCCTAGTCTCAATAATTATATATACATCTCATGAAAAACCAATTTCTTGGTAGATAGGTATGTCTCTAGATTAGCATACAGGAAAAAAAATATTAACATTTCCCTGCCACATTTCAACTCCAAAAATATTGCCAACTCCAATAAAGACACCTCATCGCACAGAATTGGTGAGCTACAACAACAAAATTGTTTCAATCCAAAGAGATCACTAACTAAAAAATAAAAAAGCAGATTACTTCACATTGCTTTATGTAAATATTTATGTGTTTGAATCATGTTTCAGCACCGTGGTGCCGAGCATGAAAGGGAGAATGATGATGACTATGGTGTTGGCCTTGAGCTGCAGCATTAGAGTTGATTTTGTACTTCTTTGGCTTTCCCTTGATTGCTTCAATACATTCCAAAGCTACCGCCACTTCTTTCATCGAAGGGCGGCCTTTTGGATCCAATGCTAGGCATTTTAGAGTGAGTTCTACTGCCTGTAACACTACCTTTGATTAATATTGGCCCTCCATCCTTGTGTCCATAATGGTTTTCAACTTTCTTTTATTAGAAAGAGATGGCTTAAGCCATTCAACCAGATTTTGCTGCCTGCCAGGCCTTTTTGTATCAAGTGCTCGTAAACCTGTTAGAATTTCAAGCAACACCACACCGAAGCCATACACATCACTCTTCACGTACAAATGACCTATTGAATAATAGGCAATGGCAGGCGTATTAGTTGGTTTCCTTGACCAAAAAATAAAAGATTGCACTTAATGTTCAAATTATGGCTTAATTGTCGAGTTAAATGGACATTGGAAATTCATTTGTGTATTGAATTTACAGGACTTCGTTATATAACTCTCTGTTTCCATAAATTTCCAAGATTTGTTAGAGATATCATTACCTGTTGCTATATATTCTGGAGCAGCATGACCATATGTGCCCATAATCCTAGCTGTCACATGGGAGTCACCACCAGAAGGCCCCAGTTTTGCCAAGCCAAAATATGAGATTTTTGCATTGTAGTTATGTAGGAGTAAAAATGTATATAAAAACACATATAGATAAATATGTATTATAACTGTCCTATATCCAATGATTTTAAAATTTCCATTTAATATAGGCGATGTGTAAATTTCTTTATAAACCACTGACTTGGTGGAAGCAACATATACCAGTAGCCACCATTATAATACATAGGAACAGACCAATATTTTGCAACAGGCATGATTGGATCATATTGTGTGAATGGGTGATAATCAAGTGATAACCCTCAACCAGTTTTCATGTTTAGTAATCGTAGCGCTCTATTTTATTCTTCAAAAGTCTCATGGATTAAAACACATTGACAATTATACTACAACAACAAACTATTGCAAAAAGCTATCAGGTTTAGTAAACCTATTTCTCCATTTGATCTTCAAAAGTTTCATGGAGTAAACAGCAATTTCAATTATACTCCAACCACAAACTACCACTAAAATGACAAGTTCATGTATCTTCTTCAGCAACTCTTCATAATCATCAATCAAAAAGGAGGATGCTACATTTTGTAGCCAAATCAATCAAAAGGAAACAAAAATGAATTTTAGAATAACAAGATGCTATCATTCATTTCAGAATAGCAGCTACCTTCCCATCTGGTTTTGAATTCTGATATTATTTGCAACAATTAGAGTATTAGATACTAACACTACAATTAGAAACGAAGACATGAATCATAGAAATACAAACCACATCAAGCAGTATATTTTAGGCCTTAAAATCTCTGTAAATGACTTTCTTTTCTGAAGTGTGTAGGAAAGCCAGGCAGCGAGCTGCTCCAATAGCTATTTTGAGTCATATGTCCCAAGAAAGCGGTTCAATGTTAGGATTCCCTGCTAAACCAAAAAACACATTCAGTTAACACACTAATCCAGCAAAAGCCGTTTTTGTTTTTTAAATTTTCTCCTCAAACTCGTACTTCTAAAAGGATGATTCTCCTAAAATCCTAATATCTACAAGTTTCTTAAGACAAGCACAATTGACAAAATAAAGGAGCAAAACAGAGAAACATTGAAGCCAAACATTGCAATACACAAACCCAAATTAGAGAAACAAAGAGCAAGAGAACTGTACCACACTCAAAATAACCGTCCAGAAGAAGCACCAACAGATGGACACAATTCAAAAATCCAAACACTGAATCCTAACGCAAACGGGACTAAAAATCTGCATGTGCAGGTGTGGAACTCACCACCAAGCAATTAGTTTCCTCGTCGAAAGCATAGCAATAATATTGACTCACTGAGCGGCAGCTGCAGAGAGACAAGAATGAAGATAAAATCTTTAGTTTTAAAACCCTAATATCTAAAAATTTCTCTAGACCCAAACACAACCTAGAAAATAGAGGAACAAACGAAAGAGAAATCCAAGGCAAACTTTGCAATACACAGATCCAAAATAGAGAAGCAAAAGAGGAAGAGAACTGTACCACATACCCAAATAACCGATTGGAAAATGCATGAACTGACGAACACAACTAGGAGATCAAACTGAACGATGCAAAATCAAAATAAAAAATACACCAAACAACAAAGAATCAACACACGATTCGAATCCAAAACAACCAAAACGAGAACTCTAAGGGGAAGCTTGGATGTTGAGATGAGAATTTTGAGTTTGAGTTTAGAGTTTAAAATATTAGTTTTAGTAATATTTTTGTATTGGGATTTGAAAAAGTTGAATTATTTATTATATTTTGTATGGAGATTTAGAAAAGGTGTAATGATGAGATGAGAATTTTGAGTTTGAGATGAGATATTTTGGTTACCAAATCTGCCCTAAAAACTCCACAACAGTAACTGAAGAAGAGACGACAACCACAACAGAAAAGCATGCTACAATTTCTTACTCTTGTAAGACAACAGACGGTGGGTCTCGGCAGCTATAATACTAGCAGATGACTGAAGCCGTGCGGAAATGGTGAACCCAGAGGAGAACATTTCTTACACGGTGCCGGAGTGATAGAGCCACACAGTTCCGGAGTGATGGACCACACGGTGCGGGTAGAGGGTCAGGCCGACGAAAGGACACGAGCGGGGGGAGTGGGGGAGAGAATGCGGGGGAACGAAGAAGTGAAGAAGAACACGGGAGGGGAATTGAAATCCATCTTCTTGTACCAAAATGCACGTTTTCACTTAAAAAAAGAAGAAGAAGAAAAAAAAAAACCGTAATGGAGTGCGGAGGTTGGGTGTACAGTAGATAGTTGTATACAACAGAGAAATTCATAACTCTACCTAGGGGTGCTACCCCCACCATACGGTGCGGGGTACACCCCACCCCGCCCCCCACATGGGGCGGGGGAGGGAAATCTCCCCCCGTCCCCCGTCCCGCATAGCGGGGTGCAGAGTGGGGGGGGCAATCCGTCCACCCCCCGGCACCCCTATTGGGCCTTGGACCCAAAAGCAGTTTCTAGGCTATTTTTGGCCCAGAAGCGGTTTCTGGGCCAAATGGCCCAGAAACTGCTGAAATGGGCTGAAAATGGCCCACAAGCTTTTCTTTTTGGCCCATAAAAGCTTGTAGGCCATTTTCAGCCCATAAAATTATAAGTAAAAAGAAATAAATTTTAAAAAACCAGATAAAAAAAAAAGGCAGCACTATAGTAATTGATTTAATGGCTAACAAAAGTTACTAGTCTAATAAGTAATACCTAATAAACTAATAATAATAACTAAGTTATTACAAAATTGAAAGGCTAAACAATTATAAAATTACAAACATAAAAGTGTCCAAAGGACATTGTATGAATATTACAAATAACTGAATACAAAATATGAACAAATAGAAAAATTGGGGCTTGAACTTTGAAGAGAGCTGTCAGCTGTGACACTTGGGGCGGCCCAGGCTTGAGCACATATTTATGTTGCAGCGGAGGTAGACGTCGTCTCATGTGTTACTACAAGAATTAATACTAAAATTAATAACAATGAAATCGAAATGAATATAAATAAATCAAAAGAATAAAATAAATAACAATTACCAGGTGGTCCAAATCCAGACTGATCACCACCCTCATCGGTCTCCTTAAAATCTAAAATATCCCAAACATGAATATCCTTTCCTATCGTCCAACTCTATGTGCATATCAATGCCTCCACAGTTGAAGGAGACAATGAACTACGGAAAGGATCTAATATGCGACCTCCGGTACTAAAGGCTGATTCTGAGGCAACGGTGCTAATAGGGATGGCCAAAATACAGCGGGCAATCTCAGAAATGATGGGATATTTCTTCCTTGCATTCTTCCACCATCCTAATATATCGAAATTATCATCATCATCTTGGACCATATCCACTAACAAATAGTTGTCTAACTCCGAAACCACCTCCATAGATTGATGGACTAGTGTGGGATTCTGTGCAAGGGTCTTAGTCCACGACATTCTATGCTTCTTTGTAGGAGGCCCAGTCACAGTGTCTGTAGAAGGCGTTGGGGTAGGTGTATGTGTCTTGGATGCAGTACCACCCTTGATTGCATTAAACTCATCAAACAATTTAGTTAGGGTTTCTCGGGCCATTTCATCAATAATATCAGTCCATGCCTAATTGTGAACAAGTCCCAAACCATATAACAAGCCTGAAACTTTCAGACGGGGATCAAGAATAACAGCCACATACAATAAAATATTCATTCTAGTCAAATCTCCCCAATACTTGTCATATTTTACCATCATGGTCACTGCCATCCCCCTCATCCTGTCATTGGACCCCTATGCATATCTTCTAATTATTCTTTCACCCTACATATTTGTTGACAAAATCCATGGGATGTAGGGTACAAAGAATCAGATATATTCAATGTGATATCGTAAAAAAGTCCAAGAAAATCAACAAAAGTAGAAACCACCACCCAATCATCATCATTAGGCTTTCTTAATCCCCCGTGCTCATCAAAGTATTTGACATATTGGATGTCTTCATCACCCAATAATTGAAAGGCTGCCTTATATTCTTGGGCCGCCTCCAACATCAAGAAGGTTGAGTTCCATCTGGTAGGAACATCAGTACAAAGACCCTTTTTCGATGTTATGCCCGCAACCTTTGCAGCAACTTTGAATTTCTCCAATCTAGAAGGAGAAGACCTCACAAATTTCACAGCCATTCTAACTCGTGCAACCGAGTCAACAACATCTTTCAACCCCTCAGTCACAATTAAATTCAAAATATGTACAGCACATCTAACATGCAAATATTCACCACCCAAGAATGTCTTATTTGCCTCTTTAAGATAATTCTTTAGATATCTCAAGGCAACATCATTAGACAACGCATTATCAACAGAAACAGTCAAAACCTTATCCAACCTCCACTCCTTTATTGCAGCCTCCAAGGCCTTCCCAATCGTGTCACTCTTGTGATCAGTTATTTGACAAAATTTAATAATCTTTTCGTGAAGAACCCAATCAGAATCAACAAAATGCACAGTCAACGACATGTAATTCATATTTTGGATAGAAGTCCAAGTATCGGTAGTGAGGCAAACTACCAAACCCGCCAATTGGCCCCTCAAAACATCTTTATCTTTTATATACATCTTTTTAATATCTTTTGCCACAGTGTGACGAGAAGGAAGCACAAATCTCGGTTCCAACTTTTGGACAAATTCTTGGAACCCCTTACCCTCCACAAATTGAAAAGGCAGCTCGTCCATGACAATCATGCGAGCTAACTTCCTTCTACACTCATCGGGATTATACTTCGTATACCCCTTCAATGTTGGACCCCCGGCCCCACTACTCCCATCAGCCATTTTAAAATCAAGTCTAGATTGACCCTTCTCTACTAAGGATCGCAATATTGGACTCTTCTTGCATTGTTCCTCTAAATACACCTTCAACTGGGATGTACCATGTTTCCTATAGTGACATCCATACATTTTCCCACAATGATTATATTTAGCTTGTGGGTTGTCGGGGTCACCACCCTCTAGTTTGGTAAAGTGAGACCAAACTATGGATACAGGTTTTTTGCCCTATGGGGGTTTCGGGGCAGGGCAATGTGTACTCTCAGTAGGGGTAGGAGTAGGGTTAGGTTCTGGGGTAGGGGTATTAGTTGGGGCAGGAGAGCTATCACTGAATTCTGAATCCATTTGAGAAGACATTCCTAATTCCCACACACAATAGAAAAATTTCAAAGTGCAATCTAACACAACAAGAAAAAAAAAAATGAAATAGAAAGGCATAGGGTTTGCATTTAGGGGTTTCAAAGTGCAAAAAACAAAAAAAAAATCAGGTTTGCATTTAGGGGTTTCAAAAACCCCTAAATGCATTTGGGGTTCCAAAGTGCAAAAAAAAAAAAAAAAAAACAGGTTTGCATTTAGGGGTTTCAAAAACCCCTAAATGCATTGGGTTCCAAAACCCTAAAAAAAAAAACAGGGTTTCGGATTGGAACCCTAAATTAAATTAGGGTTCCAATCCAAAAACCCCTAAATGCATTTAGGGGTTTTTGGGTTCCAAAACCGTAAAAAAAAAAAACAGGGTTTCATTTAGGGTTCCAAAGTGCACAAAAAAAAAAAGTTTACATTTAGGGGTTTCAAAAACCCCTAAATGCATTTAGGGTTCCAAAGTGCAAAAAACAAAAGAGGGGGGTTTGCATTTAGGGGTTCCAAAAACGCCTAAATGCATTGGGTTCCAAAACCCTAAAAAAAAACAGGGTTTCGGATTGGAACCCTAAATTAAATTAGGGTTCCAATCCAAAAACCCCTAAATGCATTTAGGGGTTTTTGAACCCTTAAAAAATAAACAGGGTTGCATTTAGGGGTTTCAAAAACCCCTAAATGCATTTAGGGTTCCAAAACCCTAAAAAAAAAACACGGTTTCATTTAGGGTTCCAAAGTGCAAAAAAATAAAAACGTGTTTGCATTTAGGAGTTTCAAAAACCCCTAAATGCATTTAGGGTTCCAAAGTGCAAAAAAACAAAAACCCCTATGCATTTAGGGGTTTCCAAAACCCCTAAATGCATTTAGGGTTCCAAAGTGCAAAAAACAAAAAACGGGGTTTGCATTTAGGGGTTCCAAAAACCCCTAAATGCATTGGGTTCCAAAACCCTAAAAAAAAAATAGGGCTTCGGATTGGAACCCTAGTTTAAATTAGGGTTCCAATCCGAAACCCTGTTTTTTTTTTTTACGGGAAACCCTAAATCAATTTAGGGTTTCAGATTGGAACCCTAATTTAATTTAGGGTTCCAATCCGAAACCCTAATTTTTTTTAGGGGAAACCCTAAATTGATTTAGGGGTTTCAAGCATGAAACCCCTAAATCAATTTAGGCTTTCCGATTAAAATTACTGAAGCCAAAAAATAAACAAATCAGTGAATCACAATCATTCACAATCATTCACAATTTCACATGCACAATCTTTGAATCCACAGCACACAAGTCACAAATTCCCATCCTCCATCTCTGATTCAACCCATCCTTCCTCCAATCTCCGATCAAAACTCAAAATAAAATAAAATAAAATAAAATAAAAAAGTCCAGAAAATTTGCGGAGTGACAGTGACTTACCTCTACGCTCTACGACGAAAAGAGTGGAGGCTGTGCTGCTGTGGAGCTATGAACCTCTTCCACCGTGCGTCCGGTGTCGTGTGAGAGAGAGGAGAGAATGGAGCTGCGGGGAGACTTCGGCCGAGAGAGACAGAGAGTGAGAGTGAGACTGAGTCGTGAGAGAAGGGTTCCAGAAGCAAAGGGAGAATGGGAAGGAGAGAGGCCCCCCGGGGAGGGGGGGTAAGTTTAAGTGCCTTCATGAAACGGCGTCGTTTTCTCCATTACAAAACGAGCGTTTCGTTAAGTATTTAATCAAACCGTCCTTATTGAAACGGGCCGTTTTGTCATGTACAAAACGGTGCCGTTTTGATCTTTATCTTATGTTTATGATATATATATATATATAATATTATATATATATATATAACGGAGCGGGGCGGGGGAAACCCGGAGCGGGTTCTCCCCCTCCGTCCCACGCCTCCGCTGGAAGAGCACCATGCGGACGGGGGCCCCCGTCCCCCGCTGTTTCGGTGCGAATCCCCCACCCTACTCATGCTGGGGCGGGGCGAACGGGGCGGGGCAGTGGGTGGCGAGGCCCCGCTGCCCACCCCTAACTCTACCAAGATAAAGAGAGGGAGAAGCAGTGGTGGGTCCCCTCCTTTTCTTAATTGAAGAAATGAAATAAATAAAAATAATAATAATCAGTTCGGTTTCTTGTGATAGTTGTATATTGCATAATTGTTAAAAATAACTAATCAAAACTGAGCCCAATTCCACGTTCACTCCCCCTCGCTTTGTTTTCCCAAAAACCCATGCAGACCGGCCCAATACTGACACAGCCCACAATAGCAGCTATCACCACTACATGCTTACTAGCCATCTCATCTAGCGTCACCCACACACAATCGCCTATCCCTATGGCTCCGTTTAGATTCGTAAAGTGTTTCATCTCATTTTATTATTATAATTTTTTTAATTTTCACACAAAATATAATAAACAATTCAATATTTTTAAATCTCAATTCAACTTTTTCAAATCTCAAAACAATAATAATATTAAAAATGATATTATAATAATATTTTATTTAACTTTCATTTTTCATCTAAAACTATCTTATCTCATCTCTGAATCCGAACCAGCCCATACATCATTGACTATATTCCAAAGATAAAAAAGACATACAATTTTATTATGGTCTGGGCAGAGAAATAACCAAATCAAACCAAAGAGTGAGAGGGAGAGGCACATACAATTTCCAAAGGTGCTGAAGTTGGGGGGTGAGGAACTAAACGGCATATGCAACAATTGTCAATGCACTCAAGGTGGGTCTAGAAAAGAAGCAGGTGCAAGGGCAAGATGCAAATTGGAACTAGGGTTGAAAAACTGACCCTTTAGTTCAATCTAGTACACAAAACCAAAAGGAACATATTGTTGATTGCACTGATCCGATTGAGAACGAGGAGATTCCAAACACTTGCTAGGACCAATCTTGGTGATATTCAGTAGGTTCTGAACGTGGGGGCACTTAGATAGTAAAAGTGTTTCATCTCATCTCATCATTATAATTTTTTTAAAATTTCACACAAAATATAATAAACAATTCAACATTTTCAAATCCTAACACAATAATAATATTAAAAAATAATATTCGAATAATATTTTTTTTAACTTTCAGCTTTCATCTAAAATCATCTAACTATCCAAACCGCACCTTAAGAATTCCAATGAACTTAAACAAAAACTCAATATCTCACCCCAATACAAGAAACCTAAATTCCCTATATAGAAAAATGAAATAAACCTAGCATATATTTATTGTAGAACACATCAATAATGTAGAGAATTAGAGAAACTACGGATGAGAGTACTTACATGCTTTTCAAGATAGGGACAACGCAGATAGTAATAGCAAAGCAGTGAGACAATGAAGATTTTCAGCAAAATGTGAGAATGAATAATAGGTTAAAAACAAATTAAAGAAACATAATTGAAGAGAGAGAGAGAGAGAGAGAGAGAGAGAGAGAGAGAGAGAGAGAGAGAGAGAGAGAGAGATTGTGTCATTGACAAAAAAGATAAGGTTTGGAAGATAGAGAAACTTCGGGAAAGCAGAGGATCAAGTGAAAGAGAAGACTCCGGATTATGTCTCTTGCTTAACTAGTTATTTTAAGTTGTATCAGCCCCTAAGACATTATGTAACGTGCCTTTTATGTTACTTAGTAGTTAATTGCTTTGGTGGGTCGTGGGCAGTGCTGAAAGATCCAGGCCCTAGACAGAGAGTTTGTTATCCCTTCTTTTTTATTTTGTAAGCTGGCTCATGGCATTTTGGTGTCAGTTTATTGCTTGTTAGTTTAATTCAGCCCAGTGCCCATAGCAGAGAAATTCAGCTACGAGAGTTTGACAGTATGGATACTGCCAACGGAACATTATAACAATATCTAGAGAGTAATAGAGTTCTCTTATTCCCATTAGTATCCTCCTCCTTCCTTGTGGATGTGCTTCCCTCGAAGAAAGCTTTGCCACTGTGATTTCCCCTGTTAACCTCGGTGTGTTACAAAAGTGATATCAGAGAGACAGATCTCTATACTGAATGCCCTAAAGAAATCCATACAATCATCTTCAGATGTTAGCCATTAAGAGGCAGAATATTTCCATAATACAATAACCAACAGCTTTAATAGTAGAATCAGAATACCTGCCAAGGAGAATCCTCTGCAAGCACAACAAGGAGGAATGGAGCTATCAGTTAGCATAACATGGGATAAGTGCAAGCTAGAACAGTGCTTGGAGTTTTCTAGCTTCCATGGTGAAGACCTAGCTGGTTGGATTTACAAAGTAAATCAGTTCTTTGCCTTCCATAATACCTTGCCACATCATCGCATTAGATTAGCCTCATTCCATATAAAGGGCAGAGCCTTGATCTAGTTCAAGGACTTGGAGGAATTTGGCCTACTCATAGATTGGGACTCTTTTATCAAGTATCGTTGGTGAGGTTTAGGCCAAATGCCTATGATGACCCTATAGAAGCCCTCACTAGGCTACGGCAACAAGGGCATGTAGGAGATTACAAGGCTAGATTTGAAACCCTGTCCAATAGGCTGAGAGGACTGTCTAATACTTATAAACTGAGTTGTTTCCTCAATGGGTTGAGAGATGACAAAAGGCTGCCTGTAAGGATGTTTAATCCACCCATCCTAACATCTGCATATAGCCTAGTAAAATACAAGAAAAAAAAAAAAATCCTAACTACCCAAGACAACCTCCAAGTTTAGTGCTCCTTATTCCCCTGATCTATGGATACCTAAGAGACCCAACTCTACTCTAGTGGAGTCTAGTAAAAATGTGCCAAAATCATCACTACCAATCTAAAAGATTAATCAAACCCAAATGGAGGAAATAAAAGAAAAGGGTCTTTTATACTAGATCCCGAAATTATACTTGTTAGAGGAAGTATTGCTTGAGAAAGAAGGGAGTTGTGATCAAGAGGAAGTACATGCTGTGATTGATGGAGGAACTTAAGGGGTGGCTCTGAATGTTATTCATGGGAATCCTGAAATCTCATTTCATGCATTAACAAGGTCTCTTAACCTAAAAACCTTGAGAATTAAAGGGAAAATTTGTGCTCGGTGGCTAACCATTCTTATAGATATAGGGTTTACTCATAATTTTTTAGACCCCAGAGTTGTGAACAAAGCCAAGTTACCTTTAGACCATACTAAGAGAGTCAAGGTTAGAGTTACTAGTGGTGAGTTGATCCCTAGTGAGGGAAGGTGTAATGGGATCAGGGTTGAAATTCAAGGAACCACATTTAATGTGGAAGCATATGTATTGGTGTTGGCAATGTGTAATTTGGTTCTAGGCATTCAATGGCTCAAGGAGTTGGGGCCCATTTAATGGAAATTCAAGAAAGTCACTATGAAATTTTGCTATGGTGGAGAAACAGTGTAACTACAAGGGCTAGCTGCAGCTCAGATGATTGATGAGGGTTCCATCAACAAATTTAATAAACTGCAAAAAAGAGCGGTAATCTTGCAAGTACTAGAGGGAGAAATGAGCAAAGAACCCGAGAGTGGAAGTGACCCTCCAGTAGTAGTACAACCATTATTAAAGCATTACTAAGATGTATTCAGTGCGCGTAAGGGACTAACTCCCCCCCTCCCAACCCATGAAAATACTATTAATTTAATTCCAAACACTAAGTCAATATCAATCAAACTCTATAGATACCCCAACTTTCAAAAAGATGAAATTGAGAAAATAGTTTAGAAGCTGTTGAATTCTGGGGTTATACAACCCAATCAAAATCCTTACTCTTTCCCAGTCCTATTGGTGAGAAGGACTAATGGTACTTGGAGATTGTATGTGGATTATAGGGGACTTAAGAATGTTACCATTAAGGATAAATTTCCTATATCAGTGGTGGAGGAACTGATGGATGAATTATATAGAGCAATTATTTTTTCCAAACTGGATTTAAGGTGAGGCTACCACCATATTTGGGTCAAGCCTGTAGATGTACATAAAACTACATTTAGAACCTACCAGATTTGATTCTAGCCTATAGATGTACATAAAACTGCATTTAGAACCCACCAGATTTGGGTCAAGCCTACAGATGTACATGAAATCCTAGTGATGCCCTTTGGGTTGAGAAATGCACCCTCAACCTTCCAAAATCTTAGGAATAAGGTATTTAGACCGTAGTTAAGGAAGTTATGTCTTTTTTTTTTCTTTTTCTTTTTTACGACATTTTGGTGTATAGCAAGATAGAAGAGGAGAATTTGAAGCACCTACAAATGCTTTTGGAGACTCTGAGGCATCACCAGCCGTATTGTAACACCTTGCTCCCCACTAAGAAAGACGTTATTTTTTTTAGAAAATCACGGGAGCCGGACTACTACTACTAACCTTGACTTAAAAATATTTTCTTTTATTATGAAGGAAGTGTTAGGTACTGATGAATGTGTGAAAGTGCATTCTAAATACCCTATTATTGGATTAAAATGCTAAAATGTGAATAAAAATCATAGGAATTAATGTGAATTCTTAAAATGAGTTTTTATTTACATTGGGATACTCCTAAGCAATTTTTTTATGTTTAATTTCAGAGTTTATAAAAGAGCATGTCAAGCCCAGTCAAATTCAAATGAGGACATTCATGGGGTTTGAGAGTAATTTGGAAGAAAAGAAAAAGAAAAAAAATCACAAAAGGAAACCACAAAAAGTCCAAGCCCGAAATTCGTTAGGATACAATCTGGATATACTTTAGTCTTTTGACTGTAACCTTTTACTCACATATCGGATTGATACGATTCTTGATGAATTAGAAAGCTATCTTAAAGGGTTATAAACTTGTCTCTAATAAAACTTTCCAAATTCAAACTCCTGAAGCAGGTACATAGCTTCCAAAATGAGTCCTAAAATTTAGGCGATTTTTTTATGCAGAAATTATGAAGATATTAGGGTTTCTTTCCTACCCTATATAAGCATATCATTAGCACAAAATAGGGAAGAGGCACAAGAGTTAGATTTGAAGAGAGGAAAAAATCACTTCCATGGCCGCCGTTCACTTCAGTTTTCTCTGAAAATTTTTGTTGTCCATTTTGTTTATAGGTAACTAAATTCTCAAGTAAGGCTAGGGATGAACTTGCACATTAGATAGTATTTTTAATTTATGTATTTGATCTTCAATTACTAAAACTATTTTTTTTATCATTCTCAATTCATTGTTGATGTTTTCTTCTCCGAATAATCATAGAATTTATTATGTTTATGGATTCAGTCATACTTTTTCTATTAAATGGATTAGTTCTTTGATTATGTTTGGATCAATTATTTATCTATATTGATTTATTTCTTTGCTGCAATATCGCTCCCTGAGTATATTGCATCATTGAATTTTCTCAATAGGGATAGTAATTTACGTATTTTAAAAGTGGTGAATGATTTTTTAAATGGTTACATTTGATTTAATTTTTGTTTATAAATCTATACATTCCGATTGGGAATTTCGGGAATTGAATTCCTAATTGAATTATCCAATGAATTAGAATAATTAAAATACCGGAATTGTGCAATGGATTCCTAACGCTCTACTATTTGTCAAATTTGAGTACTTTTTCCGTTAATCACTTTGCTTCACTTTAATAATTTGCAGTTAAAATCAATCTTTGTTTTCGATTACTTATTTAATATTTTTTTTTAGTTTCCTTGTTCCTTCTACTATTCTTTTAATTTGTCTCCATATGGAATCGACACCCTAAAACTGTGCTACAACTACTGCGTTATTCTTTAGACATAATCAAGTTTTGGCGCCATTGCTAGGGAGACGGTAGAAGAATTGTGAGATAGTTTTTCTTTTCAGCAGTTTGTAAAGGCGGTAACTTCGTTCCCTCTTTTAACTTGTTGCATCTTTATTTTATTTTATTTTTCTTTTTGTAGTTTTTTTTAGTGTTGCATTTTTCTCTACCTTGAATGCACAGGTATAAAGATGTCTTGGGTTGGTTTGCTTGTAGACTTGTGTTAGAGTCAAAGTCAGAGTCTTATTTTTCTAATCATTTGTTTGAGAAAATGAGTGAACACGAAGATCAACCCGCTAGGACCCTTCAGGATTACCTCCACCCTACACAAATAGCCACACCATCATGCATCATATTTCCCGCTAATACTCGCCAATTAGATTTTAAAACATGGATGATATAGTTACTCCTTACTTTTCATGGCTTGGAAAATGAAAATTCATATGTGCACATTAGGGAGTTTGAGGAAGTAGTTGCGACATTTCATAGTCAAAATACAACTGATAACATTGTGAGACTTAAGTTCTTTCCTTTCTCTTTGAAGGATAGTGTTTGAGCTGAAAAATTGCATATTTTAACTGTTTAAAACCAATTTATTTCAACTGGTTCGTGACATTATTATTGGTTTTAGATGGAAAAATAGTTAATAAGCATAAATTCGAGTTGTGATTTTTGTTTGATTAATATCATGTTTATGCTTAATTTTATAACTATGATTTAATTAGAAAATATTTCCTCACATATTTAATAATCTATTTTCTTTTTAGTTTATTTCAAGTGTTATTTTTATTTCTTTATTTCAGCTTAAATAAAATTCACATTGGATCTGACCAAAAGCGCATACTAATTGAGAGGAATGAAGAGAAGGAAGGATAGCTTTCGGTGGACAAACACATGCGACACAAAGTAAACGAAAGGAGGCTTCTTTCGCGGCAAACCAAAATGGAAATTGCATGCAAACGGAACCACGTTTCAACAAAAAGATAAAAAGAGCCGAAAAATAAGAAAAGAGAGAAAAGAGACGTGGGAGAGTTGGATTTTTCAGCTTGAGAGTTTGGACGTAGAGAGCCATGCATGTTTCGGTGCTTGATTGATTTTAAAGGAAAAGCAGCAGGAAAATAAGATGAAAGCAGCTAGCACATGCAATGCAACTCACGGCACATGAAGGAAATGGACAGCAAACTTGCAAACTCTTAACACACATGCAGCACACAACTTACATATGCACGGCAGCAACAAAGCAAATGCAGAAAGTTAAAGCTAAGCTGCAGCAGCACATGCAAGATGGAACTCACGCACACATGCAGAAAACACATGCAGATCACACGGAGCAGAACCATGCACATGGCTGGACGGCTGGCAATTCTCTTTTTGGATTGTTTTTTTTTCCTTTACATCTAAGGAGCTGCACGCTGAACGTGGTGCAATGCTGGAACTCACGGATGGAAGGGAAACAAATCACGCACTCACGGAACAGTTGGACGCAGCAGCTTTTATTTTTATTATTCCTTTCGTTTACAGACAGGAGGGACCGGACAGATGTGGAGAACGTGGTCTAAACATTCCTCACATAAGCATGTGGCCAGCTTGGATGATTACGTACACCAGGGGCGGCAGCTAGCTGGCCTTCTTCTTCTTTTTACTTTCTTTTTCATTTTTAAGGACTTAGAGCTTGCGAGGTGGAAGGGAGCTGCGGAAGGGAGTTGCAGACCGAAGGGGGTGAAGGATTTTATTTTTCTGTCTTTCTTTCTTTTACGTTTTAGTTTAGAGTTGCAGAGCTGGAGCTTTTACCGTTACGTTCAGTTAGCTTTTTTTGTATACGAGAGGAAGACTTGTTCTCCATTTTATTTTTCTCCTGCTTTACGCTTCTGAATTCCTTTTCATTTACATTCGGTTGGGCTGTATTTATTGTTCTGTTACTGTTGAAGTTTACGTTGGTTGGAGGGATACACGAGTTTGGACTCTCTCTAGGCTGGATCTTTCCTTCCTTTCTTTTTCATGTTTTTGAGTAGCTGAGAAGAGTTACAGACCTGAGAACTGAAGTGGACGTCGGCAATTTTTAATTTGAGTAGTCAGATTCATTTATTTATTTTTGTTCTTAGTACAGACCATTGTTCAGTTGGTTTTCATTACTTGTTATTATTTTTTTTATTTGCTACTTGTTTTGAGTTTACGTTGGAGACGGAAAGCTACTGAAGCTACTAGCACTTATTTTATTTCTCGTTCAGCACTTTCACTCTACTTTACTTTCGGTGTTTGTAGTTTTTACCGTCAATATTTTTTTTTCCCTTCTCCGTTCCAGACCTTGGCAGCTGGATTACTTTTTTTTCCCTTAGTTTATTTTCTGTCGTTTACGTTAGATTGCATTCAGCTTTCATTATTATTCTTTTCTTTTTCGTTCGGCGTTTGATAGTTTTTTTTTTAGTTGTTTTTTTTTCTTTTGTTTCAGCATTTACTAACTTACTTTTTTTCATTTCAGAACTTTTACCTTAGTTTCTTTTTTCGTTCAGGCGGCAATTTTTCTCTTTACTTTTGGTTGTGGCGTTCAGTGTATTTGACTTTCTTTTTTCGTTTTCGGCATCTATAGTTTCTTTTTAGGGGATTTTATTTTATTTTATTTTTTTTCTCGTTTAATGTCTTCAGTTGTTATTTCTCCTTAGCTTTCATTCGGCGGCCAGTCTTTATTTTTTTTTTCCTCTCTTCTTGTTTTACATTGTCGTTGTCCAGAACTTAGGGGTCGGTTTCATTTTTTTTTCTCTATTTTTTTTATGACTTTGCTTAGATTAATTTTTGCTACTAAAAATATCATGTGTAACTAATTACTAAAGCTTGGGTTGTGGAATGAGATTTAATTTATTTTAGATTCTAGTTTGATGCAATATTTTGTTGTGTAATGTTGACTTCACTAAATTACTAGTCGGATTCAAAAGGAAAATAGATTGCGGCTCTTGCTCTTGTTTTGTTGTTGATGTAAGGCACAACAAAAACTTGAATTTATCAAGGCCTCTTTCGATTGATTACGAATATAAATTTGGCTAGTAAATTAGAGAATTTCTTGAGAAAATATTGCAAAAACTTGAGCTTAATTTTTATCTTCCGAATATCAATTCCTTGACTGGATTGTTAATCGAGAAATTATCTAGAATCCGAAATAAAAAGAATCTCAAACCCAACCCAAGTGTTTGTTTATTGTTTCTTGCAAGATTAATTCATTTGCTACACCCTTTCTCTAAGTCTCTTAGTTTTGGTAATTTTAAAAATATAGATCCACATCAATTTTCATCCTTCATAATCGATACATCTGTTACACAAAGAAAATCTCACAAACGCTTTGATAATCCCTTTGTCCCTGTGAATTCGATCTTGGGACTTACCCTTGTATTACTTTGACAGCTTCTACGCTTGGAAGACAACATTATAAGCTGAGTCAAGTTTTTGGCGCCGTTGCCGGGGACAACTGGTGTTTATCAGAGTATTTTTTTTTTTTTTTTTTCTGAGAGGATGTTTATGGAGCTGTGAACCTCTTCACAGCCTGGGTGATATCTTTACCTCTCATTTTACTGGTTTACTGTTAACTTGTTTTGTGCTGAAGTTGCATGTCTGGTTGGGCTAGAGATAGCACACATAGACTTGCTAGGACTGAATCATCGACCTCATCATCGAGTGCATCATCTGTTTCTCTTAAATCATCAGCTGACACTGATAGCAGCATGGCTGAAAATGAGCATCATGATAGGGAAGTGGAGAATCCAAACAGGACACTTAGAGAATATCTTCAGCCTGTTAGGACTAGCACACCTTCTTGCATAATTTTACCTCTTAATGCAAATGCTTTTAATTTCAAACCTGGGATGATTCCATTGTTACCACACTTTCATGGTATGGAATCAGAGAACCCTTACTTGCATATCAAAGAGTTTGAAGAAGTGTGTTCCACATTCATGGATAGAACATGCACTGAAGAGGTCATAAGATTGAAACTGTTTCCATTTTCCTTAAAAGACAAGGCTAAGACATGGTTGAATTCCTTAAGACCAAGATCCATTGGGACTTGGCAAGAAATGCAAACTGAATTTTTAAAGAAATTTTTTCCCATGCATAGAACCAATGCCTTGAAAAGACAAATCATGAATTTTTGCCAAAAGGATGTGGAAACATTTTATCATTGTTGGGAACGATTCAAAGACCTTTTAAATGCATGTCCTCATCATGGATATGAGAATTGGAGGGTCATCAGTTTTTTTTATGAGGGGTTGCAACCAAAAATGAGACAATTTGTGGAAACCATGTGTAATGGAGCGTTTTTTAGCAAAGAACCTGAGGAAGCTTTTGAATATTTTGATTATCTAGCTGAAAATGCACAATCATGGGATACATCTGACATTCATGATAGGTCGGAAAGTTCGAGGACAATTTCAGGGGGTGGGAAATATAATCTGAGGGAAGTAGATGATTTGAATGCTAGGTTGGCTATGATTTCTAAGAAATTAGAAACCATAGAACTGAAGAAAGTAAATGAAGTACAAGCTGTACCTCAGATTACCTTGAGCTGTAATATTTGTGAGGGCCAAGGACATTCAACTAATGATTGCCCAACCATTCCAGCTTTTAAAGAAGTTCTTTTGGATCAATCTAATGCTGTTAATATGGTTGCTAAATCTTTTTCAGGTCCTTATTCCAACACTTACAATTCGGGATGGAGAAATCACCCTAATTTCAGTTGGAGGGGTGAACAAGCTGCTTTACCTGCACCCAACATAGCTGGTCCTTCACAAATTGTACCCTACACTACTCCAGGAGGTCCAGGACCATCTCAATATGCCAACCACATGTTACCAGTTCAGAAAAAGAACCTTGAAGACAATTTCCAGCAATTATCCACCAACTTTCAGCAGCTGTCCACCAATTTTCAGCAATTCATGCAAAGCCAAGCTGCTATCAATAGTCAAAATTCCCAAGCCATTGCTGACATTCGAGGGTCAGTCACAAGGTTGACCACAACCATGAGCGCTCAAGAGAAAGGGAAGTTCCCTGCACAATCTCAACCTAATCCACAAGGCCAAAACCAACAATTTCAAAGTATGGCAGGAGATCCAAATGTCAAGCAAGTCAAGGCTATTACAACCTTGAGAAGTGGTAAGGTGATCGGCATCCCAGATCAAGAGGTAGAAAAGAATGGTAACATTTCTAACCCTCCTTCTGAAAATGAGGCACATGATCCTTTGGAATCTAAAAGTGTCCCAAGCACTACACTTGCACCTTTTCCTCAAAGGTTAATCCCTTTGCACAAAGATAAGCATCACGCTGAAATCCTTGAAATTTTTAAGCAAGTTAGGATAAATATACCATTGTTGGATGCTATTCAACAGATTCCTACCTATGCTAAATTTTTAAAGGATTTATGCACCGTGAAAAGAAAATTGAATGTGCAAAAGAAAGCTTTTCTTACTGAGCAGGTTAGTGCTATTATCCAAACCAACACTCCTCCCAAATACAAGGATCCAGGATCCCCTACCATAGCTTGCATGATAGGGAACTCAAAAATAGGCCAAGCATTATTAGACTTAGGTTCAAGTGTGAACTTATTGCCTTATAATGTTTATGTTCAGCTTGGATTGGGTGAGTTGAAATCTACTTCTATCACATTGCAGTTGGCAGATAGGTCTATAAAGATTCCTAGAGGTGTTGTGGAAGATGTTTTGGTTCAAGTAGACAAATTCTACTATCCAGTAGACTTTGTCGTACTCGACATGCAATTGACTAATCATTCTACTTTCCAAGCACCGGTTATCTTAGGAAGACCTTTCTTGGCTACTTCTAATGCACTCATAAATTGTAGAAGTGGAGTTTTAAAATTGAGTTTTGGAAATATGACCTTGGAGCTAAATATTTTTAATCTTTGCAGGCAACCGCAAGAAGTTGAAGAAGTTCATGAAGTGAATTTGCTGGAAAATTTCATTGATGACAATTCTGCACATTACTTTCAACTTATTGATTCTTTAGAGGAATTTGAAGAAGATTTGAAAATATTTGATAATATTAATGACTCATCTCTTGTTTCCTCAATAGGTCAGCAAGTTACACCACCATGGAGGCCAAAATTTGAGCAACTTCCACCATTGACATCAACTCTCAAACCTTCGGAGGAGCAATCCCCAACTTTGGACTTCAAACCTCTTCCATTGGAGTTGAAGTATGCTTTCTTAGGACCACAAAGCACTTTCCCTGTGGTAATTTCTTCTCACTTAACTAGTGAACAAGAAGATAAATTGCTAGATGTGCTTAAGAAGCATAAAAAGTCTATTGGATGGACAATGGCTGATATAAAAGGTATAAGTCCCTTGGAGTGTACCCATAGGATTTATTTAGAAGATAATGCAAAACCTTCTCGGGAAATGCAAAGAAGGTTGAATCCCACAATGAAGGAAGTGGTTAAAAATGAGGTGTTGAAATTGCTTGATGTGGGTATCATTTACCCCATCTCGGATAGCAAGTGGGTAAGTCCCATTCATGTAGTTCCAAAAAAATCTGGGCTTACCATTGTTAAAAATGATCAAGATGAATCGATTCCTACAAGAATTCCTACTGGTTGGCGCATGTGTATTGATTATAGGAAGTTGAATGCCGCCACTAGGAAAGATCATTTTCCTTTGCCTTTCCTTGATCAAGTGTTAGAAAAAGTCGCTGGACATGCTTTTTATTGTTTCTTAGATGGGTTCTCCGGTTACTATCAATTGGAAATAGCACCAGAGGATCAAGAAAAGACCACCTTTACTTGTCCCTTTGGTACTTTTGCTTTCAGGAGAATGCCTTTTGGTTTATGCAATGCACCAGCAACTTTTCAAAGATGCATGCTTAGCATTTTTTCTGACATGATTGAGAACACTCTAGAAGTGTTTATGGATGATTTTTCTGTATTTGGTGATTCATTCGAGGTTTGTTTAACCAATTTACAAGCTGTTTTGGCCAGGTGTGAAGAGAAGCAGTTGCTACTTAATTGGGAGAAGTGCCATTTCATGGTGCAACAGGGCATTGTTCTAGGACATGTTGTTTCATCTAGAGGACTTGAAGTAGATAGAGCAAAAATCGATTTGATTTCTAAACTTCCTACACCTAAGTCAATGAAAGACATTAGATCTTTTCTTGGGCATGCGGGTTTTTATAGGAGATTTATCAAAGACTTTAGCTCTACTTCTAAGCCTCTATGTAAGCTATTGATGAATGATGTAAAATTTGATTGGACACCCGAGTGTCAAGAAGCTTTTTGTCGGCTTAAAACTTTGCTAACCACTGCTCCGATTCTTCAACCTCCTGATTGGTCACTTTCTTTTGAAATCATGTGTGATGCAAGTGATTTTGCTATAGGAGCTGTTCTTGGACAGCGTAAGAACAAACTTCCTTATGTCATTTACTATGCAAGTAAAACTTTGAATTTTGCTCAAAAAAATTATTCTACTACTGAAAAAGAATTACTTGCTGTAGTATTTGCTTTAGAGAAGTTTCGTGCATATATTCTTGGTTCTCCTATAGTCATCTTTACTGACCATGCAGCTCTCAAGTATTTATTGACAAAGAAAGATGCAAAACCAAGGTTGATTAGATGGATACTTTTACTCCAGGAGTTCAATATCATCATCAAGGACAAGAAAGGAGTAGAGAATGTGGTAGCCGACCATTTGTCTAGGCTCACAGTTGCTGAAACTGAACAACCAACACCTGTTCTTGATTCTTTTCCTGATGAACATCTTATGTTGGTTGAAAATTTGCCTTGGTTTGCTGATATAGTTAATTTTCTGGTGACAGGAAAAACACCACTTCATTGGAGTGCTCAAGATATACGAAAGTTCATGCATGAGGTGAGATCGTTCTTTTATGATGATCCTTACCTTTTCAAGTATTGTCCTGATCAAATCATTAGAAAATGTGTGCCTGAGCATGAGATGCAAGCTGTCCTTTCTTTTTGCCACAGTGAGGCATGTGGGGGTCATTTTTCTGCACACAAGACAGTTGCTAAAATTTTACAAAGTGGTTTTTATTGGCCTCATTTGTTTAAAGATGCATATAGTTTCTGCAAGACTTGCGAGTCATGTCAGAAATTAGGTGCTGTCACGAAAAGAAACATGATGCCTTTAAAACCCATTTTGGTCATAGAGATTTTTGATTGTTGGGGAATTGATTTTATGGGGCCATTTCCTTCTTCTTTTGGTTATTTGTACATCTTAGTGGCCATTGATTATGTTTCAAAATGGGTCGAAGCCATACCATGTAAAACAAACGACCATAAGGTGGTGCTTAAATTTTTGAAGGAAAATATTTTTGCTAGATTTGGCATGCCTAAGGCCATCATAAGTGATAACGGCACCCATTTTTGCAACAAGCCTTTTGCTGCCCTCTTGCATAAGTATGGCATTCACCACAAAATTTCTACCCCATATCATCCCCAAACAAATGGCCAAGTTGAACTTGCTAATAGGGAAATTAAGACCATTTTGGAAAAAACTGTGAGTCCGAACCGAAAGGATTGGTCTTTGAAATTAACCGATGCATTATGGGCATATAGGACTGCATATAAAACTGTTTTGGGTATGTCTCCTTATCGGTTAATCTATGGTAAGGCTTGTCACCTCCCTGTTGAGCTTGAACACCGTGCATTTTGGGCCATCAAAAAGTTTAATTTTGATCTTGATCAAGCTGGATCTTTGAGGAAATTACATCTTTGTGAATTAGAGGAACTTCGGAGGGATGCTTATGATAATTCTAAGCTGTCCAAGGAACGTATGAAGTCTTTCCATGATAAGCATATTCAAAGAAAATCATTTGAGCCTAATCAACAGGTTTTACTCTACAATTCTCGACTTCATTTGTTCCCTGGCAAGTTAAGATCCCGATGGAGTGGCCCCTATGTGGTTAAAACAGTTTTCCCTCATGGTGCTATTGAAGTTGTCAATCCTCAAAATGGAAATGCTTTTAAGGTTAATGGTCAAAGGCTCAAGCCTTTTATTTCTAACTTTGTACCTGAGGAATCTACTCTACATTTGCTTGATCCTAATTGATGGTTCTTGATTTATCCTGTTCTTTTCATTGTTTTCTGTTGTTTTTTTTATTTTTATTTTGATTACATTCCTTTCATAGCCGTCCAGGTACTTCCTTTTCCTCTTTCCTTCAATTTTTCTTTGAATTTCAGTTCTTATTTTAGTTGTTTTGCCCCTTAACTGCTCTCTTTGTGTAAATTCCTTCATTTCTCTTGCATTATTGAGGACAATGCTACAATCTAGTTGGGGGTGGAAGAGAAGTTATTTCTCTGTTTGCATGCCTTTTGGTCCATCTTGGGGAGTACTAGTAATGAGTTGAAAGCAGATGAAACTCCCCATTTTTTTGAATTTTACAGATAGAGCTAAGAGTTGGCTATACTCATTGAGACCACAATCTATTGGGTCATGGAATGAGATGACTCAGGTCTTCTTTAATAAATATTTTCCCCAACATAAGACCAATGCTTTAAAATGGAAAATCTCCACATTTGCACAAAAGGACAGTGAGACTTTGTATCAGTCTTAGGAGAGATTTAAGGAGCTATTGAGTATGTGTCCTCACCATGGGTATGAGAATTGGCGCTTAGTGAGCTATTTTTATGAGGGACTTACACCTAGAGAGTGTCAATGTGTGGAGATGATGTGTAATGGTGAGTTCTTACAGAAAGATCCTAATGAGGCCATAGAATACCTCAATGAGTTTGCTGAAAAAGCTCACACTTGGACTGGACCTAGTGCTACTGAGAGCAGAAATAGGTCATTCCCTGCAGGAAACCTAAATGGTGGTGAAATTTACCATCTCAGGGAAGAGGATAACCTAAAGGCTAAGGTTGAGATGCTCACTAGGGAGCTAGAGGTGTTGAAAAATAAAGACTTAAAGCCAACACACGTGGCTAATCATGCAAAGTCTTTTGGACCATGTTTTGTGTGTGGCGGGGTAGATCACCTTGTCCAAGAGTGTCCCACATTTGCTGAGATGAGAATGATGTATAAGGAACAATGTAATGCCTTAGGTATGTACAATAAACCTTTTACACCTTTCTCTGATACCTATAATCCGAGGTGGCGTAATCACCCCAATTTTAGCTGGAAGTTTGAAAACCAGCCACCTGCACAACCCCTAGCTCATATCCTGCACCTTCATCTTCTAGGAGTCCTTTAGAAGACACTTTGCATGCTTTTATTGACGCACAGGGTAAGACTAACCAAAAGTTTGAATCTTTGATTATGTAGGTTGTTGAAGAAAACAAAGAGATAAAGAGTCATATATCCAAGATAATGAGCTCCTTGAGTGTGAATAAGCGTGGCAAGTTTCCTTCTCAAGCTCAATCCGCACCCCAAGGTCAGCATATGGCACAAAAAAATTTAAAACAAGTCAATATCATTGTGACAAGAAGTGGTAAGTCCTTACACATCTGAACAACTGATAAGCCAAAGGATGTTGAAGAGGAACAAAGCAATGATAGTACCGAGTTCCCCAAGGAAGCCGAGGTAATCAAGAGTCCAGTTAAGGTACCATTTCCTCAAGCTTTAAAATTTGGTATACGAACTTTGGATTCTAATAATGAAATCTTGGAGAACCTCAGGCAGGTAAAGATTAAATTTCCTCTTTTGCATGTTATTAAATAAATTCCCACTTATGCAAAAGTTCTTAAAGATTTGTATACAATTAAAAGGAAGCACCATGTTAAGAAGACAACATTTTTGACAGAGCAAGTTAGTGCTCTAATTGAGCAGCGAATTCCTCCTAAGTATAAGGATCTTGGTTGTCCAACGATTGCATGTAGTATTGGGAATCATATGTTTGGACAAGCCTTGCTAGATTTAAGAGCTAATGTTAATTTGATGCCTTATTCCATTTATTTGCAGCTTGGTTTGGGTGAAATTAAGCCTACTTCTGTTGTGTTTCAGTTGGCTAATCGTTCAGTTAAGAAACCGAGGGGGATAGTTGAGGATGTTTTGATCCAAATTGACAAGTTTTATTATCCTGTTGATTTCTTAATTTTGGACACTCAATTAGTTGTTGAATCTAACTCTAAGGTTCCTCTCATATTAGGTAGACCTTTCCTTGCTACGGCTAATGCACTTATAAATTGCAGGAATGGGTTGATGAAGCTATCTTTTGGAAACATGACCATGGAGGTCAACATTTTCCATATTGAGAAACAGCCAACAAATGATGAGTGCCACCAAACATACATGATTGATGCACTCATAGACAATTGAGTTCACACAACTCATGATTTTGATTCCCTTGAATATTCCCTTGTGAATTCTAAGTTTGATACTATTAGTGATTCATTTGATGTTATTGATATTTGTGCTATTTTTTATGAAACTCAGGATTATGACACACAAGCTTGGCAATAGAAATTTGAGGAGTTGCCTAAGAAATGTGGAAAACAAATTCCTGTAAGTATGAAAGCACCAAGAGTTAAATTGAAACCTTTGCCTAAGTCTAAATTCTATAAGGTTAAAATGGAAACGTTTCATGATAAAAATATTCTTAGGAAGAGGTTTAAACCTAATGACCGAATATACTTATATGATTTTGGATTTCACAAGCACCAAGGGAAACTTCGGTTTAGGTGGACTAACCCATTTGTAGTAAAAAATATTTTTGAAAACGGGACAGTAGAAATAGAAGATTCTAAGGATGGTCGGATCTTTAAAGTAAATGGTCAATGCCTTAAAATTTTAATTGATAAGCAAGTTCTGGAAGTGGAAGACATTCCACTTGTGGATCTGGTCTATGAACCTTGACCACACCACCCAGCTATGTTTTTCTTTATTTGTTTTGCTTTGTTTTGTTTTTATTTTCTCTTATTTTCTTTCTTTTTCTTTTTGTTTGCTGTTGTTTTCTTTGTGTTTGTTTGTAGGTTAGTTTCATTTTATCAGTTCAGGTTACCATCTTTGGCGCTTAGCGAGCTATCCACGTCACTCATCAGGTGTATTCTACCATTTTTAGTTACTCCCTATTCAATTTTTATGCTTAAACATTGAGGACAATGTTTCATTTAAGTTGGGGGTGGTGGTGCAAATTCAGTATTTAAAATACTTGTTGGAACTCTGTAGCATATTTTCATGTGTCAATTTTTTTTAATTTGCATCACACATGCATCATTTTCACATGTGTACTCATTCTCATTCATAGCCATCTTCGTGAATTCACCAAAAACCCACCATAATCATTTTTGCTGAAGCATTCATAGAACCCTTAATGCACTCATCCAAGTTTTGTGGTAAGATGGTGGTTTGACACATGTAGCTAGAGAACTCTTTTGCTTAAGTATTCATGTGAGATTGGAGATGATTGAGAGTATACAAATGTAGTAAATTGTGATAAGCGTTTATTGATCTGTTGAATTTGGCACTTTTTTTGAGAATATCATTACCTGGTTTGTGGTAAGATGGTGGATATACTAGGGATATGACGAAAGTCAACTTAGGATCAATACTTGAGCCTTTCAAGCTAACCCTTTCCATCATAGACCCCTAGTAGCCAAGTTTGAGCCAATAAACACATGTAGCTTTTTCTTTTCATATGCCCATATCATCCATACCTCTCCACAATAACCTATACATTAATTTTCCTACCCTTTTTACTTCCAAGTGTATACTAGGTGTGGAATTTGCATTTTCTTTCTTTTATTTTATCATTTTCAATTAAAAAGAAGAAGAAGAAGAAGAAGAAGAAGACAGGAAAAAAAAAAGAGAAGAGTACAAGTTGCAAAGTGTTCAATTGAGTGAGCTTCGAAAGGAAAAAAAAAAAAAAAAGGTTGGTAGAAATGGAAAGAATACCAAAGTGGTATGTGTTTGTCCATCAAATTGTTGAAAAAAAAAAAGAAGAGGAAGAAAAAGGAAAAGCATTATTATTTGATGATTTGAAAAGTTGAAGAGTACATCAAGTGAGAAATGTGGTCTATTGAGATATTTAATAAAATTCCATTTATATATACTTGGAAGTTTTTGAATCCCTTTTCATCCTTTTTTTTTCATATAGCCCTGAACTCAAGCCATGTTACAACCTTTTATATTGACCGTTCTGATCCTAAGTAAGTTGTTGGAAAGACTGGTGGAAGTCTCATTTGTTAGTGGTCCTATCATAAGATCAATGTTTGCTTGTTGTTTGTACATAATTGCCTAATTTTTCATGAGAGTGTGTGTACACCCATTGTCAACTTTATAGAGAGAGCCCTTACACGAAACACTATTATACCCGTGATCAGAGTGACACCCATAACACAAGCCTTGGATTTCTCAATTAAATAGAAAGATCTAAATATATTTTGTAACTTATAGGTGTGTTCTTGAGTGATGCTGTTAAGATCTGTTGACAAGAAAAAGTAGTTGATCAACCAAGTCCTGATGCTTCCTCTAAAATGTACATATTGCCTACTTTGGTATTGAGCTTTTAATCAAGAATTTGTTGCATTGTTAATTCTATCCCATTACTTATATCACTTGTATCATATGGGATGTTGGATTTTGAGTTGTCTAAGGTACATGTTTCGTATTTTTTTTTTATACTGCCCAATTGGTTTCCTTGTTCTCTTGATTTGTCGTAGCAAAGCCTATCTTGATTCTAGATTATAGGGTAAATATATCATAATTCTTTTACTGATGGTATTTTTTTTAATAGGAACACAAAAAATGAAATTGGACGAGTTAACTAAATATGTAATGGAGTTGGAGAACAAAAAGAGCAAGGAGGACACTACACTTCCTTTTTCAAGTTCTAAATTTGTTTAGATTTGTGTGTATCATCATATTTGGGATTATAACATTAGTATTATTACAATGTTTTTATCATATTTGGTACTGTTGGGATTTAATTAATTTCGGTATATTTATTGTTTGGATTGTAATTTTGTACTTATAGTTAGTTCTATATTTTTTTTATAAATATTGTGATTTTAATATTTATATAAAATTAATCAGGTCAAACAGGTTAACAGGTCATGTCCGTGCCCAAATGGGTTAAAACGGGTAGTGTCGTGTTGTGTTAACATAAACGGATTGAAACTAGTCATGTCGTGTCGTGTTAATCATTTTGGTAGGATTCACTAACGGGTCGTGTTGTGTCAACCTATTATGTTAATAAGTCGTGTTAGGATTTGAAATTTTGACACGATAAGCTTAGTGGGTCGTGTTCAGGTTGAGCCATATAGTATACAATACATGCTTTGACACAACCCGTTAACACGATTTGACACCCCTAACAGAGGAAACTAAGAGAAGGTGGATATCAAAAAGAACCATCAAGGAAGCTAATGGGAGGGGAGTTGTTAGCTGGCCCCACTTCAAGTGATCTATGTCTAGATTACTCAAATATTTGCCAAGCATTCCAATTACATACACAATATTTGGGTGTGTGCAAACCTGAGCATACATTAGGCTCCCTAAAACTGATGCATAAGGGATATACTCCATTTGTTTCTTTTCAATATTGTTCTTTGGGCAATGGAGCAAACTTAATATGTTACCTTTTGCAATGGGCACATCCCCAAATGCATAATTTTGCATTCCAAACCTACTAAATATTTTCTTGACATTTACCTCTGTGATAATCCAACTATACCACTTGATCTATCACAAAAGATGTCACACCAAGATCTTTCATTTCAAAGTGTTTCGAAAGAAATTTCTTGGTTTCATGTAACAGGCCTATGTCACTACTTTCTAGTAGAATGTCATTGACATATAGCACAAAAAATATAATTTGCTCCCACTGATATTATGATAAATACACTGATCCACAGCTTTTCCATAAAACCAAAATAGGAAACTACTCGATCAAACTTTCAATACCATTTTCGAGATGCTTGCTTTAATCCATAGATGGATTTCTTTAATATGCAAAACAAATGAATCGATTCATCAATCTCAAAGCCCTCTGGTTGCATCATATATATTGTTTTCTCAATGTCATCATTGAGATAAGCAGTGTTTACATCCTTCTGATGAAACTCTAAATCATAATGAATTACAAATGTCATAATGATCCTAAAGGATTCTTTCAATGAAATTGGAGAGAAAGTCTCTTTATAGTCAATGCCTTCCTTTTGAGAAAAGACTTTTGAAACTAAATGTGCTTTATACCTCTTAGCATTGCCTTTAGTGTCTTGCTTGCTTTCAAAAGCCCATTTACAACCAATTGGTTTAATACCATTAGGTAATTCAACAAGGTCTTAAATGTCATTGTCCTTCATAGACTTTAACTCATCTAGCATTGCACTAGTCCACTTTTGGGAGTTAGCACTATGTTTGGATTGATTGAAAGAGATTGGATCATCTTCCAACCCTATATCAAACTCATGCTCTTGGTGATAAATAATGTAATCATCTAGAATTCTTGATCTACCCTCCCTATTTGATCTCCTTAATGGCACTTCCTGTTGAGGTTGTTCAGGTTATTCCGCATTAGTAAGAGGCAATTCAGAAAGGGTTTGATGATCTGCATCTGCATCTTGTACTATGACAGGTGTGACCATCTCACCACCCTCAATATTTGCTAGAGGTATTTCAATTTGTTCCTCTTCAAATACAATATCTCTAGGTTGTGTACTCCCATTATCCTAAATATCCTCAATAACGGTCTTACTTGAATGGCAATAAAACTTGAAACCCTTTGATCTCTCAGAATATCCAACAAAGTAGCAACTAACTATTCTTGAATCTAGTTTCCTTTCATTAGGCTTATAAGGCCTAACTTCAGCTGGACAACCCCAGACATATAAATGCCTAATACTAGGTCTCTTTCCAGTCCATAACTCATATGGAGTTTTAGCTACTGCTTTACAAAATACTCGATTGAGAATGTAAACTGTGGTCTTTATGGCCTCTCCCCATAGTGACTCTGGTAAAGAGGAATGAGTTATCATACTTCTAACGATGTACTTTAGGGTTCGATTTTTTCTCTCAACTACACCATTTTGAAGTGGAGTCCCTGGCAAGGTTTATTGAGGAACAATGTCACATTCTTCTAAGTACCTCGTAAAAGGTCCAAAACATTGTTTACTTGATCTATCATATCTACCATAGGATTCACCACCACATCCAAATCTAACGGCCTTAATTTTCTCATCAAGCTGATTTTTAGCTCCAGCTTTATAAGCCTAAAAAACGTTCAGTGCTTGTGATTTTTCACGTATCAAATATAAATACTCATAACAAGAATAATTATCTATAAAAATGATAAAATACCATTGACCATTCTAAGATGTTGTAGGGAATGGACCACAAATGCCAGTGTGTCTCACTTCTAAGATGCCGAAACTCCTGTTAGCACCTATTTTCCTTATATTTGTTTACCTACCTTTTATACATTCAACACAGATTTTAAAATCTGAAAAATCAAAAGGATCAATAATTCCAATTGGCACAAGCATTTCAATTCTCTCTTTTGAGATATGTCCCAACCACTTGTGCCACAATACAAAGGAATTCTCATTAATTAATCTCCTCTTTGTACCACAACTATTTACATGCAAGGTTTCATTTGTCTTTAAGTGAGAGGCATCCTAGTCCAACAAATAAAAATTATCATTCAAAGAGCTAGTACCAACAACATTTGAATCTCATAAAGGACTGAATTTCTCATTTCTAAATGAACAAGAATAACCAGATTTGTCCATACAAGAAACAGAAATTAAATTCCGTCTAAATAATGACGCATAAAAAGTCTCATCCAAATCTAAATAAAAACTAGACTCTAATCTTAATCTATAGACTCTGATTGCCTCCACATTAACTTTATTGTCATCTCCCAAGTAAATAAATTTTTCAGCATCACTTGGTTTTCTATACTTTGGGTAACCCTATATAGTAATACTTATGTGAATAGTAGCTCCTAAATCTATCCACCAAGTGTTATGTGGCACAATAGCCAGATGAATTTCAGTGCAAACAAAAAAAGAAAAATCATCTTTCTTTCCAAGCCACTTTTTATACTGGAAACAATTCTTCTTCACATAACCATCCATTTTGCAAAAGTAACAAGCATAGACTTTATCCTATTCTTGTTGCACAATTGCATGTGAAGTTCTAGCATCCGTAGTTTCCTTGGCTTTATCATTCATCTTTCTTTTCTTGGTGCCCTGATTTACATGAGGAAAAATTGCCATGTGAAGACTTTCTGACATTTCTTGTTTCAATCTCTCTTCCTCTTGTACACAATAAGAAATAAGCTCATCAAGAGTCCATTTCTCCCTTTCATGAGTATTTTAATTAATTTTGAAAGAACCAAATTGTGCAGGAAGAGAAATTAGAATGAAATGAATAAGAATTTAATCAAAAGATTCTAACTTTAGTGCTCCCAATTTAGTAACAAGATTGGATATTTCCATAATATACTTCTTTATGTTCCATTTGCCATTATACCGCATTGAGACAAGTTTGCTCAAAATTGACCTGATATTTGACTCAGGTACTTCTTGGCATTTTCCTCTTCAAGCATTACACCTCGAATAGAATCAGGAATAGAATACTTCATTATCATAAGACTCATGCGATTAGTGCAATCCCATTTTTCTTAAGCTATCATCTGATCAGTAGGCTTGGGAGGTTCATCAACCTCGAAAGTTATACAGCCTTGGCAAAACAATAGCCTTTCTTTGGACTAACTATTGAATGCATATGCTAATCTGAAAAATTATGCAATTCACTAATAACTACCTTGTACCATTTACCCTACCAAATATAACCTTCCTTTGGGTCAATTGTCATTCGCATTATATAGATGTAAGTTGATATAATTCATTAAACTTTTACATTTTAGGCCAAGGAGAAAATCTCCATGATAGAGGTCACTCAGGCGACATATCACATGTATATTTTGCAACTGAATATCTCAAAGAAAAAAAGATCATTCATACAAATAAGACAATATTAAACAACATGTCTACAATAGAGATATTCAAAGATTTTTTTAAATTTTTTAAATAGTATTAAAATAATAAATAATAATATTCTATTCTATTATTTTATTTTTATTTTTATTTTTTTTAGAGAGACTCCAAAATATCCATTGCCATCAAAAGAAAGCCATACAATCCGAGCATTACTGCAGAAAATTATCTCAATCACATAATCTTATCGGATAGAATGTGTAACACCCAGATTCAGTGCCAAGCATTTTTAATTAAAAAAAAAAGAGATTTATTTATACGGAAAGCCCATTTGAGTTTTCAAATATGTTTTTTATTAAGTAGATTACAGGCCTAAAATCTCTATTTTTGTGGATTGTATTTTTCTTTGGGTTTGATATTTATGTTAAAATTATTTTTATGGGCCCTATCCGATTACCCAAAAGTCCAAGCCCGTGAGATCAAGCCGACTCCACGTCGTACAGGTTCCTATGCATGCTCAGCTCCATCACTTCCGTTCCCACCGCATGCACGCCTCTCTCTCTCATCTCTAGGGTTTTCTTTTCAATCCTCTATATATATAGTTACGTTTATCCCTCCTATATGAAAAGAAAACTCCAAGCCCCAAACCTCCTTTGAAGCCTTCCCTTCCATGTTCATTGTTCCCCTCTTCAAGCACCACTCCAAGCCGTAATGCTTCAGTGAAGCACCTCCTCCATGTAGCTGACCATCCCCATTGCCCAGTCCTACGTGAAAACTAACAACCACCACCCACATGCTCGGCAACCGTAAAACCATGCCACTTCCACACCAAAGAAGTCCCTGTTTTTTACCCCCAAAATAGCGGAAGTAGTCTTCCCTGCCGTGGGTCTCAAGCTAGCCACCCCACACTGCCAGTCTCCTTCACGCCATTGCCACCTATACGAAGAGTATCGCCGAGCACTACATGTCACTCCAGGCTCGCCGTCTTTCTCACGGTAAGCTAGTGGCACCCTCTCGGTTTATTCTCTCTCTCTATCTCTCTCTTTGTCACTCATCATCACCTACTCTCTCTCAAATATCTCTCTTTCTGTGTTTTCAGCAGCCCAATGTCCATTGCGTGCCATCTTTCTTCCTCTTGGTGTTGCTTTGTTTCTGGTCTTATATTTTAAGTGTAAGCTTCTTACGCGCCCTCTGTTCCCTTCGTGTATTATTTCTAAAGTATAGTGTAATTTTGTTTTTAAGTGTTAGCCTATCTTTTGCAAGAGAAGTTTGTTTTACATTTATGACCTTGATATTTGAAGGCTATATCCGAATATTTGTTGGTTTAGTTTCTTCTTTGTGCTTATTTTAAGTAGAACCTATTTTATGATGGCCTTGTTTTAGGTCTCAAATTAATTTGTATATGTACTAATAGTATTTTATTTAAATTATTTGAAGTATCTATTTACAACTTGATTTCACAGAAAACATTAAGGTATCTGCATTATATTATTTAGTATTAATTTTAGAAGTTGATTTTAGTAGTATTTTAATTTAAAAGATTTAATTGCATTGGGTATTATTAAACTTCTTGTAAAGTTGAATAATTACGTTAATTCTAAGAAAATGAACTTATTTTAAGAGAGAAGGTTTTCACGACTTATTTATGGAGCTTATCGTAATCAAAGTATTCTATATATATATATATATATATGTCGTTAGTATTTTAAACAAGTGGATTTATTGATTTTCATGATTAACTGAATATTTATTTGGTTATCTTTTTTTTGGTATGAACTTGATTATGTGTTATTGAGGAATTTAGGAAGTGGTGGTATTTTTTTGAGTTTAAGAGAAATTTTAGGTTTTTGAGGTATTACAATAGGTATTTCAGGTATAAATATGATATATATGCCCAATTGGAGATTTATTCAAATTACATGAATTTTTATAGGTGATGATTGATTTTCGTTCAGTACTGTTGTGGAGAATTTCTAAAAAGCTAAGAAGTTCAGGTAAGCGAGGTTCCTATGGTAGGTTTTACACAAATATTTGAGACTAAGGTTGACTTTTTGAAAACTTTGCATGTTTTGTTATGAATTGAAAACTTGGGAAAAACAACCCCAGTGATTTCTTTGCATTACTCATGAAATCAGTATGAAAAAAGGAAAATATTTTCTGACATGCATTGTGTAGACATGAGCTATATTTTTGTCATGCTATCTGAAATGTGAAAAAGAGCAATATGAAAAATCTGAAAATTTGTGCATTTATTTTGAAAGATGCTCCGACTTTGGTTTTCAAAATGTGAGAATGATCTAAAATATTTTGGTACTCTTTTTTCTTTTGATATGGCATCTGAAAAACCTTTGGCATGGTATACTGATTTTGTATCTGACTCTATCTCTGCTCTGCTCTATTTGGGTTGGTACCAACTTCTCTGTCTCTGACTGCACCTATTTTGGAAACAAAGTGGTTTTTATGTGGTCTTTCCTGTATGCACACTCGGGACTTCGAGAATAATAAGGGGAAGATTCACCTTTGTCTCTACTCAGTTTTTGCCACAGGGATAGCACAACCCTACCACGGGGGTTAAACATGGTCTCTGCTTTATGAGATGCTTTGTTTTGATGTGATGATGATACTCAGGTTATGTTATGCCAAAGTTCTCTGGGTTTTATATATCTTAAAACCGTCGCTCTGTTAAGTTTGAAAACATGTTTTGCTCTGCATGATAACTCTGGCAAATATTTGTTTTGCATATTGTACTCTATAAATGCTCATGTTTGCACGCTAGTATATGTCATCTGCTTACTGAGTTGTTGATAACTCACCCCTTATCTCCACAACATTTTTCAGATGATTTTGGATATTTCAGCTGAAGATCAGATTATGAAGCATTGGGTAAGATGATTTTTAAAAAATGGTGGTTTAAGCTTAGAGAGTTTCTATATGTGTATTGACAAAATTTATTAAGAAATCTTATTATGTTCTAATGATTTAGCATTTTGAGAAATTATTATATTGAGGAAATTAGTTGGAATCAAAATTTCTTTATGATATCAAGAATTTGGAGTCTGTAAATATCTTGATGAAATGTTAATTTTAAGTTACAGGAAGTAACTCTCTAACCCCTGTGGGACCGGGGCGTTATAGAATGCAACCCTAATTTATTTATCTTTCCACAGAACCACCTAAAGAATGTTTTTGTCAACTGTCTCAACGTCCCACCGTGTACAAACTATCGCAAAGTTATGTCAAACCACAACTCTTATGCACCACACACAAGAGGTCCAGCAAGTCTTATATCAACTAGATCAGCAACATTCATTGGCATTTTATCGATTTGGGTACTGTAATACTGCTCTATGTCTCTTAGAATTTTAATATCATCACTTTTGACAAAAGTTTATTGCAACACCCTTTCTTCCAAAATGACCCGACTAACCAATGCGATGAATGTATAACTCGCTCACGATTGTTTGGGAGGTCATAATTGATCACCTAGGAAACATGTTGAACATCAAGCCCCCAAGCCCAAACATCTGTCGTTATTAAGACACGGGTTTGACCAGCCGAAATTCTGCCATAATTGCATCTCTTTCCTTTTGAGGCATGTCTGCATGTGAAACAGTTAAGTTATTGCTATGCATCTTTTCAGTTAGCCAATCCACCTTTCGCTTAGTGTTGCAGAATATAACAGCTTGGGTGATTGTAAGTGTGTCATAAAGATCACAGAGAGTATCAAACTTCCACTCTTCCCTTTCAACTGCAATGAAAAATTGCTTGATGCCTTCCAGAGTCAATTCATCAAGTTTCACAAGTATGCGAATAGGATCTGTCATAAACTAGTTTTTCATCTCCTAAATTCCATAAGGAAGGGTAGCAGAATTCAAGAAATTCGGGTTGGTTAGTCAACGGTCAACTAGGTCAAATTCAATAGGCAAAATGGTTAAGGGTCAACCCTTGGGTATGGGCATGTGATATAATTTGGCCCACAAGTATTAAACACTAGGGGTGTGCTCCAACTCTGACTGGGACTCCGAACTCCGACTCCAAGTCCGTTGACATTTTCGGAGTGGCTTTGATTCCGACTCTGAGTTCCAACCACTCCGACTCCGTCAGAGTTAGAATCGGAACGGAGTTTGGACGGAATCGGAATTCTCAGAAATTTGCATAGCCCTATTAAACACAATGGTCTTATAACTTGGACCAATACATGGCCAAGACCATCACATATAAACCCAATCCTTACTTAACCCAATTCACGTTACATTTATCAAGGATTGGACCAAGGAATTGGACAAACTAAAGCAAGCCCAAGGCATGTGTTAAGACCCAAGTCCAATTCACCTAATAAACCCTACCCGAATTTAAAACAATATGACCCATGAATAACATTGCATGACTAAGTTACTGTAGTAGAAAGAAGCCACCAACGTCGTCACTATTCCGATCAGTATTCTGGCCACCGATTTGGTTGACCAGACTACTTTTCCAGTAGATCTGGACTAGGGAACACCAGTCAGGACATTTCTAGTGTCCTCTCATGCCTCCAACAGCCCCCTTTTAGTCAACAACTGAAAATAAAATAAATAAATAAATAAAAAATTGGTCACCATAAGTAGCAATTTTTTATAGATCTGGTGAGCTCCATACCAGCAACCACCACAACAACTCAAGAAAAACTTTTCGATCATCCCAAAAACTCCATAAGGAACTTTGGGTGGTGAAAACTTCACAAAATACGAAATCTTATTTAACAAGTTTTATTTCCACACAACTCTAACAAAGAGGGTCTGATACCACTTGTTGAATTTATATAAATCCCAAATCGCCAAGATCACTTGTCAAATCTGTGTAGAAATCTAGCCAAGAGAGTGTACATGTAACCATTGGAGAGAATAGTGCAGCAGTATGGTCTTCCACATCCAAGATTCACTCTCTAGAGAAAACTCGATGCAATGTAATGTGTAGAGTTTAGAAGATGAATCTGAAGTGGGGACCATGACCTATATATAATATCCAAATTTTAATTTTTCTCATCATAAAATAATGGAATTACATTAGTCTTTAATGGGTCTCTACACATGAATTGGGCCCATACCACTTTAATACTCATAATCTGATAAAAAATCATGGCTTCTAGAGATGTGTCAGTGGTCTAGTTATGTCACTTTATTGATCACACTTATTGAGCCTTACAAACATTATTCAAAATTTATGTTTGGCAATTATACAATGTATGATTCATAATCTGTCTGACACAAACAACTCGGCACCTAGGCTCAACCATGAGTCTCGAGACATCTAAGCAGAACAAAGAGAATATGCAAATGGGACAAGTCAAACAAAAAATTCACTCAATGACGAATGATTTGCTTCAAACAAGAATCACTCAAGGACAAACGACCACCATCAGCCAAAAATCTTTTAGTGGTGAACAATCTCTTCAAACAAAAACCGAAAGCAGCAACTAAATGACCTGGATTTACCTCTCTCAAACTTACTGTTTGAATTTTACTTTCATTAACAAAACTCCTTAGGATTCCATGAGAATCCCAAGGGACGAATGAGCATAACACACTTTCCTCAATTTGAATCGTATGTAACTTCAAATAATCCACATCCCAAATAAGAGCCCAAGGCTAATAAAAGGAATAAAGTGGATGTGCAACGACGATCAAGCCCCACTAGACAAAAAGTTTGGAAACCATCCACCTAACCTAGAGCATTAACTGCAGGGTCACCCCGAGCAAGCACCTCAGCTCTTTATCTTCACCAGAGCAGACACATGTTGAGCAACAATGCTCGCCCTAACCTACAGCACTCTTCTCACTCATTGAGGAAACTCTTCAACAAGAAATAAACTTTATAAGGAAAACAATGCTCTTCCCAAGATACAAGGCTCTTCCAATCAACAAAGATGACATGGACCAATAGTTAGGGCTCAAACAGTGCTCGGGCACGTCAGCACCTTGTCTTCACTAGAACAATGCCCTAGAGCACTCACTCGGACATTTCAGATCTTCATTATCACCAAGACATGGCTGCCCTCAAGCCTCACCAAAGCGCCTCGAGCCCTCTCCATACTCCAACAAAGTGTCTCAGGTTTCCAAGTCTTAAATTGTAATTTGGATTATTTACATTAACCATTTTTGCTTATGGTGAAAACTTTTTAGAATGGTTAGGTTGTCCTAGAGTCAAGCACTCAAACCTTCCGTCACAGCATTGCGGTTGAGCATGCCTCTCACCCCAACAAATAACACACATAAGCCTTCTCCTCAGCAAAGGGTCATGCGACCCTCCCACTACCTCAACGACCAAGTGTTAACAACGCAAATGCGATTGAGGTTAACACTCGCAACCATCAATTGAAGACCAAAGGCTAGCAGCGCAAATGCATCATAGCTAGCCTTCACCCAAGTAGTGGTCGAAAACCTCTCCTGACAACCCATCATGCCAAGTGTTAGCAATGTGCATGTGATCGAGGCTAACACCCGCACCTGACAATCAAATGCTAGCAAAGCACATGCAATCAAGACTAGCCTTCTCCCAAGCAATGGTTGTGAACCTCTCTCACCCAATTACAAAGTCAAGTGTTAGCAATGCGCATGCTATTGGAGCTGGAGCTAAAACTCGCACCTCATAAAAGTGGTTGAGTAATCCTCTCACTACCTTATCAAGAAATTTTGGCAACACACATGCGATCAGGACTAACACTCTTGCCATAATCACCACTAGCCAGTTGCCTCTAAGGATGAAACTCCAAGCTCTATAACCAGCCTCACTTGGGTTGCTTTTAGGAATGATTCAACGGGCTCTACTATGATGCCTCCCATCCTGCTTGGGATTTGACAGAGATTAAAGCTTCAAGATATGCAACAAATGGTTACATACCCATTTACATTACGAATAATATGCAATGCACCTAGCATGCATCTAACATGATGAAATAATCATAGCAGAATAAGTAATCCATATTAGCAATTGTACTAGAATAACTAATATCCCAAACTTAGAAATAACCTTAAAGCATAGCAAACTTGTTCAACATCCATCAAGTAAAACATACATACCAAAATGTATTGGAGTAGCATACTCCTTACTGAAATTTAAACCATCAACATGTTTCTAAATTACTGATTAAGCACAATAAACCAAAAATAACAAATAACATTATCAATAACAGCATTCTTCCATCAAAGAAGAAACTCTCATCAGTCAACTTCATACAGTCCTATTGTCTCTTCCTAATTAGGACCCATCTGCTCATATCTTGCCACAGCTTCTACCATTGGGAATGGTAATGAGACTACCACCATGAGATTTCTACAAATCTCAATAAGTTATGCTAAAAACATACAAACAAATTATAATAACATGGCTAGCAATAAACAAGGCATATATGCATGAAAATAGACTTGTACTTCATGAAACTCTATTTTTCTCTCATCTAGACTCCTTTACAAAAGTCAGAGTAACATCATAACATCATCTTTTAATCTTATGTATGGTACCCATGGCTCCCCTCACAACAAGCATGCACCTCTAGTTATCTTCACCACGTGACAGGTAACACCCATCAATGACTTCGTCTTAAGAGTACCCGAGCTTCACATAAACGTCCTTCACATTAAGTACTCTCTAGCCGCCACCAACGGGAAGGCACATATATACCCTTGCTCTAGGATCATTTTTCAAGTTTGTTAATTTTCTTTATCAATTTAGGAGACTTCACTACATATTGATGCACTCTAAAGTAGACAGGGGAGTTCCACTAGGATAATCTTCCATCCTAGTTTGAGTCATAATATATATATTTTTTTAAAAGGTAATACCCTTATGCCATTTCATTATAATAGTGAAGAACTATAAGGAGGGTTTTCCTCCATGGTTACAATGAATTCAGAAATGGTAAGAGCATCTTTTGCAAGTAAATGGGCAATTGTGTTGCCATTTCTCCTAACATGAGAAACATCCCACTTTGCAAAATATTTAAGACATGATCTTGCTTCACACATATACATACTGAAGCTACCCCAAGCTTCCTTTTCTTCTCTTAAGGCCTTTGTTACTTGCAATTAGTCCCCCTCAAGTACAGTCTTTTGTAGTCCCAGATCCAATGCTAGTTGAGCAGCTACAAGTGCTCCATATAACTCTACTAGTAGAGGGTCAATTGTTTCTTATCACGCATGGTGGCTATAACCTGACCCTTACAGTCCCTGATTACTACTCCTATGCCAATCAGTCTGTTTTATTTATCCATAGCACCATCCCAATTTACTTTGAACCATGACGATAGGGGAGCCTTCCAATCATCACGTGAGGAACAGAATTGGGTGCCTCTCCTATTGCTCTGATGCAGTAGCTCCCCTTCAGCCATCATTTCCACCATAATTCTAGAGTCTCGAGCAATTACATTAGGGTGAGAGAATCCCCTATTAAAAATGAAAGAGTTCCTTCTCCACTACAGCTTCCTGGCTACTACAAAAAATTCTTGTAAGTCCACTTCAGATAGAGCCATAGATAGAGCCTCAAAAAAATAGTACCATAGGAACCTAGGAGAAACTGCACTTCTGAAGCCTTTTTCAAGCATTGACCCCATGCATCCATAGCTACCTCACAACTCCACAATGCATGAATGGCACTTTCTTCCTCCCTACAACAAATAGGACATAGGGGGTCATCACCACTTTCCTTCTGAAAAGGTTGGATAGAGTGGGGAGAGCTTCTTCATAGGAATACTTTATCTCCAAGGGTGACATGAAGCTGCCATATTTTATTCCATACCTCTTTAAATCTGTTGCTTGTTGAGGCTTGGCCTTCAACTTTCATTTCCCTTATTTTCTCCATATGGTATGCACTCCTTAGTAAGAAAGAGCCCTCTTTGGTCCCCTGCCATATCACTCTGTCCATAGTATTCATAGAGCTAATGGGAGTATGTAGGATCAAGTTGGCTTCTTCCTCCTCAAAAATTTCTTGAACTAATTTTGTCTTCCATCTTTTCATGCCTGAGTCAATTAGTTCTACAACTGTAGCATTAGCATCTAGCACCATAACTGGGCTTGTGACCTTGCTAGGATTAGAGAGGCCTAGCCATTTATCTTTCCAAATTAGTATGTTGGCTCCTGTACCCAACCTCCAGCTAGACCCTACCTCTACTACATGTCTGGCAGCAAGGAGGCTTCTCTACACTAAGGATGGATTGGATCCCACCTTGGTTGTTTGGAAGCTTGACTTTAGAAAGTACTTGGCCTTGAGGACCTTTGCAGCCAGAGAATTAGGATCTTGAATTAGTTGCCAGCATTGCTTGGAGAGCATTGCTTTGTTAAAACTTACAAGATCCCTAAAGCCTAAACCCCTAGCTAATTTGGTTTGCCCCATTCTTTTCCAAGAAATCCAATGTATCTTGTGTTCCTTCTCTTGTTGGCCCCACCAAAAGTTCTGTATGGCACTGTTAATGGACTATAGTAAAGTGATTGGTAGCTTGAAGACACTCTTGTGTAGGTTGGGAATGTTTGTATCACAGCTTTTAGGTAGACTTCTTTCCTTGCCTGAGATAGGGTCTTTACTCTCTGATTGCTAAGCCTTGTTCTGATATTGTCTAGAATGCTATTGAAAGATTTAATTTTACTTTGAACCACCACAGATGGCAAACCAAGATACTTCCCATATGGCATGGCTATCCTCATCCCTGCAATAGATAGAATATAGTCTTAGGTGAGTCTTGCAGTGTTCTTACTAAAAATGATTTACATCTTTTCCAAGTTGAGTCTTTGGCCTGATGCCATTTAATAGACCCTTAGTAGCCCTATCAACCTGCTCCACTCCTCTGCATTTGCCGTACTATATAGTAGGCTGTCGCCTACAAAGAACAAATGAAAGATCCTCAATTGGCTTCTCACAACTAGTACCCCATGTATGCGCCTTCCTTCTTCAACTTTGTATATTAAATTTCTCAAGGCTTCTACACATAGTATGAATAGGTATGGTGACAAGGGGTCATCTTGTCTAATGCCTCGAGTGGGTAGAAAGGTTGCTTGAGGTTCACCATTTACTAGAAGGGCATATGAAACTGTCTCAATGCATTTCATCACAAGTTCCACCCATTTGTTGCTGAAACCTAGCTTGTAAAGGACAGCTCTTAGAAAACTCCATTCCACCCTATCATAGGATTTGCTCATTTCTAACTTTAAAGCCATGTAACCCTCTTTGCCTACAACTTTACACTTCATAGTATGCAAAGTCTCAAAAGCCACAATAATATTATCAAAAATTAGCCTATTAGGAACAAATGCAGATTTAGATGGTGAGATGATACAAGGGAGCACCTTTTTTAATCTATTTGCAATAACTTTAGAGATGAGTTTGTAGAGTACATTACATAGAGAGATTGGTCTGAGTTCTGTCACTCATGTGGGTACCTTTTTCTTTGGAATAAGTGCAATGTAGGTACTGTTGATGTCTCCCATACTGTCCCTTTAATTAAGCACATTCAGCACAGCTTTACACACTTGACGCCCCACTATTGACTGGTGTTTTTGATAGAAAATTGTAGGGAATCCATCTGGTCCTGGAGAGCTTAGGCTATTCATATGGAAAAGAGCTTCTTCAACCTCCTGCTGACAGTATGGCTTGGTCAGCATTTCATTGTGGGAGGTAGTCACTCGAGTCTCCAAAGAGGAAAGGCATTCAATAGGGTTGTTGGGATTTGAGGAGGAGAACAGGTCTGTATAGTATTCATTGAATAGGTCACAGATTCCCCCTCTTGAGCTTATAACCTGGCCATTATTGTCAACTAGTTTCTTGATGGTATTTGTTTTCCTCTTGTGAGAAGCAATCTGGTGAAAGTACTTTGTGTTCCTATCACCCTCCATCAACCACCTATGTTTGGCCCTTTGCTTCCACTTGAGATTCTCAGCTTCCAATATCCTATCCACCCCTGTTTGCACCTGTTTAATCTCCTCATTTAAATGACCTGTGTTCCCTTCCTACAATTTAGATAAGAGTGCCATCTATTCATTGATCACCCTCTTTGAGTTTCCAAAAGTCTGCCTGCTCCACTTTTGTAGCTTTTGTTTACATTGTTTCAAGCCCTCTGAGGTGTATTGCATTTTATTACTTGCCAATCTGGGTGCATGCCATGCTTCTTCTACTGTTTTAAGGCACTCTTCATGTAGTAACTAGCTGGCTTCTAATCTAAAAGGCTTGGTGTTTCTGTTGTCATTGGTCTACAATTGATCTAAAGCAACCCAAATAGGGTTATGGTTTTGATAAATGGTCAATTATTCGGAATTAATACTCTTAAATATCTTGACTTAAAAGAGCTTTGCGAGTTAAAATAAGAGTATTAATTAGATAATATGACTTAACCTTATTTGGCATGTAAAATGATGTTTTTTTTTCTTGTCCTTAATTTAATTCAAATGGGCTCATGTAACTTATAATGTCTTAGAATTTATCAAGCCTAAGAAGAAATTATCACAAGAAGCCACTTACAAGAGCTGAAGTTGAAGCCCGTGAAGATGAAAAAAAAAATTCAAAGGTGCACTAGACGTATATACTGCAGCTAGAGGAGGCTGTGGTCCCAGGGAACTACGGACGAAGCTGGCAAGCGTGAAGCAGACCACCTCAGTGCAGAGCAAAAAAATGCAGGAGACAGGCAGCAGAGTATCACGCACAGCAGAGGATTGGTTTATTTTTTCTGTTACATTTTAGGCTGCTACGTCTGGAAGGGGAGACCTTAGAGACAGCTGGCCTTTATTTTTTTTTTTATGTTTTTTGTCTTTTTACGTCTTAGGTTTCTTTACAGACCAGGGGCGGCTGGTTAGACAGACCGGTTTTTTTTTCTTTTGCTAATTGTTTACGTTTTCGTTGAGGGGAGGGGGACGTAACTCTCTCTCTCGTTTTTCTTTGAGTTTTACTTTTTTTCTTTCTTTGTTAGTTTTGAGCAGACGCATAACTTAGTGGTAGACGGCTGGCTTTTATTCATGCATTCTTTTTTTCACTTCAGACCTTAGAGAGGTGTTTATTTTACATTTTTATTTTTTTCCTTTCACATTTCCTTGCTTGACGGCGGCAGCAATCTTTCTTTTTCGTTTCCAGACCTCAAGGTTGGCGGGTTACTTTTCTTCATTACTTGTTTTCAGTCCTTAGTTTTATTGTAGTGCAGCATTTTAGTTTCTTTTCATTTTCAGACAGCGGCGCTGGTTTTATTTTTTTTCTACTTTAAGTTGTAGTGTTTTTCAATTGTTATTTCGGAGGACTCATTTTCAGTCTTATTATTTTTTTTGGTTGCCCAGTTTTCTTTCCTAAGTTCTTAGTTGTTGTCGATTGGTGTGATTTCATTTCTTTGCTTTACGTTTGACGTTTACATTCCGGACGTTGGGGTTGAGCCGACGTGGAGCTCTTGGTTTTATGTTTTTTTTTTTATTTCTTCTCATAGATATATTTTTTTTATGGCTTTGCTTAGATTAATTTTTGCTTCTATAAATATCATGTGTAGCTAATTTCTGAAACTTGGGTTGTGGAATAAGACTTGATTTGTTTTGGGATTCTAGTTTAATGCAATATTTTGTTGATAAATATTTATTTCACTACGTTACTAGTTGGATTTAAATTAAAAATAGATTGCGGCTCTTGCTCTTGATTTGTTGTTGACGTAAGGCACAACAAAAGCTTGAAAATTATCAAGACTTCTCTCGATTGATTGTTAATGTGTGTTTGGCTAGTAAAGTAGAGAATCCCTTAGGAAAATATTGCAAAACTTGAGCATAACTTTTTATCTTCCGTTTATCAATATCTTGATTGGATTGTTAATCGAGAAAATTATCTAGAATCCGAAACAAAGAGAATCTCAAACCCAACCCAAGTGTTTGTTAGTTTGCTTTTTTAATTAGAAACTCTAATTTCAATTTTGATTAAATTTTTGCGGGAATTAAATTCATACTTTTTTTTTCTTACTTCATCTTCAATTTCTTTTACATTGCATTTTATTTTATTTTCATCTCTCATAGTCGACATATTTGTTACACAAAAATCTCACATACGCTTTGATAGCCCTTTGTCCCTGTGGAATATGATTTTGGACTTATCCTTGATACAACTTGACACTTCTACACTTGGAAGCACATTCGAGACCGAGTCAAGTTTGAATTAAGGGCTAGGAGGGTGAAGACTCTTGAGTCATTATACAGGTCTGACCAAACAAAATTGCAAAAGGCCCTATCAAGCCTTTCCTTGGTGAAAGCCCCCCTGGTCTGCCATTTGACCAGGTGAACTTGTTGCCTGAAAACCCATGTCACTAAGGCCACATCTATTCACAGCTTCTCGAAACATATTTACTTGTTTATAAGGTCTCAATAGCCCCCCACTTTTCTCTTCATAACTCAATATTTCATTAAAATCACCCATACACAGCGAACCTATTGCTGCAGTAGGTGTTAATGCTCGTAAAAGTTGCCAGCTTTCATGTTGTTTTGTTGTGTTTGGTTTCCATAGAAGCTAGTTAGATGCCAAGTCACATCCTCCTTCAAACCTTTAACTAAAAGTGAGATATGGGACTAAGTATAAGATAGAACCTCTGCCTCTATTACTTCTTTACAAAAGAAAGCAAGGCCTCCACTAGCCCCTTTTGAATTAACCACAAAGCAATGTTCATAGCTCAAAAATCTCTTAACAGAATCCTTTTTTGATCTTTTGCACTTTGTTTCCATTAAGAAAACAAAGGATGGGGACTTATTTTGCACCATAAGGTGCAAATTATTCACTGTCCAAGGGTTCCCAAGCCCTTGCCAGTTTCAACTTAAGCAACTCATTGCATTAGGTGAGGCTATACACCAGCCTCCACCCCATTAGTGTTGTTAGCATGTAAAGCATATACCTGCTCAGTCTTTGGCTTCTTGGAGTCTTTTGTTGCGGCTTCTGTCATCATCTGGGTCACCTCTCTTTTAAGCCCATTTGGCCTGTTTTCTTTGTCCTCCTTTGGGCTAACTAGAAGCCTTTCCATGCTTTTATCTCTTGCTTTCCTCTACCAGCTAGCCCTTTTCTGTATTTTCTCCAAGGCTTGAGCCAATTCTGAGACAAAATGGGCCAGGGATGAGGCCTGAAACCTCATATCATAATTTCTCTCAAGGCCTTGGGTTATCTTTTGGTCCCTTTTGTGCCTTGTTGTGTCTGCTTTGAAGGTTGGCACCTTGGACTTCTCAACTTCTTGCATCAGACATGCACCTACAACTTTAAAGGGGTTCTCAGAGATCTCCAAAAGTGGTACCCTCCCATTTTCCTTAAAATGGTCCTGAGTGACCTCTACAAGCTGACCAGTAGAAAGTAGTTTTTCAATTGCCAATCTGGTTACTATTATGTCACTATCAAGTATGCTAGTGTCCTCACATTCCATGGTTGATTCAGCTTCGCAGTTTGGGGCTTCATCCGTGACCTCCCCCTCCTCCCTCCACGGCTACTCTTCTTCATGTTGATGGCAAGCCTCATTACCATACTTCTTCTTTGTGAACACAGGTTCAGTGACTGCTGGTGCATGCATCCAAGTACCATATTGCAGCTTAGCATTGCTTGTTGAGGCAACAGAACACCCCTTCTGAGCATGCTTTATTACACCACATTTAAAACAGAAGTTAGGCAAGCGGTCATACTTGAAAGACACCCAAGTCTTCTTCCCTTCGAATGTCAAGAAAAGTTCCCTCTAGAGTGCCTTAGAAATGTCTACTTCCACCCTCATCCTCAAGAACTTCCCCCATCCTATACCCCTCTCATCTACCTGGACAATTATCACTCTCCCAATATTTTCAGCAATCTGTGTTCCTAGTTCATGTGTCATGCTTGCGAATGGCATGTTGAAGGCCTGCACCCAGAACACCTCTGTATTAAATAGGACCTCATTGATGGACTTGTGGCCTTCGAAAGGATGGAGACATAATAATTATCTATCAAAAGACCATGGTCTTCCACCTAACACCTGCTGTAAGTCCTACTCATGATTAAACTCTATTAAGAATTTGTTGGTTCCAACTTTTGAGGACTGAATCTAGCTCTTGCATTTCCACACTTTGGACATAGTTGTCTTGAAGACCTCTCTGTTTACTGGTCTTTCTGCTATGATCATAACCAGTAAGCAGACTTTGCCTTGTTGCATAAGTTTGTTTGTTGCATTGGATGGAAGGATTACCACCCCCTTCTTCTTCTTAGTAAGACTGGAATCTTCCCACTGTCTTGCGAAGTCTGCATCCATGATTCCTCTTCAAAACCAGCCAAGCTAGCTTAAGAGACATTACTCTTCCTAGAGACAAAAAACCTCACCCTGTAAGGAGAGGACTTCACCTCCAGCTTAAGTCATAATAAAACATATACAGTGCATGATTTATACTACATGACATGTATTCATGCTTCATGTGATATGACATTAAAACATGATTTGAACATTTTGGACATCAAATAGAAAGTTAGAACATAGACACCTATCAATGAATAGCATTTATCATTAGACATACTAGTACAGTCCATGAGTAAGTTAGAAGTTAACTTACAAACACCTTAGTTTACAAAAGAAATTTCCAAAGGCTCAAATAAATATATACTAAAATTCATCTAACGAAAAAGATTTAAAACACTAGTTTAACTGACTTAAAAAGAATAGATAATTAAGAAGACAATTAAAAAAACAACTTAGTAAAATAAAGTAGTAAAATCCAATAGTAAAATAATTTGAAATAAAGGGCCAATAAATAATAGACTATAATTAATAACAATAAAAAGCACAATAAAATAAATTACACAACTTCAACAATAATAACGATAAAATACTATAATAATAATAATCAATTTATAATAAAGGAACCAATAAAATAATTAGCACAATAAATACTTAAAAATACAAGGAAAAGAGGCATGTCACAATAATCCTCACAGTTCACTCACAATACAATCACAGGGACCCCTGCACGTAAAGCAGGAAGATGCCTCTACTCGCAGTAGGTAAGAGAGAAAACTAAAATAGTCAATTTAAGATGTTACGTATTCAATAACAATTGAGAATAACAAAAATGTAAACCCTATGTTTTCGTATTAGATCGATATATCCAAAAGTAAAGAGATTCTTTTGCCCTAAGTTCGCTTTTGGGGTATCACATCAAGAACTGCCTGAGATGAATCCAAGGGGTTGACGGGCTACCTGACCACTTAAGCTCAAATTACAACAAACAAACTCTGACTTTAATGCCAAAACATTGCAATCTTGAAATCACCTTAGAGGGCAAGAAATCCACTAGTCCCCACGAAAACAAAACCGATCACCAAGTTTGAAATGCACGCTTGTCGCTAATGATAAACAGTCACACATGACCATCGATATGCTCGATTATCAAGCAATCGCTTGCACAAACAAACATCTCATATACCCACCCTCAAGGCCCTTACTATAAATTTTGCAAATCTCCTCGAGGTTCGCCCTAGTAGATTTTCATTGCATAAAGGAAAAATGGGGACAAATTTCCAAATTTATTTTTCTACAGCTTTCATAGATTATCTTAATTATGATTGACTTGAAGATTCTCAAAACCTTCTTGTTGGAAAAATCAACCTTAAGAATCGTGGACATCTATTGGATATAAACTAAACTGCGTCTAGCCCATTGGAAACCTATCACCAATAATAAAGGAAAATGATACAATCATAAAGAGATAAGGCAAGGAAGAAATCAACTCTAATGAAGTTGATTCACATGCCAAAAAAAAAAAAAGTGAAAGTGACTTGAGATAATGACTCAACATCTCCAAAGAAGGAAATAGAGCTCTATGAAAGGAGGGAATCTCTACAGATTTTTTACAGACTTCTCTACACACAAAGATCCCTCATTTTTTTCTCTCTAGAAGGAAGGAATTTTTCTTCAACCTACCTAAAAATCCTAATTTCTTTAATTTTATTGAGAGATATATGAGGCCATAAAGAACTGTAGAATCATCAAGTATAGCGGATTTTGCCCCCAAGCAACTTGTAGACTTAAACCTTTGTGCCGAACCACATTAATCTGTCTCTCTTTATTTATATTTTATATGCCTTATTTATTATTTATTTCATATATGAGCTTATTTATTATTTATTTCATATATGAGCACTCTACAACCGTATCAATGCCCAAGTCATCATCATGAGCTATTCAACCGTATTGTTGGGTTTCGGCTATACTAGAAAAATGCATCAACAACCTATATTTGCTATAATATTTTACAATAATATGTGATTTTATTATTATTATTATTATTATTATTATTATTATTATTGTCAAGTTTATGATTTAAAAAAATACATTGAATGATTTAAACATATTTTATTATGTTTATGTTTATTATTATAATTATTTTTGTAAATATTTTAACATGAAAGCTTTGTAATATGAGATTGTTTCAATTTATTTATCATTGTTTTCGGATTCTTATATTAAATGTGTATGTTTATTTTTTTTTTTCACATCGAATTATGGATTTTATAATTATTGCGAGTGTTACACCTTAGTCTAGAAGTTGTAAGTTTTTTGCAACTATAAAGATGGAGCTTATAGAGAGTCCTTCGGATTAGATTATAGTTAAGAGTTACAACCTCGGTACCAACAAAAGTTTGCAACTGGCCATTTGAGATCAAATTACAATTACAACTTAAAGAGGGGCCCCTCGAGATCAAATTACAATTACAGTTTATAATAATATTGCCTATACTATAGTCTATAGGGGCGATTTTACAGAAATTTTCAAGAGCATAAAATAAATATCTATCTAATGTAGGAGATAGTTGGGAGGGATATCTAATATAGTCTATAGACAATTATTAGTTGGAAAATACACATTGCACCTAACTTGATTATCAAAATTAATACATTACACATACCAACCATCAGTACTGCCACATTACACCATCCTTTATTATTTCTAACTGTGTTTGAAGTGTCAATTAGAAGATGTGAGGATAAGGGTTCGTTGGGTTGCATTTTATACACTGCAGACAGAATCCAACCTAGTGCATCATTTTATACATTTCCACGAGACATTCCATCCCGATAGGGATGACAAGAACGAGCTGCATAAATTTTCTAATTAAGTTATGAAAAAATGTCCTTTTCTTTTTTCCTTTTTTCCTTCTTCCCCATAAAAAACTATTAAGTACCAAAAGAACGGAGGTTAAGAATCCCATGTCAAAAAAACCAACCAACAGTGGCAGTCTTAGGAATAAAAATTCTCCACAAGTTGCCTCACTCTGACTTGGGTTTTATCGTTCTCCTACTGGGTGCTCGAGACCCACTTGTACATCTCCCTACAAACTTGAGAATCTCATCAATCAGAATCACGGGCAATGCAACTACCAAAACCAAGAGCCATTCATTGAAGCTGAGGGGCACGATGCCAAATACTCCTGCCAAGAATGGCACGTAGAGGATCAAGAAGTGCAGGCCAAATGAGATAGACATGGCCAAAAGCAACCACGGGTTCACCCATGGGGGCATTGTTAAGAGGCTTCCGTCCTCGGAAAGGGCATTGAGGGAGTTGAACATTTCAATGGCAACCAAAACAGAGAGCGAGAGTGTCATCGCTTTCACTTTACCACCATGGAAATAATCACAAGGGTTTTCAAAAGAGATGACCTGGCTGCCAGCAGTGAAGGAAGAGGCGGTGAAGTTCTTCCAGGATGAGCACTGCCCCCAGTTGGAAAGTTGGGAGTATGTGACCAGGCTATGACCATCTCCACTGAGGTCGATGCCCAGGAAGGAACCATGGGTGTACCAAATGATAAATATACCAACTGTTGCTAATCCAACATACATCCCGATGACCTGTGTGCAGTTGTTAAAGTGGATTAATTACATATCAAGTCCCTGGGTGCTATCAGCGGAAAGTGTGCAGAAAGAAAAAATGAAAACTTCTAAACATTAATGTCAACATATGTTGGAGCATAAGGAAAGGACATATACCAGATAGCGGAATAAAATCCAAGCATTGATTAGTGAGTCATCACTTCTACGAGGTGGCTTCTTCATTATGTCCTTATCTGGAGGATTGAATCCCAAAGCAGTTGCAGGTGGTCCATCAGTAACAAGATTGACCCACAGAAGTTGGACAGGTATCAAGCCCTCAGGAATACCTAAAGCTGCTGTTAGAAAAATAGAGGCAACCTCACCCATGTTGGACGAAATCATGTACCTGAATAATGGTTGGAAACACAAAAAAACACATTGACATGTCATCATATGCCAGAAGTATCTAATTTAAGAGGTAGAAAAGTAATCAATTTTATGAAAGGAGATATAAAACTTTTGTTTTTATAAGTAAAAGGAGATATACAACTTTCACGTGTTAATTTCAACAAAGGTGCCTTTCGAAATTCAAAGACCAATTGATCACAGCTTGACTAGCATGAAGTGCTGACAAAAGGACTAGGTAAATATCACCAAACATGGATTGGATATCACCAAACATGGATTGCAGTTCTGCATTGAAGGAAAGATTAGGGGTGGCAATTTGTATTTTCAGGTCGTGTTTGTGTCATGTCAAGTCCTGAACATTCAACTATATAAGTCAACCCGACTCATTAAGCTAAACATATCAAACTTCCAAATCCTAACCCAACCCATTTAGATAACGGGCCATGTCGTGTCACCCATTTTGACTCGTTTAATAATTAATTAGAAATAGGTCAATACAACACGACTCATTTAAACCTGTTTCCTGTAAAAGGGTTTGAACTAACACGCATAACCCATTTTACCTAATTAACATAATTTCATGTATAAGTTAAAATCTATATTTATTATTAGCCACAATTATTTTTTTAAAAAAATAAGACTACCTACTAACAAAAAATATCAACATTTTTCAAATTTTAACATATAATAAAACCAATATTATAAAACCTACAATAACAAAGCATAAGTCCAGAATTACAACCTTAACAATAACAACATAAGCATAACGAGAAATATCAATATTACAACTCAACAATAATAAAATTGTAATTTTGAAATAAAATCTAAATAGGTCAAAACAGGTTGATTTCAGGTTAAATGGATTGACCCATTATTGACTTGTTTATAAATCTTATCTTAACTAGCCAACCCGTTTTGACCTGAACCCGTTAATATAAAACCCAAATCCACTAATTTCGTGTTGGGTTCACAGGTCATATCATATATTGCCACTCATAAGAAAAATAATAATACTATTTTTTTTCTTATAAAAACCTTTTGGAGAAGAGAAATAATATTTACAATCCTAAAGTGTGCAGTCATCACATACTCCCTTTGAAAAAAGTGGATAAATCTGGGACCCACATAAAAAATAATTTTTTTAATGATGGCTCCTACTTTTTTTCAAAGGGAGTATGCAGAGATTGCACACTCCGGGACTGTATATAGCATTACTTTTAGATAATGAGTCCAACTTGAAAAACCAGCAAGTTTGCATGATTTTGTAATATACACCCAAGTATCTCTCTCACTTGCTAAAGAGGCCGTATACACCAAATCAGAAGTGACAGTACTGCTTAAAGCTGTAATCGCCGAGCCGAACATGTCTTTGGATGGCCAAACTCGGCTCGGCTCAAAAAACTCGAGCTCAGCAATCCAATGCTCAAATTAAACTAATATTTAAGAAATTAGATAAATAAAAAAATATAAATATAAATTTAATGGAATTTTTACAAATAACAAATAGAACCTCTATTGAATTAGAAATTGTAAAATTTATAAATAATTACTATGTAACTAGTTGATGTTTATCCATGATAATAATATATTATATGCCTCCATAAATTACAAATACATATACATAATATGATAGTATATATCAACATTTCATATATATTTCTCACTTACAAGTATATGAATTATTAAATCTTATCAACTAACTTTTTGATAAGTAAAAATATTATATATATATATATCAATAGGAGTAACCAAGTACACTAAACGTATACAAGAATACACCTAGCCCATACTAAAGAGCCCATAAGTAATTAGATTACATACTGTATATTTAATTATAAAAGATGCTATGCTTATATTATTAACTAATATATATACATATATATATACATAGGTGTCTATATATATTTATCAATTTATAAATGAACTTTAATCGAGTGGAGCTCACAAGTCTACTTGGGCATAAATGGGCGGGCCTTAATGACAGCCATAGCCTAGTCGAGTCGTGTTTCGTCGGGTATATGTCATTTGCTAATCAAGCGGGTATCTACTTTCATAGGCGATTTTTTTTTTTTCTACAACTCAATTCGAATTTAACCAGACGAGTATTGAGCAAGCTATCAAATAGATTAGTTCATTTACAGCCCTAGTATCGCTGGACTAGACATGACAAAGCACTATGTGCATTATAAGTTATTTAGCCTATATTAATTCCACAATCACAACGAGATTAGACTCCACTAATGAACCAATGCAAAACAAAATGAATCAACTCGACAGCAATAAAGTACTACATTAAAAATCCAAACAGAAATGCACATGACAGAGCACTCTGTGCATTATATGTTCTTTTGTTTATTTGCAAAGGAGGGCGTTGAGGCCAACATACTCAAGATGGATACACGAGAGCTCTACTCCTTACAAAAACGAAAAATATCCAATAACCCAAGGGCTAAAGCCTAAGGTATGAATATTTGAAAAATCCAAAAATGAAAATATAGTATGCAATCCTCTCTATCTTATGATCCTAAAATAGATCATAAGATAATCTATTCATTGTCCTTTTTGCATGCACTCTCTTTTTTTGATAAGTTATATAAAAATGACAGTATAGTATGCATTTTTTTCATCTTTTGATGATGAACCATGCATTTTATATTAATCTGCTTACTTATCAAAAACGTTATACATGTACCTACTAGATCATGAACCCACAGCCTCACATAGTACCCTATCCTCATGGAAAAGGAAATGGCATTTGAACCAGAAATCAAATTACGTAATGACCTAAGGAAGAGTCAAGCGACATTTGGGCCCATACTCCAAAAAGACTAGTCAATGTTTTTTTATTACGGGGGAACCGCCTCATGGCATAGCCCTTAGGACTCACCCCTGGAACCTAAACTCCCAGGGAGACTAGCACAACAACCCACCACCATGACCTCTCACTTAAATCGTAGTTTGATCCCAGGTGGAATCAAACCTGTGACATGAGACTTATGCACACAAGTTCACCCTTACCACTTGCACTACCCACGGGTGGGTAAAAAAGGCTAGTCAATGTTACAATTGAAGTGTCCTTAAATTATTATAAAGGGCCTGGATTTCTCCCTCCCAAACAATGTGGGATCTCATTTACCACTTTCCCATACAAAATTTGGGATATTATAATCCCCCCCCCCCCCTCTTTTAATCCTTGACATTCTGTCGGGCCATTCCATCATAGGTGGCAAGACAAAAGTCCCATACTATTTGTTGGGAATTATCTTTAATACCATTTCTTTTGTAATGACCTAAAGAAGGCTGAAACTAAACCTGGGCCGATACTCCGAAAAAAAGTATTCAATGTTATAATTGGAGCCATTGAAATGATAATGAAGGGCTTGAACTTCTCACTCCCAAACAATGTGGGATTCCATTCACCTTTCTATACAAAATTTGAGGTATTACATTTTTTTTTTAAAAAAAAAAAAAAGATAAATGGGGAAAGAGAAGGTCAAGGCAAGATGATGCCACTAACATGACATGGAAAAAAGCATGTTCTCCTTGTCACTATGAAGGACTAATCAATGTTACAAGTGGAGCCCATTAAAATCATTAAAAAGGGCTTGAAATTCTCCCCCCAAGCAAAATGAGATTTCATTCACCATCTTCCTATAATATTATGGTTCCCATTATAATCCTTTAATTTTCTTTTTCCTTCACGGATTTTTTTTACTTGAGGATGTTTGAATAAAAGATCTCCAATATCTATACCTTAAACCATGAACAAAAATAAAACTTGGAAGGGGCTTATAAACAAAAAAATTAAAGAGAAAAATAAATCACTAAAAATATTTTTTTAATTGAGTAAAACAAAGATCTTAATGATGAATACAAAGACAATTTCATACCAAATAAAGAACAATCAATGGGAATACCCAGGCCAATCCTGGGCCCATGTCTGCAATCTAAGGCACAAGTCTAGGCATGGCTGGGCTAGGAAGGCGATACGATTTTACCCAAGGTGACGATCCAGATTCGACCCATCCCAGCACATGACCAACCCTAGACATGATCTGAGCCGTTAAGCATCAAATTCACATTGCACTTCAGAACAAATTAGATGGAAAACTAATGGGATTTACAGATTCATTATGTTAGTGCATCAAGTCAGATACATTTTTATTTATAATTAGATACTATCTACTAACAACAAAACAACTATATGACCATCCACCAAAATTTTCAAATATCAAGCAAGGAAAGCAACTCAAATAAATCACTTGTAGTTTGTTAATAGCCATTCATTTTTACCTAGTAATGGCTATAATTTCATTCAACCTCTTCAATAAGTCAAAATTGACTATTTCATGACAATACACAGGCCACCAAACAGACTGAAGTTTAACCATAGCTAAATCCCAACTTTGAAGTACACCATTTTAAGAGCTTTTTTTTCTGATTATTGATTGTCTTAAAATCATGCAAAATGAAAACTAAATAAGTATGATCCAACCTGATAAATGCCTTCATATTGTTGTAGATAGATCTGCCTTCACCAACAGCTGCAACAATTGTACTAAAATTATCATCTGCCAACACCATATCTGAAGCTTCTTTTGCGACCTGAAAGTAGGAAATTGAAATAATGGTTGAAAAAGATTGGAGAGTTACAAGGAATATAAGGAAATTACAAGTTACGTATTTTTTCACTGATTAAAAAAACAAGTGTATTTTAACCAGGAAAGAAGTTAGTGGTGTTACAATTATGGTATACAATATTACTAATGCTTACTCCCTTATTCCATCTACCAGTGCATATGCCACATAAGTCCAGTTCAACAGCATTCAATTTTGTCCAATGCACATCGACTGTCCATACAATTGGTTTTAGTATGTTACTTCTGTCTATACAATTATATGAAACATATCCATTCTCTCAGTATTGCCTCCATTACCTCATGGAAATTCTAATATTACCATTTAGGCATTTCTCCCTAAATGATTTCTTTAATAAGTCAGCTTCTTTGCTGATTATTCCTTTCATTTAGGTCTAAAATTGGCATGGCATGTACCTCAAAATGTAAATATGACAAATAATTTACTAAACAAAAAGAAACAACACCTCTGTTCCAGCAATGCCCATTGCAATCCCAATATCAGCAAGTTTCAATGCAGGCGCATCATTCACTCCATCACCAGTCATGGCAACCACCTCTCCATCCTCTTTAAGCAATCTCACAATTTCTTGCTTGTGCCTTGGTTCAGCCCTAGAAAACAGGAGCCCACCAGTTTGGCGTAGATGAGCTTTCTGATCATGCAGTTGCATAAACTCTTTTCCTGTTATACTTTTCAAATTTATGTCTTCATTAGGTCCAAATACACCTATTTCCCGACAGATTGCTTCAGCCGTATTCTTATTATCTCCAGTGATAACCATAACACGAATCCCAGCAGCTCTGCAGTCCTCAATTGCTTTGTAAACCTCTTGCCTAGGAGGGTCCTATAAAAATTTGGAAAATTGATCGCGCAAAGTTAGGCCTAAGGCTACTAAGGAAAAATATAGTGATTGAATAAGCAAAGCATGTAGAATTTAGCAATGTCAAGACTTACCCTCAGTCCAACCAAGCCTACAAAAATGAGGTCACTCTCAATGGATGAATAATTTGAAGGATCAAGTAAAAGTTCATGAGCTGGATGATCTTCATTACCATCATAGGTTTCAAAATCACGGAGCTCATCTTTGTATGCAAAACCAAGACAGCGCAGTGCACCAGTTGACATTTCCTGAAGAGCATCTAAAATGAGTTTCCTTGAATTCTTATCAAGAAGTCCAACAGATCCATCAAGCAACTGAAACTTAGTGCTCCTCTCTAAGAGATTTTCTACAGCACCCTGCCACAATTTAATTTCATATTAGAATTATATAACATGGTACAATTGACAAAGTGAAAAACAACTACATGGCAGTAAAAAAAAAAAAAAAATGCAAATTAATTGCCATTAGCAACATGAAATAATCAGCAGCTCTTCATGATGCAGAAGACATTAATTACAATTATATACAAGTTCAATTGAATCAATACAGGATCATGGAAACCTAGCACCTTATATACTTCTGATTGCCAAATTTGTCCCCCTTATACCCACCCGCCGGGGGGGTTCCCCCAGGATTCTCAGTCTGATAAACGAGAACAACTTCTCTTCTCCACATTTTGCACTTTAAGGTTTTAAACGTACAAATCAACTAACCAAGCATGTTAATGATAAATCAAGAAGGCATTTGACTGCAACTGTAGAGACAAGTTCAACTGAACCATTAAATTTGTAGAAGCTTTCCCAAGAAAATACTGCACTTAAAAAACCACCAAATGAAACTTCTTTTGTTTTGTTTGGGGGGGGGTTGGTGGGGGTTGGTGTTCTAATGTAGTTCAGGGGGGTTTATGGTTTGGGGCTTTCGAAGTTCATTAGAAAGGGCTGGGAGAGCTTTGTTAGTCATGTTAGTTTTGCTGTTGGTGAGGGATCTAGGACCCGTTTCTGGTTTAACATTTTATGTGGTGATTGGGCCCTCAATAGCGTGTTTCCGGCTATTTTTTTATTGGCTTCAGATCAGTTTGTTACTGTTTCAGATTTGCTTTGTTGTTCTAGTGGTACTGTTCATTGGGATATTTGTTTAACTAGAGCTGTACAGGAATGGGAGATTGACGAAGTTTCAACTTTCTTCAGCTTTCAATACTCTTTGAGGTTTGGTGGTAATGATGAGGATAGGATGTTGTGGAAGTCTTAAGGGGTGCAAAAATTTCACTGTTCATTCGTACTCTAAGCTGTTGACTTTTCAGGATAGTCCTCCTTTTCCTTGAAAGTGTATTTGGAGGTCCCACATGCCTTCCAAAGTGGTTTTTTTCATTTGGACTGCCTCTCTTGGGAAAATTTTGATGCTGGATAATTTAAGGAAGCGAGGTATTATAGTTATGGATTGGTGCTTCACACATAAAAAGAATTGGGGAAACCGTGGATCATCTACTCTTGCATTGTGAGGTGGCAGGGGCTTTGTGGGATGGCATCTTTTGTAGAATCGGCTTAGCTTGGGTGATGCATTTGAGAGTGGTTGACCTACTTGCATGTTGGATCGGGCTTCATGGTTGTTCTCAAGTGGGCGCGGCCTAGAAGATGATTCCTTTGCATCTTATGTGGTGCATTTGGATGGAAATGAATGTGCAGTGTTTTAATGACATGGAGCGTTCTCTCAAGCAAATCTGAAATATTTTTGTGCACTCTTTGCTGTTTCGGTTTTCAGCTTTAGTTATTAAAGGATCTTCCGTTCATGATTTTCTGATGTCGCTTTTCATTTCCTAGAATGTATTTAGGTATTTCTTTTGTATACTTCTTGTGTACATGGGCTTCGCCTATACATTCATTTCTAATAAAATTTCTTTTTACTTACAAAATAAACAAAACCACCAAATGAAAAGGAAACACATTGCCCATGCATCTTGAATAGCTTCTGTTATATCACAATAATACCGCTGCAGTCAATAGAAAGGCAAAATAAGTGTGAAAGTTTCTTTCATACAATAATATATATGAGTTTTGCTACGTACAAACAAAGTCGTGTACTAATCTACGTATCAATTCTGATTCTTTCATATTCAAAAGTTAAATTAACATTATTTTCAATAAAATTTACTTTTTAACCAATCACATTAGATTAGTGCACATATTAGTACGCAATTATGCTTACAACTAAATTTTTCCTATATGTGTGTGTGTGTGTGTGTGTGTGTATAGAGAGAGAGAGAAGAGAGTACCTTCACTAGCAATGACTTCTTCCCCGATTGGGAGTTCACAATAACACCCATGGACTTCCTATCGCGATCAAACTCAAGAGTTGCGATCCTATGTTCATATTCATTCCACAATTGGCAGCAACCTAAATAAATGTAAAATTACGAATGAAATAAAATACGGCAGCAGACCATGTAAATCATCAAGGTTAAAACTTTTTCATTTTCTTGGAGGTGGAAGGCGTCTAAACTCTAAATAGAGAAGTACGCCAGTTTCAACTTACGTAGTAAATCACTCCTCCTCGTTGATCCACCATGGTTAGAACCTTCAGGAGGGCCCATCTTCTCAACTAAAACCTGAAATGCATAGAGAGCAGATTCAAGTGTGAATCTCAATAACAATTTTAATTGCTGTTGCAGAGCAGGTGCGAAATAAACAAAACACGATACAGCAACCCAATTTGCAGATTTTTTTTTATTTTCATTATTTTAGAACAGAAAATTCTTCACCGTTGTCCATTAATTATGGGTTAGTCGAGGGGGGAATCTGTCACAAAGATAGAAAACAAAAGTGAATAGGAAAACAAATTTCAAAAAGAAAGGTCTTACCTTTAGAGCTGCCTCGGTAGGCATTCCAGTGGCTACATATTTATGCTCCGACTGAGCAATACCCGCATCATTGCAGACAGCAGCTATCTTTGCAATCATTTGAAGATTATCATCCATACCACCCATTGGCCAGTCATGTATTTTACCATCATATGGATTGTATGTAGTCCCATCAACCTTGAAGGTTCGAAGCCTATCGGCATCACTCCCCATCGCCACAAGCTTCGCCACAGCCATCTGGTTTGTAGTCAAGGTTCCGGTTTTATCCGAACAAATCACAGTCGTACAACCCAGAGTTTCAACGCTCGGCAGCTTCCGCACAAGAGCATTCTTCTTAGCCATTTCACGCGTACCAAGCGCCAAGCACGTTGTGATAACCGCCGGTAAACCTTCGGGAATTGCAGCCACGGCCAATGCCACTGCAATCTCAAAGTAATACGTGCACTTTTCGAACGAAAATCTGAAATTTCTAGGCCACCCATCCACATACTCCCAAGTAAGAAAGTACTTCACATTGATGAGCCACACCACCGCGCATATCACTCCAATTATCATCGTCAGCATCTCACCAAACTCATTCAGCTTCTTCTTCAACGGCGTATCTTCCTCGCTCTGCGATGCCTCGTGAATTTGCTCATGCACCTTTCCAATCTCTGTCTCCATACCCGTCTGAGTAACCAAGCAAATGCAATTACCATTCACAACCGTCGTCCCCGCAAAAACCATACATCGCTTCCCTTGAATATCAGCGTCGTCCTGAACTGCCTTATTGGTCTTATTCACAGCTTCACTTTCTCCAGTCAGTGACCCCTGCTCAACCCTCAAGGTCGAGCTAATCAATTCCAAGACGCGCATATCGGCAGGGATCTTATCGCCAACCCTAAGCTCCACGATATCGCCGGGCACTAGCTCCTTCGCAGGCAAATTGTGGAGCTTCTTGCCGTCGCGAATAACCGTGGCGTGCTCCGATTGAATCTCCTTAAGCGCTTCTAGTGCCTTCTCAGCATTGCTTTCCTGCCAAACTCCAACGATTGCGTTAACAATCAGGATAAGGAAAATCACAAGAGGCTCCACGAAGGCGGTGATCTCCATCTCGCCGCCCTCATCGCCGTCGTACCAGGCGAGCACGAAGGATATGACTGCTGCCACAAGTAGGATCCGGACCAGAGTGTCGTTGAACTGCTCGATAACCAGAGGCCAAATGGACTGGCCCTCATGCTTCTCCAGTTCGTTGAAGCCGTAGATCTTGCGCCATCTCTCGACGTCTTCGGATCCTAGTCCAGATATCTTGTTCACCTGGTAGTGCTGCTCGCATTCTGGAATCTGTTTCGCCCAGGCCGGAAAAACCTCTCGATCGGAGTGTTTGGGGCTAACGATTTCCGCCTTTCCGTAGTCTTGGCCGCCCTTCCCCATAGAGACTACGGACTTTGAGGATGAACTTGTTTCCTCGGGAAAACCCAATCTTCTAGATCAAATCGTACGAAACCCTGATTAATTGAAGACAAACAAAATTTCCGATGACACTGCAAGTCCCAAATCACCGAACTCCGACTGGTTTCTAAAGAGCCCTTTAAATTAGCGTTTGTTTGTTTCTCTAGAAAAGTATACAAAATAAAAAATAAAAGTCAGAAATGGGAAAAAAGCTTCGACCACTCAATGAGGCGTATCAGATCGAGGAATGATTCCAAATTTTCCACTGAGCCTCCACAATCTCTCTCTCTCTCTCTCTCTTCTCTCACTCTCTCACAGGGCGTTTAAATTAGCGAGGAGATTATCGAAACTACCTGCTAACCTTCCGTGCGATAGATTACCGGAGAAACAAGAGCATATGCCTTATAATTTCATGCTTATGCTTTGTGCTTTCTTTATTTTATATTATCAATAACTTATTGGATGTGATTTTTTATTTTTAAATAAAGGAATAAACCAATGGTTGTTGGAATGGAATCATAATATAATCTCTAATACTATTCTTAATTTTTAAAATAATGCTATTCTTTATGTTACACCCAATTTTCTATCCCTTCCGTCTTATAGGGCTTAATATAGACTTGTCTCGTTTAGTTACACAATTTAAATGAGATGAAATATTTTATTAAAAAATAAATAAAATATTATTATAATATAACTTCTTAATATTAGTTTTATTTAATATTTTATTATATTTATTAGGTGTCATTATATGCAACTTAATCATCATGAGGACAAAAAAAATCATCTTTGTAGCATTATAGGTAGAGTAATACTACAACAACGTATAATATTATACATGCTGAATGACAGTTATATTTTAGCAATATATTCTTTTTTATTTTAGATTTAAAATCTCAAATTTTAATTTTTTTTTTTTTCATTTTCAATAACTGTTAGTACGTATGGTTATGTAATTAAAATTATAAATATAAATAACATTTTTCTTATATGTAACCCAATTCAGGAATAATATTTTTGAAATGTAACGAAAAATCATCATCATATATGTTTGGACTAACACATTTTAAAACTATCCTTACAAGCGACGTTACATTAAAGGGCATTTACTATTTTCACATTACATTGCTATTATTTTTATCTTTCTTGTTGGCTAAACTAGTCTTTATTGTTGTTGCTAGGATTTAGAGTAGGAGAAAAATGGGTACATAAAGTAAAGTTTGAAAAGTATTTGTTATCACGTGTGTGAATGTGGTCATTATTAAATAGTTAATAAATATTGCTTGAATATCCAAATAAATTAAATTCATAAACCTTAGAATATATATAATAAATTCATCATATCTTTGTATCGAAAAGAGAAAGTGTTGTATCTAAAAAAATAAAATTATAAAAAAAAAACTTATAAATTGATATAATTTCATATAACACGTTAAAGTTTCTTTATAATAAATTAATATTTTTACTTGAGAGAAAACGACGGTCTGTTTGGATAATAAAATTGTTTCATCTTATTTTTATTATTATTATAATTTTTTTAAATTTTTATATAAAATATAATAAATAATTTAATTTTTTTAAATTTTAAAATAATAATAATATTAAAATAATAATATTTTATTTAACTTTAATTTAAAACAATCTCACCTCAATTTAAAGCTCGAGCATTTGTTGCTTTCACGTTACATGGCTTGTTTCTTGTTGGACAAGTAGAGAATGCCTTGTTGTCGTTGTCGGTTTACTTTTCTACTTGAATGATGTGGAAAAGGAGAACTTTGACACAGGCTGCTTTTTGGATGCAATTTGAGAGAGCAGCCGCTGCCAGCTGGTCACAAGACACACAATTTGGTCGATACACAACTCTCTAGACGAAAAGAAAAAGTAATCCTTAGAATGGAATGGACCTTTAGCTTCTTTGACTAAGGACAAGACCTCTCTGCTTTTTCTTTTTTCCCAATCCTGAATCACGAATCCCATTTACCAACTCTTGACGCACAGCGGCTTGAAACTGGAAACTTGAGCCAACAGAAAGGCATTTTAGGACGAAAGTTCATGGAAAATACTTCTATGTTGTCTTAGTATTCAATGCTGTCTTTTAAACATTTGATTTTCAGTTGACCCGAAACTTGTATTTGCAGCTTCTTTACGGTATGATGTTAGGAAAGCCGAAAGTCACCCATTTCAGCTCTCATTTTATATGCAATAAAATAATAATATTACCGTCTGCAAACTGATTTTAGAAAGTTTTTTAAATAGACCTCAAAAATAAGACCAGTGATGGGGTGAAGGGACCGGACCGGGCGGTAGGCATGCATAAAGGAAGGGTCAGTGATCGATTGTTTGGAGGATTCGCAGAACTTTCTCTGCTTTCACTTTCTGGACAAACACATCATTAGTCCATAATTCAGTTTTCGACTGTCCATACCAAGTTTTCCAGCATAGTAAAGTCCACTCTTATTATGTATACAACGTACAACTGGAAAAAATAAAAATAAAAACTGTTGGCCCACTTGAACCATGGGACCAACATTGTGTCGTGATCGGATGGCTTTGAGAAAGGAAAAAAGGAAACTAGCATAGCTAAGTAAGTTCTATAATATTTAATTTTGTTTAAAAAATTCATAATAAAGTAACAGATATTGTAGAACCTACGTATGTTTATTTTTTACACCTGGATACTTAAAATTTTTTAGAATATATGGGAATAATAGTGAAATAATTTGAGTTAATATATTTATTGAATTTTAGAAAATGTGAAAAAAATTAAATAAAAATATTATAAAATTTAAAAATATATATTTGAATATAATTTTTTTAAGATATTTTTTTTTAAAAAGAAAATTTTGTATTAATTTTTATGTTTTTTTTGGAAGTTTAATAAATGAGTTTTGTTATATACAAGTAAAGTCCCGCACATAGTAGTGCGCAATTGTGCTTACAACTAGATTTTTTCTTAAGAAAATTTTAATAATTAGATGAAAAAATTGAAAACTTGAAATTAAAAAAATGCTTTGTATTTAATGATATTTGTAAATGAAATATTTGAGAATGAATGGTTCTACAAACACCAAGTCGGGACAGATAAGTGTATTTCATTTTTTTTATTTTTTTGCTTTTTTGAATGCATTTTTTCAACATATTTAATGTTTTTAAAAAATTTACAACATTATTAAAAAATACTTTCTTCATCACTAAGTAAAAAAATGCAAGACACCCAACTTGGGTGGGTTTAGCATATCTGTTTGAGAATAGGGTTTAAAAAAAAAAAAAAAAATGTTGATAAGGAGGAAGTTGACTTGCAATATTTGGAAAATGTCCTCAATTCCCCAAGTTGAATCTGAAGAAGCAAATTAATGGCTGTGAGTGAACATCCCAAGCTGGGTTGTACTTGTTCGTGGATTCCAGGTCATGGGTTAGGGAGCAAAACTGCTGGGTTCATGTTGAAATTTGCAGGGATTTGTGTATGTCCAACTTTGTGGGAATAAGATCCAATAACCATTCAGCCATTGGCATTTAAATATTGAATTGCCTCCATCCAAGTCCAAGTGGTTGGTTTATGTCTCTTTCAAAACATTAATATTTAATAATAAATTAATTAATTAGAGGAGACAATAATGGATCCTTTGCGAGGACAGCAAATCTGGGACAGCATCCTTCAATGCACTGTACACAATAAAAATAACAAAAGTTTACACTCTTTTTTTTTTTTTTAAAAGGTTCCATAGATCTCATCATGAATTCAAAGTTCCCAAGTAATCTATATTTTCAATTGCATTAAAAAAAATGTTATGGAAATAAATCAGATTTTTTTTTATTACTTTTGAATATTCTTTTTTTTTTTTTATAAGTACTTTTGAATATTCTTGATTTGTCTTCAGTTCATTGCATTTTTGTATATGGTATAGTAAATGATAAGATGGCTGATAATAATGAAAGGGTGAGGATCATTGTCCCCCAATTTAGATCATCTAATTCAGAGTTGATGACTGCAATTTATGGCATCTTAATACAAGAGTCTGATTTTAAACGAAATTATATCAGGAAAATAAAAACAAATTAATTTCATAAAAATTAATTTTATATAATTCGTTAGATTTATTTTATAATAAAATAATTTTATTATATAATATATCACATCAAATCATATTAATTTATAAATTTATTTTTATAAAATTATTTTATAGTTAAAATATTTAGCCAAACAAAAACAAACGTGAAGTTGACATCCCCAAACAGATGATTCACCATGTACTGGAATTAGGCAGGATTATTCAGCCGATTCTCACTAATCGATGTTCCCAAGGAAAAATTAAAAAGAAATGTAGATTTTCAAAATGACTAAAAAAATATATATATATATATATATATATATATATGAGCAGCCTTGGCTTGTAATTATATTTTATTAAATTTGTATTTCTTGTCGGGGAACCAGCGAGGAAATTACAAAATACTTAAAAAAATATATTTTCTGAGTTTTGGTTGCGAGTTTCTTGTTTAACTGCTCTTATATTTTATTAGTATTTCTCCAGTCAATACTAGCTGCTTCTCCTCGGTTTTATTTATTTGTTTTCCTAAGAGGAAGCAACCAAGAAGAAGCCTGTGAATGGACTTCTTTTTTATTGACCAGACAACAATCTTGGCTCAACAGAATTTTGTAAGCGGGAGATTTCAAGCTCTGACCAATATTAAATAATTATACGTGGCATTAATTATCAAGACTCATTACTCAAAATTTCTCTAGCACTGTTCATCTACTTCCAAACCGGGTATTTGGATATTCTTGATCCTGATTAGTTCGGGTTATGACCTAATCCAATATTGAGATGAATCCGAGTACCGAATTGTTGCCTTTCTTTTTTTATAATGTGAAAGAACTTTGAGATTTATCCAACCAGATGAGGAACGAGATCACACCGATAATTGAGAGATATACATATTTCTAGATAGAACAACAAAATCTATTTGAGAGAGCGGAGTGAAGATTATGTAGAATATTGAACGTGGATACTTTCTATCCAGAAGTGCCTAGGGTTCAACTTGAGCAAACGTGACAACTCTCGGTTTAAAAGATCCACAACTCTCAAAGACTCCACGGGATCCAATCCACCTTTGTTGATGTCGTGCCCAGGCGCTACCGCCTCTCGTCTTGGGGCAAGTAATTTACAAAATTGCCGCCAGGAGTTGTGCTAGACACAAAATCTCCATTGTCCCCCATTCAAACCCTACTCATTGTCAACGCAAGTGGACTAGAGCTGATTGTGGCAGCATTCAATTGTTTGGAAAGCAACTGTCTAAGAGAAGTAGAGAGTGTGGGAATGGAATTGGGGTTCGCTTCTTTTGAAGTACTTGAATTATGGTTTTTGGGCACGAATTTCTTTTGCGTTCTATCGAAACTCTCCTTATTTACCTCATGCCTATTGTTACCGTATCAACTTGCCATGTTTGCACGATTGATTGAGAGAGAGAGAGAGAGAGAGAGAGAGAGAGAGAGAGGCCCCAGGGAAAGGTTGGGGGGTTTGAAATGTAGGGAAGTCGAAGCCTGAAGGTGTAGAATAAAGAATAAAGGTTTATATATATATATATACCCAAGTATCGGGTTTTAAACCCGAAACCCGGGTTTTATAATTGGACCCGGATCATATTGGTTTGAGTTTTGTAATACCCAGAACCCAAAACCAGAATCCGGTTATCCAGATTTCAGATTGAGCCCGAAAAAAACAACTAGGATGAACAGTCCTACTTTAAAGTTAATCCAGAGATATATTAACACCTCATTTCATCTCTCAAAAAACTCTCCAAATCAACATGCCCATAGATCTCCCCCCACAAGTCATAGTAGTAATTGTATTAGATTTTCTTTTGATTTTTGTTTTCCTTGTAGGGTAGTTGAAAATGATCTATTGTGGTTGACCTGCACTCATGTATGTATTCCTTAGCCTCCGACCAAGCTATTCAAGCAACCTCCATCTCACTTCCATAGGTGCTTATGCTAGTGCTGGTTCAAGGAAGGAGTCATCGGGGAGTAGTCCATACTCTAATCAGTTTGATTCGTTACATTCTATTACGAGAAATACTTTGACCACATATAAATTATACAAAAGTCAGTTTATAAAATGGTGTAACTTGATATAGTATGGTAGATATTATAAAGTGACGTGACTTGATATGATATGTTATTTTAGATTTTGTAAAATCTAGAGTTGGCATATTTTCCTGTTCGAGGAAGAAGAAATGGAGTTTTTATTACATTCTCCACAAAACATCCAACTGTGTTTCCCTCCTACAACAACAATCAAAACAATGCATCCCATAACACTTCCTTTGTGCATCAACTGCCTTAGCAATGACTCCTATTTTAATATCTAATTGGCCAGAAAATTTAAGGAATAGACTATCAAGAAGTGCTAGAGCCATAAAAAAATTTCACAAAAATAAATCCACAAATTAGTGTGGCTTCATATAATACATTACATCTAGTACTTTACAATAAAAGTAACTTTATAATCTGACGCACCACATTAAACCACATCAGTTTATGAATTTACTTTTATAAAATCTTTTTGTGGTTAAAGCATTTCTATATACTATTAATTTGACTTGATTTTTTTCTTTTTTCTTTGATCTCTTTTATTAACTAATATTTAATAAGCTTCACTTTGTTGCTAAATATGGTTGCATTTACTTCTATACTTAAGCATATCCATTTAGACTCTGTTTGAATGTTAAACTGAGTTGAGTTCTTTATAAATAGTAGTGATTTGAGATGATGGATTGAGTTTTTTGGGGTTTACTTAAGATGAGTTTAGATGTGTTTGGATGTTAAAATGATTTTAGATGTATTTATAAGAAGTTGAAAATAGTTGTGGGTCCCAAGTGTTGAAGAGATATTGAGTTAAAAAAATGTTGTGGATCCCAGGTGTAAAGAGGTTTTGAGTTTAGTGATGTTTAATGATTTGAGAATTGTGTATTTGAATGTTGGAATAGATCTAAAAGAAAACTCAACTGATATGAGTTGAGCTCATTTAAGAATCCAAATGAAGCCTTAATGACTCAGCAGACTTTGTTGGTAATTCATTTCGTTGTGGAAAACTTTATAGGAGAGTGAAGTACTAAAATATTTTGCATACACTCAAAATAAAGATATTTCAGAAAATTAGTAGTTTCTAAACATGGCACACTACTAACAATTATAAAATTAATTTTAAAATTACCAATTAGACATTGTAACGCAAGAGATGATTAGAAAGCCTAACAAATTTTCAATCTTGCGACATATCTTAATTAGACTGGCATGGGAAATCTCTTGCCCCATTTGGATGTTGAGTTGGTCTTATGTTATCTGATAACAACATCAAAACACCATTCAAATATAAATTATTTTCAATTTCAAATCTTAACTTTTTCATCTAATCATTATAAATTTCCCAAAATTTCAAACAAAACACAAAAAGATAATTCAATAAAAATAATATTAAAAAATTATATCATAATAACATTTTAAATTTATAATATCTTTACTTGAGATTTTTTCTTTTATTTCCTAAAATCTCATATAACAATTTAACTCTGTTGAACCTAAGATTTCAAGTTTTATATAATTATATATTTACACATGGATTTTGATGATAACAAATGAATTCAAAGAATCAAGGAGTCTCAAGCTCAATTTGTCCACACAATGGAGTCAAGCACATCAAGGAACCAAGCATGAGCAAGAAGGAAACAAGTTCACATTAAAGTCATAGAAAAATGTTGTAAATCTCTTAAAATTCGAAATTAGGATTAAGGCTCAAAAATTAATATTTTATCATAAAACATTAAAATACATTTTCCACATGTGCATGAATATTTTAAAAATTAAATTTGAAAATTTTGAAAGATAATTGATTGTCATCTTTCACATGTGCATGCCATGATTAAAGGTTTGAATTTTGAAAATATTAAAGATGATTGATTGTCATCTTTCATATGTGCATGTTTTATTTGAATATTTTCAAAAGTGATTGATACTTTTCTTGACTTATGCAAAAGGAAGATGCCTTTGTTTGAATATTTTGAAAAGTAAAGTGTGTTCCTTTTGTCATATGCAAAAAGTAAAAAATTAGGTTTGAAATTTTTGAAAAGCAAAGTGTGCTCCTTTTGTCATATGCAAAAAGTAAAAAGATTAGGTTTGAAATTTTTGAAAAATGAATGATGATGTTTTTGACATGTGAATCTTTTTAAATTTGAATATGAAGTCTCATATGCCTATAAATAGATCATTTGAGAGCTTCACATTTACAACACCAAGAGCATACAACTCTCATTCAAAGCTTTCATTCTCTCTTCTCTAAGCATTGAGCCTTAACCCTTGTTCATTTTGAGAGATATAGTTTGTGCTTGTATTGTTCTTATTTCACTCATTGAGGAGTGTTTTCTGATATCCTACCCACTATCAATTCTTGTATCAGTAAAAGGGTGTGTACAACCCTTGTGCGTGTAGAAAGTGTTCTACACAGGGAATCGTTGAATCACCACGTGTAAGGTGATTGCAAGTGTAGAGGGTGTTCTACACGGATCCTTTGTAGCGGTGTTGTTCAAAGGTGTAATAGGTTTCTATCTCCACCTGAAGGAGATTGAATAGTGAATTCGGGGATCCTCAAGGGGTAGCTTGAGGCGAGGACGTAGGCAGTGGGGCCGAACCTCGTTAACATACTGAGTTTGCTTCTCTCTTACCCTTACTCTTTATATTTATTGCTGTTTCATATTTTGTTTATATTTTATATTGTATATTTGATTTATAATTGTTATTTTTTTTAAATACAACTCAATTCACCCCCCCTCTTGTGTTAGTCATCTGGGCAACAATTGGTATCAGAGCTAAAGCTCTATTATAAGATTAACTATCTTTTGAGTTAAGATCTTATGGCTAACATTGCAGCTTCATTTGGTGAAGGTCAATCTAGCAGTCGGCCTCCACTCTTTTGTGGAGACAATTACTCATTCTGGAAAGTTAGAATGAGAATATTCCTTCAGGCTCAAGGTCGAGAAATCTGGAAATGCATTGTAAATGGACCTTATATTCCAACAAAAGTGGTTGATGGAGTAAAGGTCAAAAAGGAAGAAGAAGAGTTTAATCGTGAAGACGATAGACTTTATACTTTGAATTTAACTGCTATGAATTTATTATATAATGCTCTCAATGGTAATGAGTTTAATAGAGTAATGACTTGTGCTACGGCAAAAGAAATTTGGGATAACTTGGAAGTTACTTATGAAGGAACTTCTCAAGTTAAGGAATCAAAAATTTATATTCTTACTCATGAATATGAAATGTTTAAGATGAATGATGATGAATCTATTTCTAGCATGCACACTCGTTTTACTAACATCATAAACAGCTTGACAGCTCTTGGCAAAGTTTATTCCAAAGTGGAAATGGTAAGAAAAATTCTCAACTCTCTACCAAAACGTTGGGAATCAAAAGTGACAGCGATTCTTGAAGCTAGAGACCTCAAGAAGCTCGAAGTGAATGAACTCATCGGGTCACTTATCACCCATGAGTACACATTGAAAAGAGGAGAAGAAGAAGGAAAGCCAAAGAAGAGCTTGGCACTTAAAGCTGTTCCTCATGAAAGTGAAAGTGATGAAGATGAGGAAAATGACGATAAAGATGAAGAAGTTGCGATGATAACAAGAAGAATTCAGAGATTCTTAAAGAAAAATAAAACTCCTCCGAGGAAATCATTCAAAAAGTTTTCCAAGAAAGATTCAGGTAAAAATGATACTTTAATTTGTTATAAATGCAATAAGCCTGGTCATATCAAGCCAGATTGTCCCCTGCTAAAGAAAGATCGAAACAAAGGCAAGAAAGCAATGAAAGCTACATGGGATGATGATTCAAGTAGCTCAGATAGTGAAGCAAGCAATGAAGAATCAGCAAATCTCTGTCTTATGGCTAAAGATGATATTGAGGTAACAAATTTTGATAATATTGAAAATCCTTCATATGAAGAATTGCAAAATGTTTTAGAAGAGGTATATGAAGAATTTGAAAAATTGGGTATCAAATATACTGCTTTGAAAAAGAAAAATTCTTCTTTAACAAACGAAATTGATATTTTAAGAAAAGAAAATATTGTTTTGAAAGACGAAAATCTTGAGTTGAAGAAAAAGAAAACTGATTTAGAAAATATTGTTGAAAACTTTACGAATGGAAAAAGAAATTTTGAAAAACTTCTTGGTAGTCAAAGATGTGTTTTTGACAAGGCAGGCTTGGGATATATGCCAAAACAAAAGTTCAAACCTTATAAAAACTTCTTTGATAATCCTTCTACATCAAAGTCTAATATTCAAAATTCTTTTCATAATAAGTTTGTCAAAAAAGGATACTATTATAATCATTCAAGATTTTCATATATGTCACATGCTATTTGTAATTTTTGTAATAGAAATGGTCATAATTATCATACTTGTCCTATTAGAAGAAAACATACAATGACTATTAGGGCCATATGGGTACCTAAAAATCTTGTTTCTTCTAATACTAATAAATAAAGGACCCAAAGAACTTGGGTACCAAGAAAAATCATTTTAATTGTTTTTATAGGTATGCATGAAGTCCTCTACAAGCAAAAACAAATGGTTTTTAGATAGTGGATGTTCAAGACACATGACGGGAGACAAGACTAAGTTCTTTGATCTTAGATCTAAAGAAGAAGGACACGTGACATTTGGAGACAACTCGAAAGGGAAGATCGTGGGAATAGGTAAAATTGGTAATAAATCTTCTCTCATAATTGAAGATGTTCTACTTGTTGAAGGTCTAAAACATAATCTTTTGAGTATAAGTCAATTATGTGATAAAGGATTTACAGTTACTTTCAAAATGGATAAGTGCATTATTTTGAATGATCATGATTATAACATTTGTTTTACTGCCTTTAGAAGTAATAATGTTTATACAATCGATTTTGAAGAAATTACCTCACAAGATGCTATTTGTTTTTCAGTACAAAATGAAACTAATTGGTTATGGCATAGAAGACTAGGTCATGCCAACATGGAACTTATTTCCAAACTTTCAAAAAATGATCTTGTGAGAGGTTTACCAAAGGCAAATTTTCTTAAAGACAAAATTTGTGATGCATGCCAATTTGGTAAACAAACAAAAACTTCTTTTAAAACCAAGAAATATATTTCCACTACTAGACCACTGCAACTGATACACATGGATCTTTTTGGACCAAATAGAGTTGCAAGTCTAGGAGGAAAATATTATGCTTTTGTTATTGTTGATGATTTCTCTAGATATACTTGGGTCATCTTTCTTGCTCATAAAGATGAGGCACATAATGCTTTTACCAAGTTATGCAAGAGAATTCAAAATGAAAAGGGCTATACTATTTCAAGTATCCGAAGTGATAGGGGAAAAGAGTTTGTTAATAAAAATATTGAAACATTTTGTGATGAAAATGGTTTTGTGCATAATTTTTCTGCTCCTCGAACTCCTCAACAAAATGGGGTAGTAGAGAGGAAAAATAGATCTCTTCAAGAGATGGCAAGAACAATGCTTAATGAGAACAACTTGCCTAGTTATTTTTGGGCCGAAGCGGTAAGTACTGCATGTTATGTTATAAATAGAGTTATGTTAAGGTCTAAATTAGATAAAACCCCCTATGAGCTTTGGAATGAGAAAAAGCCCAACATTGGTTACTTTCATGTATTTGGATGCAAATGTTTTATTTTGAATGACAGGGATAATTTAGGCAAATTTGATGCAAAATCGGATGAAGGTATTTTTCTCGGGTATTCTACAAATAGTAAAGCTTATAGAGTATTCAATAAAAAGACTTTAACTGTACAAGAATCTATGCATGTAGTATTTGATGAATCTAATTCTCTACTCTCCAAGAAATCCATTGATGAAGAAACAGGAGGTATAAATAATACAGAAAGTCTCAATCTCAACAAAGAGAACACAATAGAGGAAGTCCAACATGGAGACATCAGGAAAGATCATCAAAATTTAATACGAGATGCAACCAAACAGTGGAAATTTGTGAAAGATCATCCAGTGGAACAAATTCTGGGAGAACCTTCACAAGGTGTAAGCACTCGATCATCTCTTAGAAATATTTGCAATCATACTGCTTTTTTATCTCAGATTGAACCTAAAAATATTGATGAAGCACTTCTTGATGAATCTTGGATTCTAGCTATGCAAGAAGAGCTTAATCAATTTGAAAGAAATGATGTTTGGACACTTGTTCCTAAACCCAAAAATCATACTATTATTGGAACAAAATGGGTTTTTAGAAACAAGAAAGATGAGTCCGGAGTCATTACTAGAAATAAGGCTCGACTTGTAGCCCAAGGTTACAATCAAGAAGAAGGAATTGATTATGATGAGACATATGCACCAGTCGCAAGATTAGAAGCTATTCGAATGCTACTTGCATATGCTTGTTATAAAGATTTCAAACTTTTTCAAATGGATGTTAAAAGTGCTTTCTTAAATGGTTTTATAAATGAAGAGGTATATGTTGAGCAACCTCCAGGTTTTGAAAATCATATTTCTCCAAATCATGTTTTCAAACTCACAAAAGCACTATATGGACTCAAACAAGCTCCTAGAGCGTGGTACGAGAGACTCAGTGGTTTCTTGATTAAAAAAGGTTTCTCAAGAGGAAAAATCGACACAACTCTTTTCATTAAATACGAAAATGATGATATTCTTTTGGTTCAGATTTATGTTGATGATATAATATTCGGTGCTACTAATGAAAATATGTGTCAAGTTTTTGCTAAGACTATGCAGGATGAATTTGAAATGAGCATGATGGGAGAACTTACATTCTTTCTCGGATTGCAAATTAAGCAAGTAAAAAGTGGGACATTCATCAATCAATCAAAATATATTAAGGAATTGCTGAAGAAGTTTGGGATGGAAGGTGCTAAGGAAACTGGAACACCAATGAGCCCATCTACTAAACTTGATAAAGATGAATCCGGTAAGACAGTTGACTCGAAAGTATATCGAGGTATGATTGGTAGCTTATTATATTTGACAGCCAGTAGACCAGATATTATGTTCAGTGTGTGTTTATGTGCACGTTTTCAATCATCTCCAAAAGAATCTCATTTAATTGCAGTTAAGCGCATTCTTAGATATCTTAGTGGTACAATTAACCTAGGGTTATGGTACCCTAAACACACATCTTTCGATCTAATCAGCTACACAGATGCAGATTATGCTGGTTGTAAAATAGATCGAAAAAGCACTAGTGGAGCATGTCACTTCTTAGGTCATGCATTAGTTTCCTGGTTTAGTAAAAAACAAAATTCTGTTGCACTATCTACTGCTGAGGCAGAATATGTTGCTGCGGGTAGTTGTTGTGCTCAAGTTCTTTACATGAAGCAACAACTTGAAGATTTTAAACTCATGTATAATCACATTCCAATCAAATGTGATAATACAAGTGCTATAAATCTTTCAAAAAACCCAATACAACATTCTAGAACTAAGCATATTGAAATAAGATATCATTTTCTTCGAGATCATGTGCAGAAAGGCGATATAGTACTAGAGTTCACAAACACACACGATCAGTTAGCAGATATATTCACAAAACCTTTACCAGAAGATAGATTATCTATGATTAGAAGAGAAATAGGTATGATGCATATTATGAATATCTCTTAAAAGACAGATCAAAGTTCATAAAAATAGATAGATTTTTCTTAAATACTTTTACATAAACTTGAGGTTCTTAGCCTCATGTTTGAGACGCTCATTCTCTTCATACAATATCATGTCATCCCTATTCATGGGAACTGGCAAGCGGAATGAAGAATCCAATAGAGATTTCAACTTTTTATTCTTCTGCCGAAGGATTCCTTCCCTTGTGTGAGACTCTTGAACAATTCGTTGAAGTACAACAATTTGTTCCTTAAGCTTTTCAACCTCATGGTTTTTTGCTTGAACCCGCTGGGAAAAAGCAACAATAGAGGATGAGTAGCGAGTCCCGAGACTCACCAAGTCGTAGATAGCATCGGAGTCTGACTTATTTGCCATACTATTATTTTCTTGCTGCAACATAGCACCAATGGCAGCTGCAGAAAGGACAGGAGGTTGAGATGTAGAAGAATGAGCCATTGAGAAAGGAATTGAAAACTTAAAGCGAGAATGTTGAAGGAATGCAGATGAGTTATAGAGATAAGAAGAAAACTTGATGCGGATTGGATGAACTTTAAGACTGTTTTTATAGAGATAGTATAAAGAACAAGACGAGCTATCATCCAAGTCAAAGAGCAATGTGTTTTTTCCCGATCAGTGAAAAAGACATTTTTTTTAGAAACTCGGAGCCTTCAATCTCGTTTGTCAACAACATCAGGCGATTTGTTTCTATCTTCAACCGCACTAAATTCATAGAGTTAGGCCTCGAGGCTTTGCAGGACTTGTCGGGTCACGGACGGCTCTCTTTTTCAACTATCTACAGTGTTTTTTAACGCACCGTTTTCTTCAGTCTATTTACTTGCTGTCGATCCTTTTTAATGATGCCAAAAGGGGGAGAAGTTTTAGACTAGAACATTAATATTGTTTAAATTGTTAAACTTGTTATATATGCTTGGAATTATATTTATTTTTTTTTTTTTGAAAAACTAACGCACATTCTCAGGGGGAGCTTAAGTATTAATACAGGCTTCAGGTTCTATCAAGTATTTGTCATCATCAAAAAGGGGGAGATTGTTAAACCTAAGGTTTCAAGTTTTGTGTAATTATATATTTACACATGGATTTTGATGATAACAAATGAATTCATAGAATAAAGGAGTCTCAAGCTCAAGTTATCTACACAATGGAGTCAAGCACATCAAGAAACCAAGCATGAGCAAGAAGGGAGCAAGTTCACATTAAAGTCATAGAATAATGTTGTAAATCTCTTTAAAATTCGAAATTAGGATTAAGGCTCAAAAATTAATATTTTATCATAAAGCATTAAAATACATTTTCCACATGTGCATGAATATTTTGAAAATTAAATTTGAAAATTTTGAAAGATAATTGATTGTCATCTTTCACATGTGCATGCCATGATTAAAGGGTTGAACTTTGAAAATATTAAAGATGATTGATTGTCATCTTTCACATGTGCATGTTTTATTTGAATATTTTCAAAAGTGATTGATGCTTTTCTTGACTTATGCAAAAGGAAGATGCCTTTGTTTGAAAATTTTGAAAAGTAAAGTGTGCTCCTTTTGTCATATGCAAAAAGTAAAAGATTAGGTTTGAATTTTTTGAAAAGTAAAGTGTGCTCATTTTGTCACATGCAAAAAGTAAAAAGATTAGGTTTGAAATTTTTGAAAAATGAATGATGATGTCTTTGACATGTGAATCTTTTTAAATTTGAATATGAAGTCTCATATGCCTATAAATAGATCATTTGAGAGTTTCACATTCACAACACCAAGAGCATATAACTTTCATTCAAAGCTTTCATTCTCTCTTCTCTAAGCATTGAGCCTTAACCCTTGTTCATTTTGAGAGATATAGTTTGTGCTTGTATTGTTCTTATTTCACTCATTGAGGAGTGTTTTCTGATATCCTACCCACTATCAATTCTTGTATCAGTAAAAGGGTGTGTACAACCCTTGTGCGTGTAGAAAGTGTTCTACACAGGGAATCGTTGAATTACCACGTGTAAGGTGATTGCAAGTGTAGAGGGTGTTCTACACGGATCCTTTGTAGCGGTGTTGTTCAAAGGTGTAATAGGTTTCTATCTCGACCTGAAAGAGGTTGAATAGTGAATTCGGGGATCCTCAAGAGGTAGCTTGAGGCGAGGACGTAGGCAGTGGGGCCGAACCTCGTTAACATACTGAGTTTGCTTCTCTTACCCTTACTCTTTATATTTATTGTTATTTTATATTTTGTTTATATTTTATATTGTATATTTGATTTATAATTGTTATTTTTTTAAATACAACTCAATTCACCCCCCTCTTGTGTTAGTCATCTGGGCAACAAACTCAAACTATTTCACTGCTATTATCATCTCATCTCAACATTCAAACAAAGTTTTAAGGTGGCTATTATCATCTCATCTCAACATTCAAACGAAGTTTTAAGGTGTGTGTGTGTGTGTGTAATGTCTTATGTGCCCTTTTGTAGTAAAATGACATCCAAGAATATTGTTGTTGACTTAAACAAATGGGAGAGATTAGATGGGAAGAATTATAACCTTTAGTATTGCAAAGCCCAATATGTCTTGATTGAGTAGGAGGTCGTGAAGACTCTAAGTCACTTCCTGAATGAGCCTGAGAAAGGGGACTCAAAAAAATGCCAAAAGGATTGCAAGGCCTTTGAGAATTGGCTCAAGAAGGATCGATGTGTGCACTTTATTATGTTAAGTAGTATGCCCGACGATCTTATCGGTGAGTTCAAGAAGTACAATACTACCAAGAATATGTAGCAGGCAAAAAGTCAAGTTTTGGGAAACTTTAGCCACGAGGTCGCACAAGTTGACCATGAAGCTTGACTCCTATAAGATGCGCTCTAAACACATGATAAAGCAACATCTTAGAGCAATGTCATCCATGATCTGCAAACTCAAAGTAGCCTGAAATAATATGAATGATGAGTAACAAGCACAGGCAATGATACGCTCTCCACCCAATTATTGAGAAATGATAAGCCAAAATTTGACACAGAATGTAAACGCCAAAAGCTTTGATGATTTGTCACGTCATTTAGAACATGAGGTTGAGTGCTTGGAAGCTAAACCCAAACATTCAGCCTATGCGACTTGATCTGGCTCCCACAAGGCATTTAGGCCAATATTTTGAATAACGTACCAGATGTCGTACCTGTCAAGGCACTGGAACGAAATATTTCGGTACCGGTACCGTTTCGTGTACCGTTTCAAAATAGTTGATATATGAATAAATTATATGTATAAATATATATAAATTATATTCTAAAATAATAATCTATATAGGAATAAATTATACATAAATACATATATAAATTATAAATAGTCTGGTCTGAATTGGAAGTAAAAAAATGAGCTTGTAGTTTGAAGAAATGAAAAAAAAAAAGAGTAAAGGTCGAAATACCGGCCGATACATAGGTCGGTATAGGCCAAAATATCAGCCGGTACGGCCGGTATTTGGACCGGTACGAAATAGGTAGAATACATGTACCGGACTAGTGGTTGGTACGGCATATTCCGACCGGTACGGTACGGTATTTAAAACACTGATTTAGGCTCAAATGCAAGAATGCTAAGACTGGAGTAGCTACTGAACATGTGTAGAAATGGTCAAGGCCTTCTAAGCACGGCAAGATAGGACAAGCGTGAAAAGAACAAGTTCAAGATAGACTACTTCAACTATAGAAATAAAGGTCATTTTGCTCATGACTACACTGAGTTGAAGAATGTACAATTTGACTATCCTCTTTCTATTTATGAAACAAGTCATGTGATGGTTGCTCACTCATATCCAATATAGGTTGTTGATTCAGGAGCGAATGAGTATACAGGGAAGATAAATTCGAATTTACGGAGTATGTTGGATTGTAGTTGAGGTCGTGATATTAGATTGGAAATGGAGCTAGTGTGGAGGTGTTGGAAGTTGGTACCACATGATAGACTTACAGGGCTATCACACTTTATTGCTCCAATATGTGCTACAAGCTTCCGAAACTCGACAAAAATTACTTTTTGTAGTTACTTTAGTTGGATTTGGTTCTGTATTTTGTTTGAAAAAATGATATTTTCATATATTCGGATAATTTTTTTTATGGTTGTCTTTCTTTCATATGTAATAAGATATAGATTATAATTTTTGCTACAGGAGTATGTTGTCTATGGCCATGATTAATACTATTTGAAGAGGCACTGTTTTGAGTTTTTTGAGCTCAAGAATGATCAAAGATGCTTGATTAGATGCAATCGAATGAGACTAGTGCAAACGAGACACTTTAGGGATGCCGCTATACTGGTATTCTCTAGGAGAAATTTGGTATAATGCTCTCACAATTATTTTCTTTTTTTAGGTGTACTGGTGGTGGCATAACCTATTTGCTTATATGAATAATATTAAGAAAATATTGAAAAATATGGACCTAGGGCTATGCCACTATGTGTATGAGTAAGAGATGTAGAAAAAGGAAGGGGAGTTCATATGGGAATGTCCCTCCCTATTGATCTCCGCCAATAATGCTTGGCATTATAGCTATGCGTTACATCTGGATGATGGCTGGCATTTAAGGCCACCCCTATATTACCAAAAAAGAATTCCTTTTATTAAGGGTTTTTTCAGTCTCTCTTCTAGTGATATGAGACTAGGGTAATATCATCTTCTCTCTCAAAGTTCATTCTCTCTTGAAAAGACATATAGGTTGTGGGTATTTTGAGTGCAGCTCTAGTTTATCTACGTAGTACACCCAACCATTATGTAGAGATAAGTTCGGATTAATTGGAGTGTGGTACATTGGATTCCTTATGGAACAACTACAAAGATTAAACTTGAGGCATAATCTTGACTTTAACAACATTGGATCAAATCATTTATGTGGCTCTACTGATCAAATTTTTTTTATTTTTTATTGCCCAAATGTACAAGGTTGCTGCTATAAGGACCTCTGGTTTTGACAGCTAGTGCATTTTAGGACTGAACCGGTTCAACCAGTTACGGTGCACCCCTAGGAGAGTTTAGGCATTACACTTTCCAAGTATTCCCATCTCTCACTCATTGCATATTTGATCTACGCTTAATTTTGATGTGTTTTGGTGTTGGTACTGATATGTGTAGTATTTGTATTTTTGTTCTCTTAATCGATGTTTCACATCCTTGTCATTTGGTTACCAAAAGAGAATTTCGAAAGAACAATTCTAGACATACATACAAACAAGTTACCATCTATTTCGGTTGACTAAATCCATCATAATTTTCAGCCCTTAAAACTCTTGTTCCAAAGTTTATATATAATAATATGACAATAAAGGTAAAGAGGTTCTACAATACACAACTTTTTAAGATTAAATTAGCAAAAATCTGTCATTCAACAGTGAAGAATAAGATCAGATTTCAACCAATGTAAAAGGCATAGAAAATAGAATCACTTACCGAATTCAAAGAAGTGACATCATCAAAATTATTTCAATAACTAAAATCTAATGATGATCTACAACTAATGCTTAGGGGCACTCCTTTCAATCATTTTTTTTTTTTTGGATAAAAGATGAAATTTTGTTGCTCAACAAGTATTACAACATCTCAAGAGAAGCAATTGACTGAATACATGTTAGAATTTCTTCCAAAACTATAGAATCCTCTTAAAGAGATAATGCTTCCCGAGCAAAAATATGACTAGCTTGATTAGCTTCTCTTCTTGTATGAAGGACTGACCAATGAGCAAAAGAATTGAGCACAAATATGGCATCTTCAACTAACCAACCGCTTGTGACCAATCCTTGTTCTTCATTAAAAGATTATTCCCCACTTGTAAGGCATCTCCCTTGAATATCAATGATCGAATACCCAAGTCCTTTAAAAAATTTACTACAATCATAACAGCATAAGACTTAGCCACCCTAGGACTTACATATAGACTTTTGTTGGCACTCAATTGATATCAATATAATGGCACTAAACCACAAATATCAGACTTAGTGGCTACTTAAATGTCATTTAATTGTACAAATGATAATCCCTTTTACAAGACATGTGATTGAAAATCAAATGCTTGCTAATAGAACTGCCTCTTTATCTTAAATAACTTCGTCGACCATGCCCTTCAATGCCATTATGGTATTTGTAGGAAAAAAAATTATATCCACCATTCTCTTAATTAGGACTGTTCAACCGACCCGGATTAGTATTGTTCCAACTCGACCCGCTTGTTTCCACTACCGAATATGGCTTTCCCAAACCGTTACCTGATTACCAGACCCATTTTATTTCGGGTTTTCTGTTTTAATTTATTTGGTATGCTATAAGACGTGGTTCGTTTCACACCTTCTCTCTTTGAATACCCAAACCCAAAATGGTTCACCTTCACCTTCTTCGCTTTCAAGCTAAACCCAGACCAACTATTCCTCTGGCTTTTACAAGCTTCTTTTTGATAATGATAATGTCCTCTGCCTTCTTTATGATGGGGCTAAGGTTTCCAGTATTTATTAGCCTGAACCATGGGTTTTGTGCTGGTAAGCCGGAAGGTTTGCGTACAACAACAGTAGAATCGCAGTGCTTGATTCCTTCGGGAACGTTAGTTCTTTCAATAAATTTACATTTTCATCAGCCGACTACGGGCAATTGCTGCATAGAAGATTGACACTTGATTACGATGGTAATCTTCAGTTGTATAGTTGGGACGAGGAGGACGAGATGTGGGTTGTTTCATGGCAAGCCTTTCAGGTACCTTGTATTATTCATGGTGTTTGTGGGGCTTTGAGTGTCCGTTTGACCCATTAGAGTTTCTGCAGTTTATAAAAAAAAAAAATCCCTGATTCAGATCATCCATGGCTTTCTCGCTGTGGCTAACGGTCACCGAAATACACGAGCTCATTTGTTTTGTGTTTATTTGATATCTTGCGAATTTGTTTTGAAGTGACTTCCATTTGGTTTCAGATCATCATGTATTCAACAAATGCTTGCCTGCTAGGGTTTATGAGCAAGGAGGAGAGAGCGGGAGAAACGGGTATCGGGGTAATTTTCGATTAAGTTAGAAACGGGTACGGCCATTTTCGCTTCCGAAGAATACTGGAACGGTTCAGGCTTTTTTGATCTGGTTAGGTCGGTTAAATTGGCCAGTTCAGGTCAGCGGTTTATTTGTTCACCCCTACTCTTAATCACCATCTCCTTATGTGACATCTAAAGATTAGTTAGTAATATGTAATGAATAATAAATAATTTTTTAATCATTTAATGTCATATTAGATGATGATAAGAAAAATGATAGTATATAGGATTTCTCTTTGTAGCAAGTCCTTTGCTAGAGATTATATGCTATTACCAATTCTACCTCCACATGCCATGCTAAACTCAAGTATTCAACTCCAAAATGGCGTTTTTATTTTTTATTACTCAATTGTAATTGATTGTATGAGAGGTACTTGTTAATTAGATGATGATTGGTTGTATTTAAGTTTTGCTTTCTTTATAATTGGTAAGTAGGAACGGCTTTCTAACAGAAGAATTGATCAGCCTTATCAGAGAACTTTTATAGAATATTGTATTCTTACCAAAAACCAGAAAAAAAGAAAGAAAAGATCAAAACCAAGGCCGCCATGATATTCAATTAGGCATAGAAACTTACTTCTAATGAAACTAGAACAGGGAAGATATATTCTTTTGTGCCCTAAAATCATAATTTCATCAGCCTTAATGGAACCTAAAAAAACCATAACTTTTGCTTATGAAAAAATATCCCTAAACCTCATAACCCCCCTCCTAGCCTCCTTGATGCTTAGCCCCAAAACCTTAATGACATTGATAGAATCACAGCCTTTCTCTTCCCTTAATAGAATCTTATATATATCATGTTGGCCTCCCTTTGGTGAATTAGGTAAGTTTTCTTTTTCAATTTTTGGAAAAAAATCATTTCTTACCTTCCGATGACTTAAATGAGTGTGACAATCCTAATTAAGTTTTCTACTTCGTTTACAATCCAATATATAACACCTTTTTCCAGTCCTAACAAATCCTTAGCTAGCTGTTGCAACTCTCTGTACAATATTCTCTTAGAATCCAAGGTAAGTGTCATCAAGTATTATCACCAATTTGAAATTATTTTGTAAACCTAGCGGCAACTATTATCCCCAATTGTAGTAGATTATTACAATAAATTTAACTTTTTTTGACCGTTGAAAATTTGTGATGCAAAAAAAATCGTCATTAAAAATGTTTTTTTGTGACAGTTATGACAGATCGTCACAAAAAATTATCAAACTTTTTTCCATGTTTGAAAGGAATGATATTAGCTTCGAACTATATTTTTTGCGACAGTTTTTTTATATCTTTAAAAACAATAATTTATCAGTAAAATTGTAAAATACGTTCTAAGTTTCTAACCATCTATTTACGTTCGAGCCAACGTTAAAATTTTAAGCTGCGGCTGCAGGGTCATCTAACTTTTACATCTTTTCCAAATGTTTCCCTCTCTCTTTCTCTCATGCTCGTTTGGTTACACAGATGAGATAAGATGAGATGAGATGTTTTAAATAGTAATGAATAAAATATTGTTATCATATAATTTTTTAATATTAATTTTGTATTGAAATTTAAAAATGTGAAATTATTTATTATATTTTGTATGAGGATTTAAAAAAATTGTAATAATAAGTTGAGATGAGATGAAATGAGATTTTTAATTTTGTGTAACCAATCGGTGCCAAACTCTACCTCCCCCCGTCGACTACCAAATACTGAAATGGCTTGTTGTAACGACTCGGCTCCATAATTTGGATATAGATAATTAAGATAGCTAAGATACTCCTACCTTAGCCCATATATCCTATCCTAGCTAGCTAGCTAAGATACTTATACAATGAAATTGAAAAGTCTACACTATTTAAAAACAAAAAAAAACAAAAGTCTACAATGAAATTGATGTAGTGTAACTTAACATTTATTTTATATTAAAAAAAATAACGTAGCCAATCATATCAGTGAAATGCGTAAAAAATTCATAAGAATCCTCCACCCCCCTCCCAGACAATCACTTTCTCATTCTTAATTTGGGGTATTTAATAAAGAGAAACACTACTTTGCTGCTTCAAGTATACCGCTCAAGTGTAACGTTTGTCATTTTAATTTTTAAATTTTTTCTATTTAATGATTAAGAAAATAATTTTTAATGTATAAGAATATTTCTTTTTATTGTTTAAAAATATTTAAATATATTAAAAAATATAAAAATAAAATAAAATAACTCAAATGTGCTAGGTGGCACGCCTAGCAGTCAATGCTGACCTGCAGCCCAGCACTACTCTTTAATAAATATTCATTCATTGAGTTATATATATATATATATATATATATATATATATATATATGTTAAATTCAAGTATTAATTGTGATCTCGTCCTGCTGATTCAAGAGGTGTGTTTATCAAGAACTCCATTCCCATCAGCTGGGTACTGGACCACTCCACTCAAAGTAGTTCTCAAAAGAATTCATAGCTAGCAATATCCCCTATTTAATTCAAAGTCTTCATGCATGTTTTTTTTCCCACTTCTTAATTAAGTAGTGTTGAGGTGGTAGCTATTATGATTAATGGGAGAAGAACTCATTTTTTAAGATGAGTTTCATGAGGGCCTCATGATTTTCCACAGCACCAAAAAGCTTGAAAACTTTTGCCGCTCAAAAAGCATGTAAAATAAGGAGGAGAAGAAATGAGAAGTACATACATTACATGGCAATATTTGGTTTGCGGAATCTGAAACAAGGAGCTGCTTGTCATACATAAGTAGTAATTTCTGGACTTCCCTTTGGAAACGCCATTTCAACCAAGAAATGGTAACCGGCATGAAGAAAGCTAGCTTAGGCCACTATAAGAAAAACGGCCTTTTGTGGCCAATTTATTGCGGCGAAAATAATATTCGCAACCAAAATTCTTGTAGTGGGCCGACACTTGATCATATCCACATGCAGCATATCGATGGAGGTTAATTCCTAGTGTCCTTTTGAATGAATGTTTGAATGTCAATCCAAATCCTAGCTAACAGGAAGATGCAGAAACCATGCTAATTGTCTCAAGGCAAAAAATCCATGGGATTGCACCGAGTGATCATTCAATACCTCCACCTGGCTTACACTTTGATGGACGACGGTTTAGCTTCCAATTATATTCATCATCGGATCGACCACTTCCAACTTTGGTGTGGCCTTTATACACAAATCGACATGAATGCAGGTTATAGAGTCTATGTGAAATATTCCAGCTTTTGTTTTTTGTGTTTGCCAATTAGCAGGAGGCTACATATATATGTTGGAGGGCACATTTCGTATTAAAGCCCATTATAAAGGTCTTTTATAAGCAGGCTTGAATTTAAAGGCCCTACAAAGATCGGTGTACTACACGCCACCTTATTTGGGAAGAGATAACTTTCATACACATACGTATTTTAGTTACGTAAGGATAAACTTAGCGCAGGATAAGCATCACAGGATAGTGATCTCGTACAAGGATGATCTAGTCCAACAGATTTCCTCTATATATACCAGGTAACTCTAAAGAATGAGGTTGGCCTGAATGATATACTTTCAAGAGATATTGAACTGACTTAAGTATCGGAGTATTCTTAGGTGCACCCCACTAGAGTTCTCTTACCATTTGCAAGTGAATGGTTGCATAGGTGGTGGTGGAACACGGCCTTAACAGTGGCGCCGTCTGTAAGATCTGAATTGGTTCTCTCGTTACAGACCAACGTGGTTCTCACATGCCAACTGTAACCCGTTTCTTAGGTAACCGAGAAATGGATACACTGCCAACAGCCGTGGAAGATTGGCTAGTTGCAATTGAGGAAAAATTGGAAGGCGTTAGGGCAATGGAAATTCTAAAGAAGGAAAACGATGATTTGCAGCAGAAGAATGGTGAATTTAATGACACCACTGCACCCAGTCATAGCGACTCTGTACCCGATCATAGTGAGCAAGGTAAGGGAGAGGTGTAATGCAATGCAGAGTCAAGCCTAGGGAGGGCGAAGAAGAAGAAGATGCACAATAAATTAAAAGAACTTGTGGGAAAGTACGAAGAGATGGCAAAGAAAATGGGGGGATCATCCTTGGTAGAATGCTTACTAAACCAAACTGACCTACCATATAGTGAACAGATTATGGCCATGCCGCTTCTGCCAAAATTCAAGGTACCCCAAATAGACATGTATGATGGGTCCAAAGATCCGTAAACCATTTGGAGAACTTCAAGGCCCACATCATGCTCCATGGTTTTTCAGGGGAGATTGTGTGCTGAGTTTTTCCTTTGACCCTAAAGGGAACAACAAGAGGGTGGTTTGGAACCCTCAAACCAAGGTCAATAAGTAGTTTTTGAGGAGTTGGCTAAACAATTCCTAACCCAGTTTATGCCCAGCAGGAGGCATCATCACCTAACCGCCTATCTGCTAACAGTAAAACAAAAAGAAGATGAGAACTTGAAGACCGACCTTACCCGCTTCAACAAAGAAAGGTTAATAATAGACGACCATAATGAAAAAATTACCCTCGTTGCCCTCCTAGGCAGAATTTGGTCACGAAGTCCCTTTATAGCAAAGCTAGCCAGAAAGACTCATTCCACCCTTAGGGAATTTATGGATAGGGTGGATGACTTCATTAATGCCGAAGACACACTGTAGGCTCTAGTGGATCCACGAAAAGAGGACAACAAGGTTGAACGGAGGAGCGGACAGGTTGACAAGAAAACTGGTGCAAGTTAGCAAGTAAGGAGGAAAGAAAGGCGACCAGCTCACGACTCCAGATTAATGTATAGCAATTTAAATGTACGGGAAGAAGAAAATGAGAGTAAAGAGTGACATCAACTTAAGGCAGGCAGTCGCTACTGTAAGCACCACCAGACTGGGTCACACTAGACTGAGGACTGCACAACTATGAAGAAAAGAGTAACTGAGCTGACGGGAACGGGAGAGTTGGAGTGAATGGTTGTAGAATGCTCAAAACCCAGGAGACACTAGGAGTCTAGGCGGGGTACTAGGAGGAGTAGCAGCCCTGAGCAACAACGACAATACCGAACTGAGGACCGCTGAAACAACAGGGATAGGGTGCCCTCAAAGGGTGATAGGAATAGGGCACCCATAGGATAGATTCGGATGATAATAGGGGGTTTTGCTCGGGGAGGCGTATCCACATCTAATAGGAAGATGTATGCACATAGGGCAAGCTATGAAGAAGTATATGTGACAAACAGAGCCCCTAAGCACCAGAGGCTTAGTAACCAAATGACAGTGTCTTTTGGGGAGGAGGACCAGGAAGGAGTGCTGTATTCGCACGATGATGCTTTAGTGGTCACCCTTGTGATAGCAAACTACACAAGCAGGCAGGTACTAATCGACAATGGGAGCTCTGCAGATATGCTGTTCTGGGAAGTGTTCGTCAAAATGGGTATCAGCGCCAATAAGTTTAGGCCCTCTCCAACACCACTGAAGGGTTTCTCTGGAGACACAATACAACCTGATGAGGGTATCACACTCCCTATAACCGCAGGGATTGGGACGTGGACAACTATCACCATGACTGACTTCTTGATTATAAAGACCCCGTTCTCCTACAACGCAATATTGGGAAGACCAACACTCAACTATCTCAAGGCAATGACATCCACATACTACCTCAAGATGAAGTTCTCAACAGATAGTGAGGTCGTAGAGTTGCGAGATGAACAAGCACTAGTACATGAATGTTATGTACAAGAGTTAAGAGATAGTTGAAGCAAAGTTTATGTTGTAGCAAGACAAAACGAAGCACTGGTACTGCCTCTTCCACCACCTTTGGTTGTAGCTGTGGAAAAAGGCTTAGAGGTCAGAGACGAGCAGAAGCAGCAACATGCCGAGACTAATGAGCCGTTGGAACTTGTGACGCTGTATCCTGACTACCCTGGGACCACCACATGAATTGGGACCCAAGTGCCACCGAAGGACATAGAAGCCCTGAAGCAATTGCTGATAGAACACAGGGATGTGTTTGCATGGAGTCATGAAGACATGCCTGGCATAAACAATAACATCATTGAACACCGCCTGTGTGTAGATCCCACCCATAAGTCGATACGCAAAAATAAGAGGTCGTTCAATGCAGATAAGTATGTCGCCATTAACGAGGAAGTGAAGAGGTTATTAGCTGCCGGGTTCATTAAGGAAGTTCATTCCCAGAGTAGTTATCTAATGCAGTGTTGGTGAAGAAGGCGAATGGGAAGTGGAGAATGTGCGTGGACTTCACGGACCTGAATAAAGCTTGCCCAAAGGAAGTTTTCCTTTACCACGCAGACATTATTGTGGACACAACGGTTGGACACTGTATGCTGAGCTTCATGGACACCTACTTGGGTTACAACTAGATAAGAATGCATGCAGCGGATGAAGAGAAAACATCATTTATAATGGATTAAGGGTTGTATTGCTACCAAGTTATGCCATTTAGATTGAAAAATGCGAGGGCAACCTACCGAAGGTTGGTTAATCGCATGTTCAATGAGCAGATTGGGAAGTCCATGGAGGTATATGTGGACAACCTGTTAGTAAAAAGTAAGGAACCCACAAGACACCTTGACAACCTATAAGAGGCATTTGGGATTTTACGCTGTTACAAAATGAGACTGAACCCTGCAAAATGTGCTTTCGGAATTGAATCAGGAAAGTTGTTGGGATTCATCATATCTGAAAGAGGAATTGAAGCCTCTCCAGATAAGATAGGAGCCATACTCAACATGAAGCCGCTAAGAAATCTGAATGAAACTCAGCGGTTGGCAGGTAGGGTAGCCGCCCTGAGTAGATTCATAGTCAAGTCGACAGATAAATGCCTTCCTTTTTTTCGAGTACTAAGCAAGGCACATCCCTAGAACGAAGAGTGTGATGAGGCCTTTGAAAAATTGAAGCAGCACTTGGGCCAGTCCATCACTCCTGAAGCAACTAGAGAATGGCGATGAGGTTTGTGTATACTTAGCAGTTTTTCCACACGCAATGCCTGTCGTCCTGGTAAAAGAGGAAGGAGCCACCCAACATCCTATGTATTACATAAGTTGGGCTCTCAAAGAAGCAGAAGTAAGGTACGCTCGGGTCGAGATGTTAGCCTTCACCTTGGTAACAGTGGCAAGAAGACTCCGCCTATACTTTCAAGCCCACACGAGAAAGGTGCTCACAGAGAGCCTGTTGGCAAAAACTTTGAGAAAACCTGACAGCTCAGGAACACTGGTAGGGTGGTCGATTGAATTAAGTGAATTCGATTTAGAGTATATACCAAAAAGGGTGGTAAAGGGTCAAGCACTGGCAGAATTTGTGGTAGAGCTTTCGAGTTTTCCCCAAGAAGACACGATGGCTCCAATGGGAAAGCCATGGGTACTCTTCATAGATGGCTCATCCTACCGGGTGGGCGGAGGCCTGGGGATTCATTTACTAAGCCCAGCCAGTAGAGAACGACACTACATGGCGGCATTGGCATTTAAGGTAACCAACAATGAAACCGAATATGAAGCACTCGTGATAGGGCTCTCTATAGCTGCCAAGATAGGGGCAACTAAGATAGAAGCAAAGTCAGACTCATAGGTAGTCGTGAATCAAGTGTTGGGATTATACGCTACAAAAGAGGAGAAATTGAAGAAGTATTTAGCACGAGTTTGGGAGACATGGGATCTCTTCTCATATTTTAATATAACCTAGATATCAAGGATGGATAATGAAGTGGCTGGCAGATTGGCCCACACGGCGTCAGGAATGAAGGAGGCACCTCTCCCATGGCAAGTGGAAAGAAGAGTCGTTGAGATCCTGGCTATTGGAAGACAAGTAGGTGTCTTGGGTTCCAATATCCCAGATTGGGCGAATAGTGTGGTCCAGTACCTAGATGAAGGGAAGTTACCAAAGAAGAAGGAGGAAGCAAGGAGGGTAAGGAGAAAGGCAACAAGGTTCATGCTCATTGATGAAGCCCTTTATAAAAGGGGATTTTCAACCCCATTATTGCAGTGTATTTACCCACAAGAAGCGCGGTATGTTTGGTGGAAAAACTTTAGCCAGGAAGGTAGTAAGAGCATGATACTATTGGCCAAATGCGTTAAGAGATGCTCGAGAATTTATTAAAAAGTGTGTCAAGTGCCAGACGTACGCGTTGGTACCACACACCCCTCCAGAGGGATTAATATCCATGACAGCACCATGGTCCTTTGCGTAATGGGGCGTCGATCTGGTTAGACCATTTCCAACAGGAAGAGGCGGAGTAAAGTTCATGGTGGTTGCTGTTTATTATTTCACGAAGTAGGCGGAGGAACATTTTCATACAACCTAGCCAAGTGATACACAGAGTGAATCAAATGAGGATTGATTTGGAAGCTGCAAGTTTTAGAGATAACAATCATAGCACAACAACTTTCACTAACAGAACAATATGGGAATGTCCTCCACAGGGTTTTTGTAAGATAAATTGAGATGTTGTAGTTGACTCAAGCTCGTGTAAAATAGGTATAGGAGTAGCTGTTAGAGATGACCAAGGGGATGTTTTTAGCAACGATGAGGAAGAAGCTCACTTTCATCCCAAACCCTCTTTTGGAAGAAGCAATGACAACCCTTAAAGTAGTCATTTTTAGACTAGAACTAAGCATGAGAAATGTGGTAATGGAAGGAGATTCACAACTCGTGATTCAGGCAATACAAAAGGAGCATCAACAGAACAACTACTTTAAAATGCTTATTATAGATATTAAAGCCTCAATCAGTAGATTCAATTCATGTTACTTTAAGAATGTTAATAGGAAAGGCAACTCAATTGCACATATGTTGGGAAAAAAATGCTTTAGTAGCGAATGAATGTGTAATTGAATTGGAGGAGTGTAACAGCCCGCTAGAAATTCAACAGTGGAATTTTTATAGACTTTAGAAATCTCGTGAATACCCCATAAGTTTTCACGAATCGATCAATCGCACAGGTTTTAGTCTGTCAACATAGTCAGTGTTATCACTCACTATAGTGTCAGAAATGCGATTTTAATTGTTTGAGATAGTTAGAAGTACCAGATTATATTATAGTTTACGCCACTAGACTCAATAGAATATTTAGGATTTTATAGCGCAAAAACCTATTTTCATAATTTCGGACGAAACGGCTGTTCGAAACTATGAATTTATTTATAGGGGCACTTCGGGGTTGAGTTTTGGTAAACGGTTTTTACTGTAGGTTAACATGAATATTTAGGATTTTTCAGTACTAAGTTTATTGTGCATTTTTTTGGAGTGAATAGTAACCTCGATAAGCGTACTAAGTGCAGTACTTTCAAAATCGCAGTGTGGAATGTTCAAATTAGGTTATAGAAGTTTTATTTGGACACTTGGCAAGATCTTAGCCACACATAGTGAATAGTATTAGATACTTGGCATAAAAAGGAACCATTAGATGGATTTGTGAAGGAAATCAAGGTGTAAGATCATGCCATCTAAGCAAAACCTTTTTCATCTGATCAACCAAATTGAGCCAAATCAAAGAGGGTTTCAACCCTAGTGAAACCCTAAATGGTTGGAATCCATTTGAAACCCCAAAAATTTGGTTGAAACCGAAACCCTAAACGGTTTACCCAAACCCTAAAGTTGGCCTTCAAACCCTTTTTGATCCAATTTCTAGCATTGTGTTTAATCACTTGATTAAATCACTTCCACATGATATTAATTTCTCAAATTTTTGTTATGACATATTTATCCAACATTTTAAACCTTGGAAATTTGATTGGGTCAAGAAAAATTGGATTTGAGTTTGAAAGCATCTCAAACCCTAACCAAACCCCCTTTAAACCCCAAATTGAAGCCCACTTGGTTGGGGCCCACCAAGGCCCACGAATTTGGCCACCTTGACAAGGCTTCTTGGAGAAGTTTTCTCCCCCACATGGCAGACCATTCACTGCCCTTGAATGCACCCAATAGTGCCTTGATGAGATGGAGAAACCCACCCCATCAACCTCCATACCTTATAGCTTCTGCAGGCAGTCCTTTCCCCTCCCTATTCTCCACTTTATGTCACTTATCTACCTCCAATCAATGGTCATTCAGGTCCATATCTTTCCCCTACATAAGTATTGAGTCGTGCAAGACACACTTACTTCCCTTTCATCACTTCTTCACCCCGTTCTTAGAGAGAAACCCAAAAGAGCCCTCTCGGGCAGATTTCTGGGTCTTCTTGCATAACGCTTTTCGACCCTTTTTAAGTATTTTCACATGATAACTCCTTCATAAAAGTTGTTCCTCTTTGAGTCTAGTTTCCGTAGATATATTACTTGTATCATTCCATGGTCATTTTGTCGGTAAAATGTATTTTTAATCATGGAAAGGTCATTCTGGGCGTGAATCTGGAGAGTATGTTATGTTTTGGAGTTTTTGACCAAGCTAATGGACATATCTTGGTCCGAAAATTTTATGGAGTGTTTTTAGCATGTGTTTAAGAGTGTTCATTGAGGTTTTGTTGCATGAATAAAGCTTTTGATGATAGATTTTCTTAGATCTAGAAACTTGAAAACTGGAAGTGGCAAAACAGTTTTTATTTGGAGAAAGTTTGAATATTTCGAGGTTTGATCTTACTCTAAAGGCTTTGATATTTTTATATGATGATCCTAAGTCTCTTTTTTTCATTTTAGGATATTATTTTGAAAATATTTAGTATTAGTTTCAAAGATATGATTTTTCTATGCAAGAGGATTCCGGTTAGGTCTAAGATTTGATGTGTTTGGGTTAGATCTATGTTTTATTGATTTTTAGCCATGTGATTTCAAGTTTGATGGTTGGATCCTATTTAAGACACATTTTTAAACCATGTGATGCTTTATTTTGAAGATCTCACATTGTTAAGCCATTGATTAAGAGATTTATCAAAACTAGTTGAGGAAAAAGTTTCTGTTTTTTGACTAAGTGTAAAACCAAAAAACTCCAAGTGTTATTTTGTGATTTTGGTGACTTTAGTTTGATGATTTAAAGCATGGTTGATCTTAGGATGATGTTATGAATATGTTGGAAGTAAGATTTGATTTTTTTGAATTCTTGGAGATGTTTTGATTTAGGGTCAAAGCTTGTGATTAAGTGTTTGGATCTTTTTACAAAAAGTTTGGTGTTGATTATAAGATTTTCCTAAATGGATGTTTTAATTATGGTTTTAAACTTAGGATTGGAAGATGTTTGTTGCAAAATTTTGATTTAAGCATGAGTTTTGAAGTTAGAAGGATTTACAACAAAAATCAAGAGAAATGGCCTATGGATGTTTCGGCCATAGTATGTTTTCCATAGTTGTGTTGTGTTTTAAATTTTTCTAAGTTGATATTTGAGTTTAGGACAAAATTTTCATGAGGAATGTAAATTTTGAAAGTTTTTGGAGTTAGGATGTGAAATCTTTAAGTTAGGGGTAAAATGGTCATTTTTCCACATATAGAGGGTAAAATTACCATTTTACCCTAAGTTAGCTTGTTTTCATATTTCTAATTGTTAGTAATTAAATTTCTAACTTTTAGAATACCTTCTTACAGTTCCTCGTGTTTCGCGCTTTATTCTCGTAGAACGCGACGATCAAGGTAAGTTAGTTTCTAACTTACTATCAGTTTAATGTATATGTATGATGGGTAAGGGAACTACGATTTGTATATGTATGTTATCATATATGCCATGCCATGCCACGTCATTATATGTTTATCTGTTATGCATGATTTATTCTGTCATGAATATTTATCTGTTTTACAATCTTTTTTATCACGTATTGTTATGTGCTATAAGTATGCCATGTTAAATATGACTTATATTACATGTATGTTATATCATGTAATATTCACCATCGCAAGTATGTCATGTTAAGTAAAGAAGTCAGATCAAGTTTACGTTAAGTCCAGTTTCAGATCACGTTCAAGTTAAGTTATTCATGTCAATCACGACCCTAAGTGCTAGGATGGGGTAATATCCTAGTGGAACTCATTTGTTCACGCTGGAGTGTCTAAATAGGTGTGAAATTCCCTGGTTTGACGAAATACAGTCAACAGGTTGCGAATGAGGCCTAATTAGCTGGTCACCGGAGCGTGCCAAGCACTAACGCCGATGGTGCCATATTTTATTTTATGTGTATTCATGGGGTCACAACAACTGTGGAGCATGAAGTATGGGGCCACAACAGCTGTAGAGCATACACTACGTGAGACACAGCAATTGTGACACGTAGAATACGTGAGGCCACAACAACTGTGGAGCATGAAGTATGGGGCCACAACAACTGTGGAGCATACACTACGTGAGACACAGCAATTGTGACACGTAGAATACATGGGGTCACAACAACTGTGGAGTACGTATTAACGCATTCACAGCTGGTGTAGATACTTGTGTTGTGATGCGGTAATCGGCAGGGACACACGGCTCTAGGGGACCCGTGTAGTACCCATATGGTCACGTTATTAATCAAGTCAATTGAATAAGATTCCAAGTTCATGTCAAGAAGTTAAGAATAAGCAATCATGGTGACCCTATGAGATAAGAATAAGTTTCAGATCAAGTCCACGTTAAGACAAGTTTCAGATCAAGTTCATGTTATGCTCACATACAAGTTATGCTCACGTACAAGTTATGCTCATGTTCACGTTAAGTTTCAAGTTCATGTTCATATCATATTATCTTCATGTTTATGATATGTTCAAGCTCACATTCATATTATGTTATGTTCATGCTATGTTTCAAGTTCACGTTTTTGTCATGTTATTTCCAAGTTCACGTTTACGTTATGTTATACTCACGTTCACATTATGTCTCAAGTTCACGTTTATCTCATGTTATTCTCAGGTTTATGTTAAGTTCAAGTTCATATTTATGTTATGCATGTTCACGTTCATGCTATATTTCAAGTCCATGTTATGTTTCAAGTTTCACGTTCATGTTATGTTGCTAGTCCATGTTATGTTTTAAACTCAAGTTCATGTCATGTTAAGTCAAGTTCAGTTCACATTTAAGTTCAGGTTATGTCATGCTATATGTCAAGTTATGCTATACTTACTTACGACTTTAATTATGCATTCATGCTTTTACTGCTATGCATGCATCTTTAACATGTGTGAGAGTTTCTTGTTAACTTACTGAGATTTGTAATCAAATCTCACTGTGGTAGTCCCAACTACCATTCTCCCCGAATGGTAGGCGATATGTCAGGATCAGAGTAGGGAGCGGACTTTGGTAGACTGAAGGAGGTTGACTAGACGTCGCAGAAACGACGCGGAGCTTACAGCTTCTATAGTTAGTTTTTGAATAGTATTCTAGCCTCGTTAGTCGAGTTAGACGAGTTACTCGATAAACTTCTTCAATAGTGTATTTTGGTAATATAAATATGGAGTCTGGTCTCCCATGTTTTTGAGGTTATAGTCTTCTAAGACTCGTACTGAAATCGTGGATGTTTATTTTGTTAAGTATGCTTGGATTACGATTTAACTATTTGGGATATATAAGTTTGGTGCATAGTATTGCTCAAGAAAAAAAAATTATCCGCTGCGAATATTGTATAATGCTAGATGCATGTTAGGAACACTGCATCTTATATGTCATGATCGAGGGCAGGTAACCATTTGTTATATATCCCGACGCTTCAGATGTCCGTTCGATTTCAAGCGAAATTTGGAAGCGTTACAAGGAGACTCCAATCTGTAATCAATTGGTGTTGTAGCACAGCATATCAACGGAAGAGTTATTAAAAAAAAAAGTTAAATAAAAAAGTCAATAAGTCAATCTATTTATAAGTTTTTGCATCTTATATGTCATGATCGAGGGCAGGTAACCATTTGTTGTATGTCCCGATACTTTAAATGTCCGTTCGATTTCAAACGAAATTTAGAGATATCACAAGTAGATTCCAATCTGTAATCAATTGGTGTTTTAGCACAGCATATCAACGGAAGAGTTATTTAAAAAAAAAAAAAAGTTAAATAAAAAAGTCAATCTATTTATAAGTTTAAGGCATTTATTTTATCAATGTGCAACACGTGCAACTGTCAATGCGCAACTTGTGCACAAAACAGATGCCATGCCACCGTCCACACCCATTATTCTGTCTCAGAAATGCCCTCTCTGTAACATCATATACCGATCTTGTCCTCTATCAGAATGAGTCACCTGACCCAATTTGCTACTTTTATTACTATTATTTGAATAATGCTACTTGTTTCAACAAATAGATCCTACAGTTTCCACAATTTTTTTTATTTAGTTATTAAAAAAATATTTTTAAATAATATTATGATTTTTTTAAATATGTAAGGGTATAAAAAAATAAATAAAAAAAATTTAAATAACCTTATCGAAACTTATTCTCAAACTACCCTCTCGGTGGGCATAACACTACTCGTATTATTTTTGTATGAGCTACCCAAATTCATATTATTAAAGGACAGGCTACATAATAATAAAATATGAAATATGAAATAATGTGTATCTTATATATTCATGTATTTCTCCAATATTTGAAAAATACATAATTTTAAACAAAAAGTCTGAGATAAACTCTACTCTCGAACGAGTCATTTAGAATTTTTATTACATACAAAAGTGGGATGGTTTTATTTTTTCTAATCCAAATTTAATGAAATTGAAAACTAATAATTTATTCTCACTTTATCTAAAAACAAGAAAAAAATGTCTATTTTTAAATTTTATCTTTTACATTTGGAACATATTATTAATATAAAAAATTTTCACTATCAATTATCTTAAATGATGATTGGTATTTTTATTTTTTTTAAAGTTATAATAAATTTCACGACAAATAGAGAACCAAACACACCTAATTGGTGGAAAGCAAAACTCTTGTAGCTTGAAAGACTTTCACAATGTCTAATTTTTAAGAAATTCTATTCACTATCTCTATACCACACATTATATATAATTTTTTTTTATATATGATGAGTATAAAAATTCTTTAATTTCGTAAAAATTAAATAAAAATAAAAAAAATAAAAATAAATATAATGTACAGTGTGTAAAATGATAAATATCGAAACTTAATTTTTAATCGTGACAACTAAAATCTTTAAACTATACGTTGTACCGTAAAATTATAGAACTTGGGGAAGGAGGGCAATTTGGTCTTTCAAAATCGTGAATTAAAGACAGCGCTACGAGGAGAGGATCTAGCCTGGGTTCGCTCATTCGGTCATTCCACACCTGGAGACATCTTGTATTTATTTAACACGGAAGCTGAATTCGCTAAAATACCCTTCCTTTCCTTTAACATTTACTCAAGATTTCAAGAGCAAGGATCTGTAATTTCATTCAACGATATGAGCAGTTGAGCAACTTCATTCCAGGAATACCTATTTATTGTTTGGCCATGGCAGAAGTTTCTGACTCTGGTGGCCTTTGTTTTTGTTAACCAGAGACAATCCTCACTAAAGGCCAAACTTCGAAGCCTCCGACGATTTCAACGGGTTGAGGATTGCAAACGCGAGCATAAAACCATTGATTAAAGAAATTTTAAGAAGAAGAAAAAAAATACCCAGAAAGAGCAAGAAAAAATAAGAATTGTGCATTTCGAGCTTCCTGGTTGTTCTGTCTTCGGCCATCTGTGTATCTGTAAGTCAAGCCGCCTCATCTTCTTTTATTTTCCTTGAGAGCTCGCTTTCTCTTTCTGCAATTTTCTCTTCTCCAATCTTGTTTGTTAACTTTCTGAGAAAGTTGCTGTTTGTGCATTTTTGCTGGCTGGGAAAAATAAAGCTAAAAAGAAATTGAAAAATCGAGATTCTTTTTTAAGTGTAGATTGAGTTCATTTCTTCGTTTCGTTTGAGTGTGGCCTTCCCTTATCTTCCCTAATGTTCAGAATATGTATTCGGGAAGTTTTTCTTTTACTTTCCCTTCATTTTATTGACGACCAAACAAGCATTAAGGTTTCAAATTTTCTTCAAAGCATGGACATCATCTTTACTTCGTAATTTTTCTACTAAAGATGATAACTTGATTACCTTTTTTTTATTTTCTTGGATGTCACGCAGCGCCGTTGAAGAGTGGCAATTATGATCGACAAAAAAAAAATCCATGAAATCCTGAAATATATCGCGTTCTGGTTTGGAGGAAATAATTTATGTCGATTTTTTTCACTCGAGAGGGAACTAAGATTGAACCTTGTAATATAGTTGGGGGCTTCCCAAAATCTTGAGGGTTTGGTAGTAGGTTGACCTGATGAATGTGGTGGGTAAAGTTGGGAGCCTAATTTCCCAGGGTGTTTACTCTGTTGCTACCCCTTTCCACCCCTTTGGTGGGGCTGTTGATGTCATTGTTGTTCAGCAGCAGGATGGGACATTCCGAAGCACGCCTTGGTATGTCCGTTTTGGTAAATTTCAGGGAGTTCTGAAAGGCGCTGAGAAGGTTGTTCGCATAGCGGTCAATGGCATTGAAGCCAATTTCCACATGTATCTTGATAATTCAGGCGAGGCCTATTTTATAAAGGTCGAGGCTGGTAAAGGAGGTGAGGTAAACGAGGTGGCAGAGGATTCTGATAACTTGAAAGTTACAGCAGAGGATAGTAGTTTAGACAATAACAACAAAGATAGTAATTACAACATTAATGACATTCACATACTTGAACATAGTGCCTCTGATTCAGGGGTGGTTGGATTGCGAGATGAATATGTTCCCCTGTGTCCGGACCATATTGAGAGGGTAAACTCTGATGTCGATCGAAGGTTTTATGACTTCCAGGATGAGCAATCTTCTTTTGAGGGTTCAGTAGAGTTGTCAGAATATGGATCAAATCAATATGACTGTTTAGACGGCGAGGCTTTTGTGGAACCCCAAAGTTTGAATGCAGAAGTGGTATTATTGGTAAGTGTAGATGGTCATGTATTGACAGCCCCCATCTCAACATCAGAGCAGAATGCAGAGAATGTGCAATTAAGTACACCCCAGTTTCATCTGGGCCCAGGTGAAGGGGCGGATTTTTGTGAAGGCAATGAGGAGTTTAGCTCAGGCGAAAATGTTTGGGCTGTTGATTATATTAGCAAGCTGAGTCCATCTACAGCTAATGGTGCACCTGTTGGCAGTATTAACAATAATGACAATGCTTTTGGACACCAGGTGGAAGTTTGTGAAGTTGAGGGGGGTCATGTCTGTCAATCTGAAGAAGCTATGAACATTGCAGACCAGCAAGGAAAGATTCACGTGCAAAGCGATTCAGAAGATGTGGCTCCTCCTAACAAGAGGGGAGAGGTGTTAAAGAGCTGTTTGGAGCTATCAGAATTGGCCAAACAGGTTGGAAATAATGATTTAAAAGATGTGGTTTCCTCATTGGACGCTCAATGTTCAGAAGAGATATCTCAACAGAGTTCTCCAGTTGTTAAGGGAGGGAAAGATCGGAGTGCTGTAGAATCGAGAAATGATGATGGGCTATCTGCCTCCTGTAGTTCAAGTTCTCCTGGTAATATGATGTCTCCAGGTTTACAGGTTCAAGTTGAATCAATAGAGGAAAATGCATGGAATGCAGAAGCAGAAGTAGAACACACGGATGACAGCAAATCTGTTCATTCTGTATATAATGGTTCAGAATCTAAGGATGGAAAGTTTACTACATCAGCAGCATTGGAAGGGGTAGATGAATGCAGTAATAACGAGCCTGCGGAAACTCAAACAGGAGTTTCCATTGAAGAGAATCAAACTCACTCCATCCTAAGTAAGGGCCTCTTGATATCATTTAGTATAAATATGGGTCTCCTGTTGTACATCTCATAAAGTATTTATATTCTTTCTTCCATCTTACAATTTGCAGGGTTTGAGATTTCACTATGTAGGAATGAACTTCATCCAGGTATGGGTCTGGAAGCTGCTGCTGAAGCCTTTGATGCACATCGGATATCTGCGGAGGAGTTTACAAACTCATCAGCATCAATTATCAGTAATGAGAATCTAATAGTTAGATTTAGAGAGAGGTACTTGCTGTGGGAAAAAGCTGCTCATCTTGTTCTTGGACTGGCTGCATTTGGTTTAGATTTACCTTTTGAGCCCAAAGATGCAATTCCTGTGGAACAAGATGGCACACCACAGCCGAGGGATGACGATTCTGGAAATACTCCTTCATCTGGGCGTAGATGGAGGCTCTGGCCTATTCCATTCAGAAGAGAGAAAACACTTGAGCACGCTAGCAGTAATTCAACCAATGAGGATGTCTTCGTTGATTCTGAATCTGGCAACTCAACAGTAGTGTCAACTATGGCATCGCATAATGGCAATGGATCCCCTCACAAGCAATTGATAAGGACCAATGTTCCCACTAATGAGCAGATAGCTTCTTTGAATCTGAAAGAAGGTCAAAATATTATAACTTTCAGTTTCTCTACCAGGGTTTGGGGAAGACAAAAGGTTTGTCAATCATCTAGAATTCAAAGATTCCGATGTGGATATCAAAGCAGGACTTTTGTATAATTTAGTTGCTAAAACTGCATTAACTTTTAACAGGTTGATGCCCATATTTACTTGTGGAAGTGGAATGCACGAATTGTAATATCAGATGTTGATGGAACTATTACCAAGTAAGGTTTAAATCTTATTATCTGTCTGCTAAGTATGCTTGTTACTTGAACTTGCTGAAAGCCAATGAAGATGCTCCTGTATTATAATGTTCTATTTCCTTGTCTATTTTCTCTTTCAATTTTGTATAGGAAATCACCGAAGGTGATCTACCCAAATGCCTGACTTTGGCTATCATATGCATTAGTCTTTTTGGACTTTAAAGTATATGCACATACCATTAAAGTTTTCATATCACAACCAAGGCAGCTCTAGGGGAGTTTCCTGTTATGCTGAGTCATTTACATGGCTTATTGATATTAATTTTTGTTATTTTTTGTCTTTGGACTATTAAGCTTCTACAGAAAAACAAGATCTTTTGAAGTTCTTAGGGAACTTTAACTTGTAGTGTTCTTCAAATCCTGACCTCTCTTGAATGATAAAAGGTCCAGATGAACCTCTGGCATGAGTTTTGATAAAAGTATTAATGGGAAAGGTCGTTTTGGTTGCTCATGCCTGACCACTCTGGTTATCTTTTGCTGTCTTGCTTCAGCCTATTTCAAAATGCCAAGACAAGGTGACCTCCTATAGTGGGTGTCAATGCAATATTTTGTACACTTTTTATTAAAATCAGCAGAACCCTCCATTGTTTTTTGAAGAAAGATCTTCTATTGACACTGGAGGAAAATCATGTTCCCATCATAGTCCTAATTTGATACCCGATACTCGTGCCATCTGGGAAAGAGATGGAAAAGAGAGATTGATTGATGGAGAGATGGGCTGCTGTTAAAATTTGGACAAATTTTGAAATAACGACGTTAGGTTATCATCTGTGTTTAATCATCAGTTTTTGGTTAGAAAAATTCTATTCACCACACACCACACACCATGCTTACTTCTATTTTTGAATTTTTTTTTTCTCTTACCAAATGTGTGGTATATAGATGATGAGTAAATGACTTCAATTAGTTTAAGAAGATAAAACAAAAAATTAAAAAAAAAATTTAAAAATTTTAAAAATAAAAATAAGTGTGGTGCGTGTGGATGATGAGTAGCAAAAGAAAATTCGACAATCACACACAGAACACCAAGATTTAAGTGGTTTGGCTCAATGTGAGCCTACGTCTACTGGCAAGGTTGGTCTCAATGAATTCACTATCAACAAAGGTAGAGTAGAAGAGATCAATCACCAAAATCCTCAATCCCAAAGCCCCAATACATCCAATATTGAGATTCTCACAAGAGGACAACTCTCTAACTTTTGTAAGTATATGGCTGCTCCAAGTGAAAAAATCCTAAAAAACAAAGAGTGTTGTATGTATTTATACTGAAACGGTGCAGAACCTTGAAATGCGAACATTCACTCAATCGAAGTGTCGAGTGGTGCTGCAGTGAACATTAGGGTTGACACTCACTCAAGTTGATTGTCGAGTGAGTGTCGAGTGAATTCTTAGGTTGGCATCCCGCTCGAGCTGATTGTCAAGCAATTGATGAGCGAACTCACTGTTTGAAGCTTTGCTCGAGCGGCAGAGACACCGCTTGAGCAAACAACCTGTAGAGGCGCTTTTTCAACAAGAATCAAGCCACCTCTTAACATGACTATTCCCGTAGGTGCACATGCCCTTGGCAAGGAGTTTCCTGCAAGTACACTTGGGGTAATTCAAGGTGGAATTCCCTTAGTAAAATGGACCCTAGAAGTTTTTTGCACCAAAAGGTTCAAACCTTAGTCTTAGAGGGAGTATACCACCAAGACCAAGGTTCTTTCCACTTGAGCCAACACCTAGGGCTTGGCAATCATAATCACATCTAAGTAGGACATATTGAGGTTCTTGCTGATTGGTCGACTTGTGTTCCTGGTTTGTAGTCGTCCTTAAACCGGAACAGAGCCACTCCCAATGACCAGGTGTAATGTTTTGAGCTTCAATCACAAGACCACATTTCTAACAACATAAAATAACATTTGTTTTCTTAGCATTAGGTAAAAACTCCGACTTCCTACTGCTCTCTGCAACAGCTTTAACATATCAGATGTTGTTCTGCATTCTTGAAAACAAGGACTGTGAACAGCCTTTTAAGCATCATCATGCCTGACTATTGAGTTATTGCAGTGGGGTTTGCTCCTAACATAAGGATACAGATGCAACCATAATTTGAAATATACAACCTGCTAATTTAATGCCCTGCATGGCAAATACGACAACTATGAAGGAACCCCAAATTCTTTTGTTAGCATATTCGGCCATGATGGTGGTGGAAACTGGAAAGTGGACAATCCCCACCAATGCCAAACACAGCTTCACAATCTTACCAAAAGACTACCCATTGATTTCACTAACTGGCTATATTGAGCTTAGGAAGTTATTTTTAACTAGAACACCACAATGGGACTGTCAAAGAGACATTTCATCAAACAGGTTATACAAATCGCATGGTCAAACAGAATCAATAAATTTCTGAAAGCACCATTCTATTCACCAAATTCTGATTCCATTTCCCATAAACAGAGCTATAGAAAAGCTCTTCCATTTCACTTGTACCATAAAACAATTCAGATCAAGTGGTCCAATTTCTCCACATACCAACCCAAATTTAAAAGCTACAAAAGAAAAGGAATACAACAGTGGAGAACAGATCCTTCTTCTTCATGTTCTTAATACCCTCCAACAGGGTGTACTAAGGCAGTTCACCTAGCAATGTGAACCACAATGCTGTCTGGATCTCTCGTTTAAATCATGGGCTTCTTCTTTAGTTACGGAGGTTCTAAGCGACCTTCTTGAAGGTGGTGTTTATGAACCTGTTCATGGTCCCCATGACCATGCTGGAGATTGTGTATTCTTCTTGATCTGCCACTTTCTTTGTCTGCATAGCCAGCTGTTTTTCATAGGAAGCCTTCTGCCTGTGTTGATTCTGGAGAGATCAAGATTTGATTTTTGAGGATAATGGATGGTGGTGAAGGTTATTAGGTACATGCTTTAACATGATCTGTACTAAATGACGTACCACAAATCAAAGAACGGATAGGGAGCAAATAGGGGAGGGGGCTCAAAACTGGAGAACAGCCACTCCCCTGGTGATAGGGCATGTATAAGTCAGGAATATAGGATCAAGTAAATATTTGTGGAACTAATGGCTTAACAGATGAATTCAATGCAAGGAAGAAACTCTTCCTCCATGACGAGTTTTACTTTTAAGCAATCATGAGCATTCTTGTTACCAAATTTATTATTATGCAAGGATATTCGATGTCTTCTATTTTTATGGGTGTTCCTTATTTGATGTCTTTTATTTTTATGTGTTGGATGTCTTCCATTTAACTGTAGGGTTCATCACTTGACATGCATTACCCTGGCCCTTTTTCTTTCTACCTTTTCAGATCTGATGTTTTAGGCCAGTTCATGCCTTTAGTTGGTAGGGACTGGACGCAATCTGGGGTCGCTAGACTTTTCTCTGCAATTAAGGTATGTTTTTTCTAATTTTAATGTTCCCAAATCATCATTTGGCTGCTGTAGGGCCACTTAGATGACAGAAGTATCAATTTTGGACAAAATTAAATTTTATGATGTGAGACAGAATGTACTCTGAAGATATAGGTTTCTATGATTTGTGAAGGGATTTTGACTTTGGAGCAGAAGGAAGTGGGCGACTTCCACTCCACTCCACTCCTGATTTCAAATATTTTTGACTTGCCAAAATAAATAAATAAGCAAAGGGCTTGTTATCATCCTTCTACATTTTACTCTTCAAGATTGACCACTTATTAGTTTTGTAATTATTTTCAAATATATGTTAAAGATTTTTTTCGCATTTTAATTGCTGGAATATCCATGAAAATATTATTCATGTTCATCTGGCACCAAGCCATATAGTGGGAATGCTGAAAGCAGGCTTGCTGGATTTTCGTGTCTTTTTTTTTCGTTTGTCATTGTACTTCCATTGGTAGACAATAAAAAAATGGCCACCAGATCCCAGTTGTGATAGATCGATTCTGTTTCATAGCAGCATGTTAGTAAATCAGCTTTTTAAAATATTTGCTTTATTAGGAGTTTGGTATGAATGATAATTTTATTGAGCAGTATGGTTGTAGAGTTAATTACTCAAGCAAAGTTGAGCTTTTCTTGAGTTGCCCAATATGCTATTCTGGAATGATATGACCTGCTTTAATATATTGACGTCTAATATTTAGCTCCTCCTTTTACAGGAGAATGGATATCACCTGCTGTTTCTTAGTGCACGTGCAATCGTTCAGGCATATCTTACTAGGAGTTTTTTGCTCAATCTGAAACAGGTACCAAGACAAACTGGTTTTTTGTTTGTTGGCTCGAATGATTGAAAATTGAAATATCACTAGATTCTCTAGTATAATGAAATCTTGAACTTTGAAAATTAAGATTTGGCAGTATGATCAAGATCAACCATAGAGGTGTTTTAAATTTGCTAGAATATTAGCTAAATGTTTAAATTCATCTCTTCTTACCAACCTAATTAACTTTTGGGACTATTGGTGATTTAACATGGTACCACTGTGATGAATGTCAGCAATTTGAGTTCGCATATCTCCAACTTGTGGACTTGGCTGATACAGATCTATATCATAACACCCAATTTTCCTGATTTAACAGTTAGATCTTTGATTTATCAACAATAGATGTCGATTAGATCGGTTCCGTTTAGTAGCACCTTAGTAGTATGGAGCGACCTTAAATTTAGGTGTGAGGTTCAAACGAAGCCTAGAAGGGGATAGGGCTAAGTGGATCAAAAATGGTTTTCCATGAGATGGGAAATGAGAACGATTAGCCCCACATGAGGTTTGTAAGTGATTGTCGGATAATGCGCAAGGAATATCTGTCTTTCTACTAAACATCATAATTCATTAGATACTTTTCATGAATGTCAACTAGTACCATAGCTTATGATGGACACCCAGGCACTTAGAGATGACGAAGGGTGTAGTCCTGAGGAAATTCTTTGGGGAGTTGAAAATCAGTGTAGATTCAAAGACTACCAAATAAGTTAACCTCTCAAACTGTTGTTGGATAGACGTGTAGGCAAGAGACTGACTGACGAATTGAAACATCTTGTCTCTAGAGGAAAAGAAAGTTATCCATTTAAGCTTTTGAAATAATTGATAATTTACTTATCAAAAAAAAAAAAAAAATGATAATTTACTCAGTGTCGTTGAAGGTTTTGGGCCCTGATCCAGCATCTGAAAAAATTCATGTGTTTCTGCTGAACGATCATATTATGGGAGATTATGGTTGATCTTTGTAGCTTCCCTATGATTCAATTCTCTTCTCTTGCCCTACATTATGCTTGCAGAGGTTGCAGCTACTATGGTCAAGAAATTATATATGCTGAATTGACAAATCTTCTACAATTGCAGGATGGGAATACTTTACCTAATGGGCCTGTTGTTATCTCCCCTGATGGATTATTTCCCTCATTGTACCGAGAAGGTGATATTCTTCCCATCCTCGAGAATTATTTAATGTCACTAAAGTTGCATGAAATACTTCAGCTTGCATCAAGTCTGTAGCACAATTGGCTATGGTGCCAACTATATAATGCGATATTCTCTGATGGCTCTCTGGTGATTGTGATTTTTCTGCTGTTATGAGCATGCACAAAAAATTCTGTCCAACCATTCAGCCAAAAGGGGTGGGGGGTGGATAGATGGTGAATATAGCAAATACAATGCTGAAATATTTATTAAATGATCTCTCCATCGAATGAATAGCTTTGGAGTTTTAATATCTATGGACCTGACTTCAAATGAATGGATTTAGTGAAAGGTGGATGTATTATAAGAAACACCTACATCAAAAGAAGTAGGGTTGCTACCAGCCTGTAGGGTCTGGTAGCTACCCTCACCTGGGCGGGGGCCGCCATATAGCAGCCCCCCCCCCCCCCCCCTCCCCCAAAAAAAATCCCTGTCCTTGCCCCTGGCCCGCTCCACCCATCCCCTTTGACTGGGCAAACGAATTTATCACCCTTCTGTCCGCAGATCCGTAAAATACCAGTGTCAAACACAAAAACCATCATTAAACACAAGAACCAACATAAAAAATTCGCATACCTGCTCTCACAGAGACGGCACGTGGATCTCTGATCATGCAGAGACCCCCGACACTGTTCATGAGAGCAATGTAAAGAAGAGAGGAGGGGATCTGAGAGAAGGAGAAGGAAACAAGAAGAGAAAAAGAAAAAAAGAAGAAAGAACAGAAGGAGAGGAAACAGAGAAAAAAAAAGAAGAGAAGGGAAGGGGAAAAGAAGAACTTGTGGGAGAAGCTGTGAGCAGTGTTTAGTAACCTAGGCTTCTATCAAGCGGGTGGGTGGTTTTATACTGGGTTAAATAAAATCAACCCAGAACTTACCACTTGCCCTTTAATATTTTGTAGCAAAATCTGCCCAGCTCACCCAGGTTAATGGGCGGTTTCCTTCCATTGGCTCTGTGGGTGGGCCGGGTAACATGTACTTGTTATCCCACCCTAGAAAGAAGTACTAAATTGCATTACCAGAGGCTTCACTGTTGTAAGTACACGTTTCTTGTCCAGTTAGTATAAGTCTCTATTTATGCTTGCTTTGCATGCTTTATTTACTATTTTGTTTCTTCCTTTATCATTGGCAGTAATACGGAGAGCGCCTCATGAATTCAAGATTGCATGTTTAGAGGTAAACATCAAGGGTCAACCTTATTACTGAATGTGTATTTAAACTCTCTTGTATCCTTTCTTACGAGATTTTGTTGTATATGTCATATTTTACAGGATATTAGAAAACTCTTTCCAGCTGAATGCAATCCATTTTATGCTGGCTTTGGAAATAGAGACACGGATGAACTAAGTTATAGGAAAATCGGGATTCCCAAGGGAAAAATATTTATCATTAATCCGAAGGTATTTATCTTCAGCTTATGTTTTTCACCATTCAGTAATATTTTGTTTGCTGAGAAGCTAATATAAACTGACAGGGTGAGGTTGCCATTAGTCATCGCATTGATGTGAAGTCATACACATCTTTGCACACTCTTGTCAATGACATGTTCCCGCCAACTTCATTGGTTGAGCAGGTAAGATAACCTTACAATTAAATATTTGTTTGGGTTTAAACACTGAAATAATCTGTGGTTTGCTTAGTGGGCATTGGTTCTTGGATTCAAAAGTTGAACTTTTTACTCCAATATTGCATGATTGATGAAATCACTCATTCTACCACCCTTTTGTTAGTAAACCGTTTGAAATGCTACATCAAGACCAATATCTAGTTTCATGACTGCTCACAAAGTGGTTGTGCCACCGAGTCACAATGGTTGAGGGGACCCCCACCCTCTGTGGTTGGTTCTTCCACCCCCCTCCCAACCAAAAGAAGGTGAAAGGGAACCTAGAGTGATGTTGGCCACTCCAAGGGTTGCTGTCGGGAGGAGCTGCTGTCCCCTCTACTGCAGTTCATATATATATATATATATATATATATATATTTATTTATTTAAATTCTTAAAATAAATATTTGTAAACAAAATTATTTTTGTTTTTTTATTGGATGTTTTTACACGTAACTTGTTAATAGATACATGTCAAGCATCTAATAGCGTTGATGTGGCGTTCCAAACGATTTGCCAATTGGAGGGTGGTGACAGAAGAAGTGATTGGATCAGGAGTAAAAAGTTTAATTTTAGAGTTTAGAAACTAATTTGTCTATTGAGCAAAATATATATATATATATATATATATATATATGTATATAGTTTTTGACCTTATTGTTTTTCTTTGGGTCGATGGAGGGGGAAAGGGCGTTGTCTTACGCATATCTTGTTTCATGATCTGCAATCTTCATGCAACCTTGATTATTGATGCCCATGCAGGAAGATTATAACTCGTGGAATTATTGGAAAATGCCAGTGGCAGACATTGATTTATAGTACCAACGCTGGTCAGTGGCTTGGGATGTCCCACAAAATTTGGATACGCAAAACATTCTTCTTGTTTGCCAGTACCAGCTGGGCTTTATCCCAGAATTAATGCTAGCCCTCAATGTTTTACTGGAACTTCTATTTATATGATGGGTCATAAGATACATTTCTGAATAAAATTCGCAGTGACAAGCGAGGTCTTGTATCATTTTCTTTCAAGTTTTCTTTCTTTCTTATCTGTATGATTTGTGGGAAGAAAACATACGTCAAGGAAACATGAGTAGCTATTTTCTGACCTTTCTGATATCTTTCAATGGATGAACAGTTAGTTATGTTGTATAGCAGCTCTCATGCTTACAATTGGTAATTTCATGGGTGTCGTAATTGCATCATGAATTCATGCATTGAAAATTTTTATCCATCTTCTTGATCATCATCCTTTTATGTGGCATCTAATAATTGATGATAAGTAGTGAATGATAAACTGTTTTCCAATAATTTTAAATGTTACGCTAGATGGTGATAGAAGGATTATGATAAAACGGATGGGGAATAACACTTCAACAAGAAGGAAATAAGAAGTTACATTCGCTGCCTGTGGTGGAGAAGGATGTGATTCAGAATTGAGAAGAGTTAAAAGTTGTTGACATTGCAATTGTGTGAGAGGCTAAGTAGGAGTGGAATCAGGTGAAGCAACTTGATGAGTTGAGGGTGAAGGATTTGAAATCTACTTTTGGATTGATATCCGGGTAAATATCCATGAATCTTGCACTATGTCCTGGTATAGCACAATGGGAGCAAATGGGTCTCTTTTCGAGCAGAATTTTTGTTTGCATGTTGAGGCTTATTGGAGGAATTAGAAGATAAGGCAGCATATTGAATAGTAGGAGTTAAGATAAAACCTATCTCACGTTGTCATTTTTCTTGAAGAACGAGGGAAAAAACCTTGTTAATTGTAGGGAGTGGTTCAAGAAGAAGGACTTGTCTACGAATGTGAGAATACGAGTCATTATGCCCCATCAGAAAAAGCATTACATACTCCTGTTGCTATAAACCTAACAACGAACGTAGTCTTCAAAATGAACAAACAGACAATGGTCTATACTTCATCAATTCATCCCATAGGCCTTTTCATTGAGTGAAGTAAGCACTTACTGTGAGGTCTTCTTGAGTGAGAGAAGCAATAACTTTATGCAATTGGAAAATGCGAGGTCCATTACCTAGAGAACAATGTTCTTTAAGATCAGACCACATCTCCATGGCAAAATCAACACAGATGCATTGGCAGCAATTTCTTTAGAGAGAATTGAGAATCCAAGATGAGTCCATATTATTGCATCTGGTCCAAGAAGAAAACAGAGGAGATGTATCTTATGGCGGTGAAATAGATCCATTCACAAATCCAACCTTCTTGTTAGCAGAAAAGGCCATGAGCATGGATCTACGCTAGGTGTGATAGTTATCATCAATAAGGACTTGAGTGACAAGCAAGGTACCTGGACTATCTCCATGATGAAGATAGTAAGGGCTGGAAGCATCCTCAAGAGGTGTATGGGAAGGGTTGGTAGAAAGAGAGGATGAAGAAACCATTTTAGTGCGCTGTAAAAATTTCAACTGATACCATAATAAGAATGAAAAGGGGAAAATTCCAATATGTTGTATTTATGAAGTGTCATCTTACAAATGAATACATCTGCCTTTTATATACAAAGAAATAAGCGGGAAATTAATTTTAAACTAAGCTAACTAACTCAACATTAGTCACTTTTAGTAACTCTAATACACTTCTAATATGTATTTGTATAGATCCATCAAATCCGAACCTCTAAAAAACATAATACAAAATCTACTCACATTTGAGGTGTCTAAATGTAGCTATATTAAGAAATAATCAGAACAAAACAACTTAATAGAATTGGAGTTCATTTGTGAATTTTACAATACCTAAATATGTTAAGACTGATTTTTTTTTTTTTGTACATAATTTATAAAAAGGACAATGATACCCTTCCAACCGGTTTACAACCGGTTTACAATTAAGATAATAAAATTATTTTACAATTGTATTAGTTTATAACTAATAAAATTGATAAAATTATTTCTTTTTTTATCATTTTATTTTAAATATTTTTTTAACATCTTAAACTAATAAAAAAAATTAAAAAATACATATAACTTTACTAAGAATCATTTTTTTAACTATTAAGTAAAAACATTAAATGAAAATAAAAAAATATTCTAACGATCATTTTAAAAAATAATATTGAGAGAGTTAAAGTGGTATTTTACTTTATAAAATTATAAAAACTAATTTACATAATTATTTATTAATTTTTTAAACTCTTTAATACCTAAATTGTGAACCAGTAGTAAACTAGTTGCAAGACTATCATTATTCTTATAAAAATAAGTATTGCATGTTAAATGTGTTGCATTTTGTAGTAATTTATCAACTATATGAAGATGAATTGTAATTTTGATGAATTATAACTATAGTCTATGTTAACGTCGTGTTTCGCATGCCTTTGGGTCGGGTTCTCAGCAACTCGGGTCTTTAACTTGAGTCTGTGAATACAAAGAAATCACTGCAAGACGGGAGGCCGTGGTGGTGGCCGGGGAGAGTCTTTGATGCAAATTCAGTATCGTCTTAGAGTTTAGTGCATGTATATAAAGAGTTTAGAGAGAGATCATAGTACCTAGAGAATCGCCTTTTATAATCGATTCCTAGTATCAGCTGCCCATGCCTGGTATCAGGAGGATGTGTCCTCTCAATAGTCTCTTTAGTCAAGTTCCCTTAATGCGGCATGACTCCCTGGGGTGGCGAAATAAATGCGGTGTGGCTCCTTATCCCACTCACCCTTCGAGTTCACGTCATCAAGTCTCCACCTTTCCTGTTTGTCAGAATATCAAGGGCTCTCTGCGATCCTCGCTGGCTTGTTTGCCTAGGGTTATGTGGGACTAGGCTCCACATGAGGGTGCTGAGGTGGCGTGTTCCTTCTTTATGTTATGGGGGTTTCTGGTGCTTTTGAATTAATTCGTGGGCTGTCATTTGTTCCAAGTTCGGGGGCCCCTTGATTGGGCCAACAAATTGCTCAATTGGCCTGGGCCTTTCATGTTCTTGGGCCTTTAACCTAGGCCTTCAGTCCTGGGGGAAAAATTCTTTTGCAGTTACCTCGCCAATTCCCATCGGATTAGTTCGAGGGGAATTTCTTATTTCCTTTCTGTTCATGTCTTTAGGATGCAGTTGTTGCTTGGTATCCCTTCCTCTTGGGTAAGCATGAAACAGTAGTTTTTTGTAATACCGTTTTTACCCTTTTTCCTCTCTATGGGTGCATAAGGTTTACGTTCTAGCCACATGGCTTGGTCCTTCAAGAGGCTACCATGCAGCCCCTGATGGTGTGGAGTATAACCTATACATTAATTTTTCTACCATTTTTACTTCCAAGTGTATACTAGGTGTGAAATTTTCATTTTCTTTCTTTTGTTTTATTATTTTTAAAAAAAAAAGAAAAAAAAAGAAGAGTACAAGTTGCAAAGTGTTCAATTGAGTGAGCTTCAAAGGAAAAAAAAATCAAGGTTGGGTAGCAATGGCAAGAATACCAAAATGGCATGTGTTTGTCCATCAAATTGTTGAAAAAAAAAGAGAGAGATGATGAAGAAGAAAGAAAAACATTATTATTTGATGATTTGAAAAGTTGGAGAGTACCTCAAGTGAGAAGTGTGGTAGACTGAGATATTTAATATGATTCCTTTTGTATGTACTTGGAAGTTTTTGAATCTTTTTCATCATTTTTTTTCCCATATAGCCCTGAACCCAAGCCACGTTACAACCTGTTGTGTTGATTGTTTTGATCCTAAGTAAGTTTTTGGAAAGACTCGTGGAAGTCTCATTTGTTAGTGTTCCTATTATAAGATCAATGTTTGCTTGTTGCTTGTACATAATTGCCTAATTCCCCATGAGAGTGTGTGTACACCCATTGTCAACTCCATAGAGAGAATCCTCACATAAAATAGTTTTATACCCCTGAGTTATGGAGTTGAACCTTTTGCTTGAGATGTTTTTAATGTTACATGTGTCAGGGTCTCTGGTTATATGGATATAGTTTGGAACACACACATACTTTGTGGATTGCTATATGTCGATTGCTTGTGATAGGGTTATTGAATTCCTAAGATTGCTTTGACATGTGAATCTGGAAAGTGTGACTTGGTGGCCTTTGTGCGTGATTTTCTTTGGTCTCTTTCATTGTTTCGTTGTTTTGGCATGAAAATTGCTAGGAACTAGTAATGAGTAAGTTTGGGGGTGTGATGAGTGCGCGAAAGTGCACTCTAAATACTCTATTATTGGATTAAAATGCTAAAATGTGAATAGAAATCATAGAAATTAATGTGTATTCTTGAATTGAGTTTCTATTTACGTTGGGATACTTCTAAGCAGTTTTTTATATTTAATTTCAGTGTTTATAAAAGAGCAAGTCAAAGCCCAGTCAAATTCAAAGGAGGACTTTCATGGGGTTTGAGAGCAATTTGGATCAAGAAAAAAAAAATCACAAAAGGAAATTGAAAAAGTCTAAATCCGAAATTTGCTAGAAGACAGTTTGAACATACTTTAATATTTTGATCATAAATTTTAATTCACATATTGGATTGATGCGATTCTTGATGCATTAGAAATATATTTTAAAGGGCTATAAATTGGTCTCTAATAAGGATTTCCAAATTCGAACTCCTGAAGTGCATACGTGGCTTCCAAGATTAGTCCTAAAATTTTAGTGACTTTTTTATGTGAGAATTATGAAGACATTAGGGTTTCTTTCCTACCCTATATAAGTATATTGATTGAGCTGAGATATTGCATATTTTAGCTATTTAAAACCAATATATTTCAATTGCTTCGTGACATTATTTATTGGTTTTAGATGGAAAAAAATAGTTAATAAGCATAAATTCGAGTTATGATTTTTAATTGATTAATATCATGTTTATGCTTAATTTTATAACTATGATTTAATTGGACAATACTTCCTCACATATATAATATTTTTTTTAATAATCTATTTTCTTTTTAATTTATTTCGAGTGTATTTTTATTTCTTTATTTTCAGCTTAAATAAAATTCACGAGATCAAACGGTGAAGCTTTTACATAAAGTCAAGAAGCAGTTTCACGTGTTGTATGGGGGTGCTTTCGGTGGGCTAGTTGGACGTAAAAAGGAGACGGAATTGGGTGCAGAAATTAAGGATAGTTTCGGTGCTTGATTGATTGGAGAAGCCGTGCGTGCTTGACCAGGGGACTTTCATGTTCAGGAGCTTAGGACACATCAATTACAGAGATTCTAAGCTGACTCGCATTCTGCAGCCTTGCTTGGGTGGCAATGCTAGAACTGCCATCATTTGCACTTTGAGTCCTGCACGAAGCCATGTTGAGCAGACTAGAAACACATTTTTGTTTGCTTGTTGTGCAAAAGAAGTGACGACAAAAGCACAGGTCAATGTTGTCATGTCCGATAAGGCCTTGGTGAAGCATTTGCAAAAAGAGCTGGCTAGGTTGGAGAGTGAGTTGAAAAGTCCCACCCCTGCTTCCTCAACAAGTGATTATGCAGCACTACTGAGAAAGAAAGATCTCCAGATTGAAAAGATGGAGAAGGAAATTAGAGATCTAACTAAGCAACGAGATCTTGCCGAATCGCGGATTCAGGATTTGCTTCGCATGATTGGAAATGAACAAAATTCAACACAAGCTAGTATTAGTGATCATCCTAGATCTCATGGGGAAGATATGTCAGACGATGATTGTTCAGTATCAGAATCAAGTGTTGTTGATCTTGGTTATCCAAATGTAGGTGTCAGAAAGTTTGAAAATCCTCATTATGATGATGGAGATGGAGATGGCAGGATCTATCCAGAGGATCATTCTCTTTCTGATGGTACCTTGTCACCACTGTCAACTGGAAAGCAATTGGTTAGATCTCATTTTAGTCAGAGGCAAGCGGACAGTGCAGTAGGAACTACAGAAGATGCTGATGACTACTGCAAGGAAGTTAGATGTATTGAGATGGAAGAGTCAAGCAAGGACAATAATTCTGAATCCCATGCCTTAAGAACTGGTAGAAATGAAGAAACACTGGCTTTGAATGTGTCTAGGGATGGAGATGGAGCTGGCCAGGAAATTATGTCAACTCCTGTGAATGCAAATAGAGAAGCCATGGAAGCTGATATGATGAGCTCTGGAAGGCTTAAGTTAACGAGGAGCTGGAGTTGTAGGGCAGATCTCATGACTGACTCAATTGAGAGCACCCCACTTAATTGGTTTGAAAGAGAATTCCCTGGAAGACCAGAAAGTTTTAGAAGGAAGTTACCTTTATTAACTTATGATGCCAACGCTAGAAGCTTGTCAAGAAATGATTCTCAGTCTTCTATTGGGACTACTTCCATAGATGAGCAACAATCAAAGAGAACCAAGCTAGCACACTCACACGGCTGGAACTGGAGCCCACACACATGCAGAATTCTCAAACAGCAGTGCAGCAGAAAAATAATGCAGGAAAACAAAGTCTTACATGGCACCTAATGCAGAAAGAGCAACTCACATGCAGACAAAGCAGAAATATGCAATCAACACCACACAGATTCTTTTCACTTGGACTTACGGCAGAAGCAAATCAAAGCAAAGCAGCACCGAAAGCATCACTCACAGCATGCAGAAAAAGTCAAGCACAAAAGCAGAAAAATTAAACACGGCACCTTCACTTCAATGCAAAGCAACAATCACGGCAGCAACTTGCAGCAGCAAGTCTCTCATTCAGAACACAGACAGCAGCTCACGGAAGTTAAGCTCAACACTTGCAGCAGATAAAACAAAAGTAGCATCCACCGAAAGCAATGCAGAAAGCTAACAAATGCAGAAAATACACATGCAGTCCACGGAAAAAAAAGATGCAGAAAAATAGATCAGAGCTGGAATTCATGCACCGAAAACATGCATAAATCACGGACAGAAATTTCTTATGCAAGACTCTATAAAACCAGGAGATACTTACGGACTGAAGAGAGCAGAGACAGAATTTTTAAACTTAGTTTTCAGTTTCATTTTCATTTTCATTCGGCAGTTGTTGTTCATTTTAATTCATTTTCAGTTTCATGCTTCTGTTTTAGTTTTCATTCAGCATCAGTTTATTTTACAGCTTTAATTTGAAACTTAAGGAAGCAAGTTTTCTTTCCACGTTAAAGCAAGCTTTCTTTGTGTTCATCTAGGAAATAATCTCCTTGAGTGTTTATTTTATTTAGAGCTCAACTTCAATTTAAGTGTGTATTTTATTTGAAAGTTTAATTTAATTGAGAGTTCAATTTCTTTTAGGATGCATTTTATTTAGAGCGTTTATTTTATTTGAGAAATCATGTTATCTGGAAGTTCAGATTTTTGGATTGGAGAACGTAGTCTCCATTTCCAAATATCAAGTTTATTCCTTACAATTCCTGTTTTTATTTAATTTCAGTTTAATGTCTTATATTTTCATTGCACATTTAATTTCTGTCTATTTAAATTACTATCATTTATTTTTTCTTGCACCTTTAATTTCTGTTTATTTAAATTATTATCATTTATTTTTCTCGCACTTGTAATTCCTCTATTTAGGTTAATGTCATTTATTTTCTTGCATCTTTAATTCCTATTATTTAAATTAATGTCTTTATTTTTCTTGCTCTTTTAAATTTTAGTCTATTAATTTCAGCAATTTTAATTTAGTTTCATGCATTTTAATTCCTTACTTTTCATTGCTGCACTCAAATTCGACAAATAAATCTAAAAATATGAATCTAGTCCATGACTAGTAACCTCTCCATCCATTGCACATACCATCCATTTGTTTTCTCTTTGTGAAGTTTTTCACACTTTTTTTTTTCAACGAGTTTAATTTTTGAGTAACTTTCCCTGAGGAGACGATCTAGGAATTTATTCCTAATTATTACACGACATCCTCCTGCACTTGGGATAGCCTTTGTGCTACTCATTTTTGAGTGAGTCATATATCATTAGCACGAAATAGAGGAGGAGGTGAGACACAAGAGGTAGATTTGAAGAGAGGAAAAAATCACTTCCATGGCCGCTTTTTGTTTTATTTTTCTCTATATATTTTTGTTGTCTATTATATTTATGGGTAACTAAATTCTCAAGTAGGGATAGGGATGCAATTGCACATTAGATGGTATTTATAATTTCTTTATTTCATTTTCAATTACTAAAACTCTTTTGTTTTATCATTCTCAATTCATTGTTGATGTTTTCTTCTCCGAATAATCATAGAATTTATTCTGTTTATGGATTCAGTCATGCTTTTTCTATTGAATGGATTAGTTCTTTGATTATCTTTGAATCAATTATTTATCTATATTGATTTAGTTCTTTGCTACAATATCGCTTCCTGAGTATATTGTCGTCATTGAATTTTCTCAATAGGGATAATAATTTACGTTTTTAAAAGTGGTGAATGATTTTTCAAACGGTTACATTTGATTTAATTTTGGTTTATAAATCTATACATTTCGATTGAGAATTTCGGGAATTGAGTTCCCAATTGAGTTATTTAATGAATTAGGAATAATTAAAATACTAGATTTGTGCAAGGGATTGCCGATGCTCTACTGTTCATCAAATCTGAATACTTCTTCCGTTAGTAACTTTGCTTCACTTTAATTTACATTTAAAATGAATCTTTGTTCTCCATTAATTATTTAATATTTTTCTTTAGTTTGTTTGTTCATTATGCTATTCTTTTAATTTGCCTCCCTGTGAAATCGACACCTCAAAGCTGTGTTACAACTATTGTGTTATTCTTTGGGTGTAAGCAGTGCCTTTTGTTGGACTCTAGAATTTAATGAGGATGAAGAACCTTCGAGGGTATTAGTTTGGCTTTCTCTACCGGGTCTTCCTCCCAATTTCTACCATGAAAAATTCTCATGGCGCCTATTGGGACGTTCATACGTCAGGATAATCCAACTCGCTGTGCTACGAGAACGGATGGAGCAAGGTTATGCATGGAAGTGGATGCAATGAAAACACCTTTGACTCACTTCTGGATTGGGGCTTCGGGTTTTCCTGCTAGTCCTAAACAAGAAATTGTGTATGAAACACTTCCTGCATATTGTGCTACGTGAAAAATGTAGGGTCGTAATTTGCAGACGTGTAGAACAGGAAAATCAGAGAAGAATGGGCATGTTCGGGCTCGGTAGAAAAGTCATCAAGAGGCTGTGAAGTCTATCACATAACCTAGGGCAGAACTGATGCAAAGTGGCTCTGTTGTTGCGGAAATGTCTCTTACTGTAGAAGAAAATATGGTGATTGGATTGAAAACAGAGGGCGTCACTGTAGAAGAGGTCTGGATTTTGTTTGATGTTGTTCCCTACATCTGAGCCAGTGGGTGGTGTATTGGTACTCCTTGAGAACGTAGTTAATTCGGTTTTTGTTAAAAGAGGGTGACGCTAAGCTAGTAGGTGACACTGTTCCTCATAGTGATAATATGCTTATTATGGAAACAGAGGGTGGCAAGGCAATTGAATTAGAAAAATCTCTCCTAGTTTTTGATAAGAATGCTACGGGTGATACAATGGGGGAGACTTCAATGGCTGGTGGTACTCAGCAAAAGCTTGAAATCCCGGTGATCTTACCAAATGAGGGGGTGGAACCGTTTGTGGTGCGGGAAAGGCTCGTGCTATAGAATGAAACTCGTGGGGAAGAGGAGCCTACGGAGGAATCTGTTAAGGAGATACTTGTGCTGGAAAATATTGTCTTGGAACCCGAACCAGATATTCAATTAGAGGTCTTCCTGCAGGTTAAAGAGTATCTTACGGAATCTGAGGCCAATGAAGGTAAAAAGAAATATAAGAAAAAGATGTTTGTTAAAATGCGAAGTTTGTCTCAGGTTCATGCCCAACTTTCCAACCTTGCTTAATGATTGATTCCATTTTTGTATGGAATATTCAAGGGATCGGGACCTCCAAGAGTAGAGTAAAGAAGTTGATTGGTAAGTTGAAACCGAAAGTTGTCGCTCTTTTAGAACATTTTCAAAATTTTGAGGGAGCTCGTAAATTGGCACGAGTTTTGAATTTTGATAATTTCATTTCTAATGAGGATGATGGAGGCAAAATCTGGATTTTCTGGAATAGTACCTGTGCGGTGCATGTGGTTCAGATGAGAATGCAATTTATTTCTATGTTAGTAGGTGAAGGAGCCAAGATGTTCTTGCTGATGGTGGTTTATGCCAAATGTACCATGGCGGAGAGGCGATATCTCTGAGATGATCTTAGCTCTCATAATTTGAGATCACACCCTTGTGTGTTTGTTGGTGATTTTAATATTATCCGTAATGATTTAGAAAGGAGGCGAGGTAGGCCTCGGCCTAGTATGGCTGTGGAGGATTTTAATAATTGGATTCATCAAGGGGGTCTAATGGAAATGGCTACGAAAGGGAGTATGTTTACTTGGTGTAATGGGCAATTGGGGCTTGCTCGATCCTGGGAATGTCTTGATTGTGCTCTCATGGATAGTTCCTCTCTTGCATTGTTTCCCAATGCTAATTGTTCATATTTGCCGTGTTCTACTTCAGATCATGCTCCCATGTTTATTGAGTTCAAAGAAGGATCCTTTCTTCTATGACTCGGCCCCATTTCGATTTCAACAAATGTGGGTGGATCATCATTGCTTCTTGGACTGTGTTCGGACAGCTTGGGCATTTCGAGTGGAGGGTTCGGCTTTTTAGATATTGACTAGAAAATTAAAGCAGACTAAGGTGGCGTTAAGGGAGTGGAATAAAAGGGTCATTGGTCATACATTGGGCCTTATTGATGCTCTTGAAAAACAGGTTGAGGAGATCGAGCAAAAAATTGGGAGGAAAATTTGGAGAACGATTTACATATGGTAGTCTCAGATCTGGCAAGTTGGAGGTGACAAGAAGAGATATGATTGGCACAAATGGCGAAATTAAAATTGAAGGTGGATGGCGATCGAAACTCAAAGCTTTTTCATGCTTTCCTTTCTAATAAGAGAAGAAAAAGAGTGCTAGAAATGCAATCAAATGTGGTGGTTTATGAGATGCCGGAAAACATCCATCAAGGAGCAGTGTAATTTTTTTCTTCTTTCCTTTAAGGGGAACCATCGGTTGAATACTCTAGACTGGAACAACTAATTGATTCCGTCATTTCAGAAGAGGAGAATGCCTCTCTTCTTAGTGTGCCTACAATAGAGGAAGTTTTTGAGGCTTTGTATTCCATTTCGTCTCAAAGTGCTCTAGGTGTTGATGGTTTTGGTTTGAGTTTCTTAAAAGTTGTTAGGAGGTGGTTAAAGTTGATGTGTGGAATGCAGTTTTGGAATTCTTTATATCCAAGCACCTTCCTAGGTTTTTCACGGCCTCATGTTTGGTTTTAATACAGAAGTTGGATTCGTCTACAAGTTTTGATAAATTTTGCCCCATTAGTCTTTGCTCTATTTTTTATAAAATTTACTCCAAGATTATTGTGAATAGATTAACAAGTCTCCTGCCTCGTCTGATATTCCCGGAGCAAGGAGCCTTTATTCCTGGAAGGAGTATTTCGAAATGGTTCATTCTATTAACAAACATAATCATGGGGGAAATATTATGTTGGAATTGGATATGGTGAAAGCTTATGATCGTGTAGATTGGGACTTTTTGATTTGTAGTTTTGCGCAGGTTAGGCTTTTCTTCTCAATTTTGTAATTTGGTGCATTCTTGTAGTTCAAGCCCTTGGTATTCGGTTATGATGAATGGTACGGTCAAGGGTTTCTTTCCGGAGGCCGTGGTCTTCGTCAAGGGGATCCTTTGTCACCTTATCTGTTTATCATTCAGCAAAAGGTCCCATCCAAGATGATTCATGCCAATGTGATAGAAAATAAATTTGGCCAATTTTCTCAAGCTTGAGGTACACCTATTGTGTCTCATTTGATGTATGTTGATGATGTAATGATTTTTTCTAATGGAAATCAGAGATCGGTCCGAGTACTTCAGCACATTCTGAGTCAATATGAGAGATGGTTAGGCCAGGCTATCAATATTCAGAAGTCAGTGTTGTATTGTTCGAACAATATTTCCCCTATGCGTAAGCAAAGACTATTATGTCGTACTGGGTTCATGGATGAGACTTTCCTTTTAAATATCTTGGAGTGCCAATTATTATGGGGTTACTTAAGCAGTCTCATCTAGAAGGCATGGTGAATAAAGTTAGGCAAAAAATCAGTGGTTGGAAGATGAGGCTACTTTCTACTGGTGGACAACTAGTTCTGTTAAGGCATGTTATATCTAGCATGGCGATTCACCTCTTTGCTGTTTTACAGGTCCATCAAGCTACTATCAATAAAATTCATAGATTGATGAGCTCTTTCTTTTGGGGAGAATCCGAGGGGCAGGAGAAAAAGAAAGGTGTGGCTTGGAAACATATTTGCAACCTTGTGGAAGAAGGTGGTCATGGGTTAAGACATCTTCATGACATGCAGAAAGCCTTACACATGCATTTTGCTTGGAATCTTATACAAGGTAATTCTCTATAGGCTAATTTTTTCAAAGAAAAATATGTGGGTTTGGAGCCTTGGGCTTTAATAGGGTCCATGAAAGGGTCAAGATTTTGGAGAATGTTTTCTAATTGTATTCCATTATTGTTGAATAATTATAAGTGGAAGATTAGAGAAGGAGATTTTTTTTTTTCAGGTATGACAAATGGAGGGATAATGGTCCCGTAATTAATGAGATGCCATTAGTGGGTTCGCCACTGCTAAAAGTTAAAGAGTTTAGACTGTTGGATGGTTGGGATGTGGATCTTCTGGAGAACTTAGTTGGACAGGAGAAGGTGGATGAGATTTTAGTCTCTTTATCTAGGCCTAATTCCGGAAAGGATGTTCTTGTTTAGACTCTGACGGAGACAGGTATGTTCTCTACCAAATGTACGTGGCATTGTATTTGTATCAGAGGTTCTCCTCTTGACTAGCATGATTGGATTTGTCATAAAAGTCTTCCTTTAAAAATGTCTATTCATTTTTGGAGGGCTTGGCATATGGATTTGAGTGTGGATGATCGATTGCGCCGTATTGGTATTCCTCTTGTTTCCAAATGTGATTGTTGTAAGTAGGCCATATTGAAAATATTAACCATGTGCTCTTTGAGGGTGTTTTTCCTCACAAAGTATGGTCCTTTTTTGGCACATTGTTTGGTATTCCTCTTGGCAGATCTTGGAAACAAAATTCTGGAACTTGGTTTAGGCGTTCTAGCTCTTATTCTCAGGTGGGTTTTATAGTTGGCATCATTCCCATCATTGTTACTTGGCGTTTATGGAGAAGAAGATGCCTTGCTAGAATGGAAGGTATTTTGGAAACTCATGAAGCTGTTGTTCATTCTATTTGTGTGTGGCTTGGTTCCCTTTGTCATGCGGCTAAGAATCCCATGCGTTTGTCTCACCGGGATGGCAAGATATTAGAGGCCTTGTAGATTAAACCGATTATGCCGAAAGCTCCTTGTTACAAATTGGTTAAGTGAATTAAGCCATCGTTAGGATGGTACAAATTGAACACGGATGATAGTAGTCTCGGAAACCCGGGCACTTGTGGCATTGGTGGGGTTATTTGGAATGATTCAGGTCGTCTTGTCAAGGCTTATGCCTCTCCAATTGGTTTCGGTTCCAACAACAAAATGGAACTTTTGGCGCTCCTTCAAGGTTTGAGAATTTGCAAATCTTTACATATTTCTAATGTGATGGTAGAAATGGATTCGATGGTGGTTATTTCTTGGTGGATGAGAGAGCATTGTGGTGTGTGGTATCTAGAGGATTTTTGGGCGGAACTTGTTGGGTTGGCTTACACTCTTCATTGTCATTTTCAACATGTGTTTCGTGAAGGTAATATGGTGGCGGATTGGTTAGCCAAGGAAGGGACCTTAGACACTGATTTGATTTATTCTAATAATTGCGCTTTGTAGTGGATTTTTTGAGGTTTGTTCCGTTTGGATTTCTTAGGCCTCCCATCTCTAAAATGTTAATTTCTTTGGTATTTGTGGTTTTGTTTCCTTTGTCATCACATAAGATTATCATAGATTGGTTTCTTGGTTGTGGTCTTGATGGGTTTTCCCATGGCCATTTTTGTCACCACGGTATTCCTTTGCCATAATTGAGGGCAATATTAATAAATTTGGGAGGGGGTCACTATTGGACATGTGACTTCATGCTCTTCTAAAAAAAAAAAAAATCCCTTCCTCTTGGGTGGAGTGGCCCTTTTACCTCCCGACTCCTCCACGTGTCGGGCCCTTGAGCTCCCTTTCGTCATCTGATGCAACATGCAACGCTTCACTTTTTGACTTTATTGGCACGTTCTTTGATGGTTATGTTCTATTACTGGATTGCAGCCGTTCTGTCCCTTCAGCATTAATGGTTGTCAGGCGGCTTCTTCCCACTTCGTGTCATGCCGCATGTCCTATGGAATTTGAATTGCTCCACTTCCCACATTCAGATTGTGGAAGTTGGAAAGCCAATCGCTACTTTTCTATATAAGCTTCGTCCTGTCTTTGCCATTCCCCTCTAACTTCATTTGCCTTTCCCTTGCATCCTTTTTCCTTGACTTTCTCTACTCAACTTCTCCTATCTTCGTCTCCTCCCTCATCCTTATTCCCAATGGTTGCCAAGAAGACTGTTGAACCCATGATCTCCGAGGAGCAAGATGTGCCTGAGGTTCATACTTCGGAGCAAGGCTACACTAGTTACCGTTGGCATTCGAGAGCTACCTATGAGTTCCTTCTATCGCTAATTTCCACCTACCATGTCCCGGATATAGTGATCTTTGAAATACTTGGGTCGTGGGAAGTGGCCGTTGATGCTGATGTTACTGCCTCGGGCATTGCCCTCTTCCTCAGCATGTGCTCATGTTGCTGAGGTTGCCCTTCACCCGCCTTGTTCATGAAGTTTTGGACTGTCTTGGGCTAGCTCCCTCTCAGCTTCACTCAAATGCTTGGCTAATCTTGATGTGTTGCTACATTTTGTGGTGGTGTGCACTGTTAAAGTCTGACCCGGATCATGCCGACTTGACTAGTCGTGAATTCCTCCTGACCAATAATGTTATAAAGTGCGCCAGAAATATTTGTAGTTTCAGGGTGGTGAATGCCCTTGTCATATTGGAGCAGTGATATAGCAAAATCAAGGATTGGACCGGAATGTTCATTGGGATGGGAATTTCCAGTAGGGTAGATTAACTGCACTTAGTCCCCCATCAGAACCCGGTGGGGTGTCGTTCCTAGTGACAAGTCAGTGCGGCCAATGGGTACTCCTAAGGAGCTGCGTCGTATAGCCATTGTTAAGGAGTGGGTGGAGAAGCACCTAATCAACTAGTCTCTCAGAGGCTTTCTTGGGTGAGGAGAACATAGCGGTACATCTTCTTCCCCTTAGTCACACCATTCATGTCGATTGTGGTATTTCCATTTGACTGCCAGCTGCCTCGACAAGGAAGCGTTCCCCTAGCCCTCCCATCAAAGGCAAGGGGAAGAAACCTCACCAAGAGATGGTTAGGGTCAACAGTAACCCCGAGCCCCCTTCTCAACCCCCTTTGGGTCAATTGTCGAAGTGCAACGGCCAAAATTCGTGACGCCTGCGCAGGGCCTAGCCTCTTAAGTCTCTCTCGTGGGTCCTGCATGTAGGCTAAAGGGAGAGAACCCTGCTGGCCAAGGCGTGTCAGCTGCTCCTTCTCCAGTCTTAGCTTTAGTCGTGGAGCCCATGTCGGTCGTCAATCCAAAGGCGCCTATCGTGCCCGCGGGGCTACATGACTTGTCTCAAAGGGTTAATATGCTCTAAATGCATTTATGGGAAGCCCTCCTGGAGTAGGCCCCTCGTCAATTGGCCTTGGTTGAGCTGCCTCCTGAGGCTGATGTGGAGATGATCCCTTTTTCTACATCCATTGCTCATTCTGCGGTTGAGGACCAAGTCTCCGGGGGTGCTTCTGTGGACTTTGCAGAAGGATCTAGCTCTTCTGAGGAGAGTATGCCTTCACTTGAGCTCCTATAGGTGGTGTCGCACCCATTACTACCGTTATTGATCTTACTGTGGCAACTACCGAGGAGTTGGTTGATAAGGCTTCTAGGAGGTGAGTTGAGTCACCTACGGTTGTCCTGCCAGCTATTGAGGAGATAGCAACCACCATCATGAGGACTAAGGAGGGCAGCCCGCATGCTTTTAGCAAGGAGAAGGAACGCTCCCTTCCTCAAAAGGAGCAATTGCCCTTGAATGGGGGCCCTTCCAATCCCTTAGCCGCTGGATTGGCTGAAGAGGCCGAAAGTGGAGCCGAGATTGTGGGGCTGGTCCAGTGGCCACCTCTTGCGAATAGCCTGGTGGAGGTCATCTCTTTGTCCAGCCGTCTTGAAGTTGGGGGAGCTTAGGAGGAGGCCCTAGAGCCGGTGGCTGGATCCCTACGGGGCTTCTTCTTCGAGGTTCCTTTTTATTTGACCCACTTTTTCCCTTCTTTGCTTGTTTTTCTTTTTTTCGAACCTTCTGGTATTTACCTTGGTGGGCTGCAAGGAGCAAGCCTGTTGGCCGACTTCATTGTGAACGGCCAGGAGATGGCCGAGGCAGAGAAGCGGGATGTTCGTTCTATGGTGAAGGTGGCCCTTTGCTACACGAGCAAAGAGAGGGAGGAGAAGAGGCGCTTGGAGGCAGAGTTGGCAATGACGAAGGAGTAGGCCGAGTTGGCCCTAAACGAAGCCTTGGCTACTTCAGCGACAACTGCCTCAGCCCAACAGTTGGTTGACAAACTAATCACGGCGGTGCAGGAGAAGTTGTTGGGTCAGCTTCAGGCAGAGAGTGAGGAATTGAAGGGCTGCCGAGACTCTAATGCCCAGCAACTCAAACTGCTGAAGGGGGAGTGCTTTCCCTTTCGGCTGCCTTGAAGGCTACTTAGACTGTGGCTAAACTAGAGAAGATGAGGGCTGAGGGGCCATCAAAAGGGTTGAAGGAGGCTCAACAAAGGGTAGCTGCCTAGGATGTGCTTGTAGAGTGACCTGTCTCAAGTACATGATGTCGTTTCCCACCTAAGCAGCCAGTTGGGAAAGGCCCTCTTTGTCTGCGACGAAGCTTGGGTGCATAAGTACATCAAAGGCCTTAAGAATATGCAAGATTATGTCATTTTGAACCCTCAAGTGAGCTCGTGAGTGCTTGGGGCACATTTGAGAGCCCTTAATATTTGCCGGCTTGACCTTGATCTCAATCCCCTTGAGCATGCCTGCTAATTAGGCCGAGAGATGATCATGGATGCCTTCCCTCCTGATGCTGAAGCTCCTATGGCTAATCCTAAGGGCATCGGGCTGGGCCCTGATGTTCCTAAGGCACACCCCATCTAGCATATAGTGGTACTAGATGCTTCAGAGGTTTGCCTCGTTGAGCTTGAGGAGGATCTCGACGTCCCTCCTGCTTGATTTTACATCTCCTTTATTATTCTCTTGATGTAATATAATTTTTTTTTGGTTCAGTCTTCTACTTTGTACAAACTCTTATTATTAATAAACAAATACTTTTTTTCATCGCTTTGTCATGCGCTTTGCTTTATGACAGTTTTGTTGTTGCTTATTTTTTTTTTTTAGTCCTTAGATGGGAACTTCTTCTTGCCTTGGTTTTCACGTCTTTACTCGACCGTTACGATTTGATATCTTTCCTTATTGGAAAGGGTGACACTTTCGCTTCCCACCTTTTTCACATATCAGGTCCTAGGGTATCCCTATTGGGCTTGTTGGCTGGCTGATGCGACGTGCGTTGATTCCCTTCTCGACTTTATTGACATGCTTCGTGTAGTTGAATGCTGGTAGTTGTTCACTGTCTATTACGTCCTTCCTGCATTAATGGTGCTAGGTGGCCTCTGCCACATCGCATTACATTGTGCGTGCTATGAGATTTGCGTCAGATTCGTTGGCTCCATGGGATATGCATGCTCCAAGACTTTGTGATACGAACTGCATCCTGTGCCCATATAAACCCCTCCTTTGCAGTCAGTGGCCTTCGTATCTTCTTCTTTGTCCTTCAAGTGCCTAGAGTTTCTCTTCTTTCCCTTCACACTCTCATACGTGTGTTCTACCTCGAAGAGGCCCAAGTCTGGTAAGCTTTTTGGTTCCTTGCAAGGCTCTGGGGATGTGGGTTCACCATAGGTCTATACTAGAGCAAAGTTCGACAACCTCTTGTGGCATTTGATGATGATTCCAATGGGTCAGAGGGGTCTGTTGTCATTGTTCTAGAGGTGCTATCGCCTGTTGAGGGCGCTGTAGGCCCAAGAGGGTTTGCGCCCTTAGGCTGCCCAATGTTGTACCCCACCATGTCCTCTAGCAGCCTCAGGCCGCCTTTCTGTCATTCAACTGGTGATATGCTGGACTTTCTAAGCTTGTCTCTTACTCGACTCTATCCAAATGCACAAAGGACCTTGATGTGCTGCTGTGTCATTTGGCAGTGTGTTTAGAATTAGGTGGGGCCCAGGCACCTTGTTCACACCACTTGTTAGTTCCTTCTTACCCACAACCTTTTACGTAGTTCTTGTTTTATCCAGACACCGGCTTATCCCAAGCCGCAATCCATCAAGGTGAAGGGATGAGGTTTCCTCATCGGGGAGGCCCGTGGGAACGAATACTTTGTTTGAGCTATCTAGTGGGTTGTGACGAACTCCCAAGTAATCAGGCCTCTAACGACTCAAAAAGGGACTAACAGTGCCAGAGCTATTCAGGCTTGGGTGAAGGGCCTCCCATGAAAGGGGAGGGGAAGAAGTTGAGGAGGGGAGCCCTTATTGAGGCCTATTTGGTGCTCACACCCCGTAGAAACTTCCATAGATGGTGAAGACCAGACTGTAGAAGCCAACTTGGCAACAGGTTTCTTGGACTCGAGGTGGGTATGGACCTATGCGATGACCTTTCCTGCCATCTTGAGCGAGACTTTGTCTTCCCAGATTTGATTCTCCCTAGAGGGGACCTTGGGTGTTATCGACACATTGTAATGATAGAGGCCCTTGTTTGCCACTTCCACTAGAAAATAATTTTCTCGGATGATGGCCTTCCTACAGATGGTATTGTGAACTAACGGTGGAGGTGCAACAGGGTAATCAGGCTCTTTTGGAGGTGTAGGCGGATTGGCCGGTACTGGCGAACTGAAATTACAGTGGTCAACTGGATATTGTCTCTTGTTAGTTTAGTTTGTGACGATGCTTGGATTGGATGAGGGGTTGCGTGCTCTTGAGCGACCCCGCTGACTAAATGTTTTACTTTCCAGATGTATATGTTTGCCCCTTTTTGTTTATAAGGTCTCTTGTAAAGATGTAGCAATCTTTCCTTTGTAAAGACTTTAGTCATCAATGAACAAACAATCTTCTCTGCTCTGTCGTGTACTTTATTTTATTATCTTTCCTTTGTTTCTTCACTAGTTAACCCGATGGACCCGCCCGGGGGGCCGGGGGGGGGGGGGGGCTGGACCTCCCTTTCAGCGTAGTTTGCAAGAGCAAGGGTTGGGGGAATTCCTTGGGGACATGGCACTTGCCTCTCATTGCTGACCCCCTTTTAAGCCAATTCCCTTCGCTTTCTTATGTTTTCACTCTGTATATATAGTTCACATGCTTGGAGTTGGGGGGGAGTGTTGGGTGAGAGATGTCGCTACTGGCGTCATGGGCTTGATCCCCTCTTTTTTTGTAGGCGAATAACTCTGACCTCAATTGAATAATTGGTGTCGAGGGGATATTAGGCTTCCACTCTACGAAAGCTGGGATGATTTGAGCCATCCCTCCTCCTTTTTGGTCTCCATGACAAGAGAGTTGTCCTGCAATTGGTTGCTTCAACACTTAGCTAGAGTTGGGCCAGGGGCGGTTTCTGCTGCGCAGAGTGCACATGAATGCAGTCAGGCTAACAAATGGCCTACCGGCCATCTTGGGTGTCTGGGATGTCGGGCGGTCCCAGACCATTCCTGTTTGTTAACTTGCCATTGGGTTGGTGGGAAGATGGGCGGCCGTGGGGCAAGCTACTTGCCCCAGGCCTTCATTAGGGGTCGAGTAATGGGAGGAGGTTGACCATGCCCTGTGTCTTTGGAGGAAGTCAAGCAATACGCTTAGATTGAATTTATCCTGTTGACCCTCGGGGGTGCGAAAGGGGTCAAGTAGTTCAAAAGACTGAACTTGTCCTGCCGCCCTTTCGTAGGTGTGTGATTGAGTTGAGTTATTGCATATTTTTAATACTTTTGGAACCAATATATCTTAATTCTTTCATTACTTTATCATTGATTTTATATGGAAAAATGAATGAATATAAGTTGTGATTTTAATTGATTAAAAGCATGAATTTTTGTTTAAATTTTATCAACTGTTGATTAATGTGGAATCTAGTCCACATCGCTCGAGCAGAGGCTTTTGGCCGCTCGAGCGAATTTAGGCATATTCAAACGCTCGACTACCGCTCGACAGTGAGCTTGAGCGGGTTGCGGGAAAGGAGATAGCTCGAGCGGAGGCTTTTGGCCGCTCGAGCGAAGTCAGGCAGAGTTGAACGCTCGATGTTCGCTCGACACTTCGCTTGAGCGAACTTAGGCAGAGTTGAATGCTCAATGTCCGCTCGACACTCCGCTCGAGCGGACATCGTATTTTACAGATCTAGGGTTTATTCTACCGTTAGGGTATATATATGATTTTTTACATCTTATGGTCGACTTTTGGCCTGGAAAACACTGTTGGATGACAAGCAACACTGAGAATTTGTTTTTTCTTTGATTTTCACTCAGATCCCAGAGGGAAGATTCACACGAGCAATCATTCACACAGCAACATGTAAATTCTTTTGGAGCACTCACTCACACTGTAGCAGATTGAAGAACTCATTGAGGGGTCCAATTGCTACTGCAGCTCAGCTTCCTCCACCGCTTCAACTTTTCATCTCAATTCAATTGGCTTGATCTTTTCATTCCCTACTTGTTATTTAATTTCAGTTTTAAGTTTGTGGAATATTTTTGAGATTTTTGGTTTAGAAGTTTGAGTAATTTATTTGTTATTCATTTAGTTCATGTTATTTATTTTTCTCGCTTCGTTAAGTTTTCATTTTAATAGTGATTACAATTGCTATGAATTAATTTTAAAAATTTGTGATTTGAATACAATGATGAACCCTAGAACATTGATTTTGGGGCTTTTCAATTTTCAGTGCATGTTTTGTCAATTACTTTCTATTCTAGTTTAATTCTTATCTTACTTTTATAAATTTCTTAGTTTATGCTCTTAGTCTTTTACATTTCAATTCGACACTCAAAATCTAAAAATATGAATCTAGTCCATGACTAGTATCCTCTTCCATTCATTGCACATACCATCATCTTTATTTTCTCTTTGTGAAGATTTTCACAATTTTCAACGAGTTTGAGTTTAAGTAGCTTTTCCTGAGGAGACGATCTAGGAATTTATTCCTAATTATTACGCGACATCCTTCTGCACTTGGGATAGCCTTAGTGCTACTCATATTTGAGTGAGTCAAATTTTTGGCGCCGTTGTTAGGGAAAGGAATTTAACTTAAATTTAAACTCGTTATTTTTTTTAATGCTTTTTAAACTGATGTTTCATGTCATGGGTGAGAGACAGTTCAAATAGGTTGCTTAGAGTCACATCGAGTGTTGAGAGTAGTATACACAACTTGGAGATAGATAACTTTTCTATCTTTTCTATGAGTGAGTCAGGTGAGGAAATTGAAATTGAACCAGAAAACATGGCTGCACCTGCACCATGCACTCTTAAGGATTATTTGCAATCCACTCGCACCACTACACCTTCATGCATTATTTTACCCGAAAATGCACCTAATTTCTCTATTAAGCATTGCATGATGTCAGTGATACCTCAGTTCCACGGGATGGATTCTGAGAGTCCTTACCAATACTTGACAGGTTTTGAGTTGGCTTACACTACTTTTATTACTAGGGCTGTTACTGATGAATTTATTAGACTTCGTTTATTTCCTTTCTCTTTAAAAGATAAAACGAAGATTTGGTTTAATTCTTTGAGGCCTAATTCTATCTCTAATTGGTCTGATATGCAGCGCGAATTCTTAAATTTTTTTTTTCCTTTTCTGAGAACTCAGTTTTTGCAAGAGCAAATCAGTCAGTTCAATCAGAGACCTGATGAGACCTTTCAGGCCAGTTGGGAAAAATTTAAAGATTTGGTGAACTTCTGTCCACATCATGGTTTTGAATCTTGGAGGCTGGTGAGCTATTTTTACACTGGTCTCACTCCAGAATGCAAGCAGTTTGTTCAGACAATATGCAATGTGGAATGTGCTGATTCGAACCATAAGACCCAAGACTGATTCTGTAGGTATGCGAAGGACATGTGAAGTTTATAGAGATCCCACATATGGTGCCATTGTTAAAGTCGTGTTTCGCACACCTTTAGGCCGAGCTCTCAGCAACTTGGTTCTTTGATATGAGCCAGCAAATATAAAGAAATCATCGCGAGACATGGGGTCATGGTGGCGGCCAGGGAGTCTCCGATGCCAAAGTCAGTATTACCTTAGAATTTAGTGCATGTATGTAGAGAGTTTAAAGAGAGATCCTAGTACCTGGAGATTTGCCTTTTATACTCGATTCCTAGTGTTAGTTGCCCATACCCAATATCAGGAGGATATGTCCTCTCAACAGTCTCTTTAGTTAGGTTCCTTTAATATGGTATGGCTCTCTAGGGTGGCGTAATAAATGCGACGTGGCTCCCTTTCTCGCTCACCCCTCAGGTTTATGCTGTTAGGTCTCTACCTTCCCTGTTTGTTAGAATATCAAGGGCTCTCCGTGATCCCCACTGGCTTGCTTGCCTAGGGCTACGTGGGACTAGGTTTCACAAGAGGGTGTTAAGGTGGCTTGTTCCTTCTTTACATTATAGGGGTTTATGCGCTTTTGAATTAATTAGTGGGACGTCCTTTATTCCAAGGCCGGGGGCCCTATGATTGGGCCGACGAGTTGTTCAGTTGGCTTGGTTCTTTAACCTAGAAAAAATCCCCTTCCAGTCTATATTAACTATGATTTTTTTTTTTGTGCAAATTTTACAAATTTACAAGTTATATTTTATTTTTTAATTAAATAAAATATATTTTATTTTAATTATCATAATTTATAATACACATTTTTTTTATGATTTTTTGTTCTTTTAAAACATAACGGTTATATTCTTCATTCTAATTAAATTATTTTTTCTTATATTTTCAATAATTGTTATTTTCAAGTGAGAATCTAACCATAAATATCTAAAATTCCATGAAGTTGTTAATTTAATTTTCTATAAACTTTTATTATAAGTTGTACCATTTGGCTGGGCGAAATAAGAATGAAAAAACTAAGATGACCTATCTGTCGAAATTTGTTGAATCGCTTTTTATTGCTATAACTAAAAGCCAAGATAGTTTCATTTTGGCTATGAGAATAGCTACTTACACCGCACACTATTAGTTATTTTTATTATTTTATTTAAATACACATATTATATATCAATATGCGTATATTTAAATAAAAAAATAAAAATAAAAAATTATATATTAATGTGTAATATAGAAAATGTGAATATTAATGTTTGGATAACAATAAATAAAATGAGACACCTACAACTATTTTTAAATAATTTATAAAAAGTAATATCACATTAAAAAAGAAAAATGATACTTGAACCCTCCAAACTTTTCAATCAAAGTTATCTCTTGAATATTTTAATTTATTTTTTATTTTTCTTAATGATTAAGAAATTGATTATTAGAAAATTGTATATATTTTTTTTAATGGTTAAGAATGTTAAAAAAATACAAAAATATAAAATATAAAATTTTTATTCTAAATACTGGAAGACTGGCTAGCAATATTTATTAAAAAAATATTCTCAATTTAAAACATGGGTATAATAAATAATTATAAAAGGATTGCACGTGTATTAATTTGCTTATATATATTTTTTTATTATGCAAATTTTTTTTCTAATAAAAAAAAATTATTTTGGAATTTAAAACAGAAAAATGTTTGGACTTGAAAGAGAGAGAGAGAAAGAGAAAGGAGAAATGAAGTTAAGAAGCGAAAGGAGAGGCACGGGAACCGAACTGAACTAATAAAAGTAAAGAAAAATACAAACGTTCACTGCACCGGCGCGCTGAATAAAGCGGTTGACTTCTTCTTCTTCCATCCCCGACCATTTCTCTCGATCCAACTGGCTCTTTCTAACAGCAAAGTCCACGACAATATTTATAACAAAAAACGAATATGAACATTTGTTTCATCCTTAATATATACTGTCTAATTCCCAGATATCTCCATTCTCAGATTCTCGTACCATCCTACATTTTGCCTGAAAAAGTGGTGTCAAAACAGAGAGACAGGCGATAACAATGTCGTGGATAAGAACAGCGGTGAACAAAGCAGTGGAAGCTGGGGGCAGGAACAACTTTACTCGCACCGTCCGCAACTACGCAGGCTATGCCGTCTCCGAGGGCGTCAAGATCATCCATGACCGCATTGTGATTCTTCTTCTTATTATTCTTTCTTATAATAATTCTCATCCAAATACTATTGACATACATTCTGCTATCATGCAATATACATTTCATTTTTAGCTTATTTGTTTCCTATATCTCTCGGTTGCCGGGTGGGGTTTTGCATTAATATCCTTTTGTTGTCGTTATTATTATTATTTTCATTATTATTCCAATACTGGAAATTAGTTAATTAGAAGCAATGCTGGTTGTGTCATGTTCCCACATTGTTGTCGTTGCAGTTTTTATTTTTTTGGCCATATGATTTTATTCTCTTGTATTTTTTGAGATTTATTTTAAAGTTCTCGCTCAGGGTCCTGGGAATTTGAAAAGCTTTAAGCTCACCGTGAAACGATTGGAAGAGGTTTCTGTGTCGTGTAGAGGGACAGAGAGAGTTCAATTACTGAGAAGGTGGTTGGTTGCCCTTAAAGAAATAGAGAGTCTATCCGTGGTTTCTAGAGACGACATAGAAAAAAGTCCCGAAGAACAGCTTGCTTCTGATGAATCTAATGACTCTCCAAGAAAAGCTGCTTTGGTGAGAAGCAAACCGGTTTTGGATCTTATTTTGTCTCTCTTTTGGGTATATGTGAATGTTTTGTTGGTTGTGATAAATTTTTAGGGAACACCTCTAGTTGGTTTTTCCTACTCGGTGGGGGTTTGAGTATTGTGGTTTTTCATATAAGATATGTGCTTCATATGCAAATACGATTTATTTTTGGTCACGTCGTGCGTTTTGCACTGTATTTTTTAAGCTAATTTTTAGTAATTGTCATATAATGGTGAACAGATTTATTATGTTGACTGTGACATGGGTGGTGAACTTAGGAATTTTCGTGATGCCTTTCTTCAAAGCCAAGCTCTTGAAGGTATAACGTTGTCCATGGTAAGTCGAACAACACATCCATGCTTCCCATAAGAATTTTGAAGATTTTCAATGGTTTATAGTCTTCGAAATTTTCAACTGACCCACACTAGATGCCCATTGACAAGAAAGGATTATACGTTTCTATAATAGTACTTCTCCCTTTCTCTTGAGTGGAGGGGGTGAAGTTAGGATTATAGGTTTAAAATAGATAGTACATATGGATCTTGAAGGAGGTGTTTAATTTACTAAATAAATGGGTATTGTAGTATCGTATCCCAAAGGAGAAATTTCACCTGGAATGTGGATGTTCTCTGGCTGATTAAGTGAACCCCTCAAGTTTATGTTTTAATAATGTTTGGTACTGTGTAGGGACATATTTGAAGGACATATGAAGTTTTCTGATTTATAGTTGAGGAAAATAAGATCTTACTACTTGATGATTCTTTTTAAATTATTATTAATTTTTTGGGTGTTAGTCAATTGAGATTTGTGGCTTTGTGATACTTTTTCTCTTCCTACCTTACCTCTAATTTTAGTGTCATTCTTATTAATATCACTGGCTTTGTATTTGCTGATCCATGGAGTTTAACCGCAGGTTAACTCTTTTGTATGAATCAGATTCTTGAAGCACCAAACGAGGAAGAAGTTTCACTACTTCTGGAGATATATGGGTGATTTTTTTTTTTATCTTCCAATTCTCTTATAATGTCTGATTACAGCTCTTTGGCCTATTCTTTTCTTTCCTTTTTTTTTTTCTCCATTGAAACCACATTCTTCGAAAAAAAGATGATTAGCACATATTTCAGCCTAGTATTATTTGACTCACATATAAAGTTTCTTGTGGTATGGTTTGTACAGGCTGTGTCTTTCAGGAGGAAAGGAAGTTCACAATGCAATAATGAGCAGTGTACAGGATTTGGCGAAAGCATTCTCAGGCTACCAAGATGAAGTACTGGTAAAGACATTAGATGCATGCCCAGGACATCTATTTACATAGGAATTGCATAAGCATTAGGCCCCGGACTATCATGTGGAACATACACATGAACTCATTATCATATCGTAGAGATGCTGGCACAATTTAATTTGTAGAAGTTCTTGACAAGGTGTTTGAAGAAGCTTTATAAATTTAAGTTATTGTCATTGGTGATGGGAAAGCATTGATATTTTAAATTTCAGATTAACATATATTTTCTTTCTGTACGTAGAAAAATATTATTTTCATTGGATCTGATTCTTGCCATTGTTCTATTTGATTCGTCAGTCCTTGTTATCTTTTTTTACAGAGCACTCAAAATATTGCCAGGCTTGCCTATTTAGCATCATTATTGTGCGCCACAGATAAAATGTTTAATGTTGTTTACATTTTACAATGACACTAGAACTGAATATGTTTGCATACATGCATCTCTCCGTTCATCTTTTCCAATTGTTTTCTTGTTTTTAGGTTAAGCGAGAAGAGTTGCTGCAATATGCTCAAGGTGCAATTACCGGGTTGAAAATGAATGCTGATCTTGAACGGTAGTTTTGGAACTTGCTTTATATAGCTGAAAGTCATGGCTGTGATGAGTCTGCACTTTATTTTATATCCACAGATATTATGCATGAAATAAACTGTTATATGCTTGATTTCTGATGAGTCTGATGAATCAACATGTAGCAAGCACTATGTTTACTCATGTGCAGTTAAGGAACAGATCTTTTGTGGCTACATTTTTAAACCTTGATGAGATGGAACTTTGCTTATCTGTAATACCGTTTTATGTGTCAAATGACTGTTGCTTGCTTGAGCTTTGACAAAGTAGTGCTTCACTCTTTGACATTTTCTACCAATGATATAGTGTATTATATCCAATGTGTGGATTTTATGTGGAGGGTGTGTTTTCTTCCGTTTCCCTCTGGAATACCCCTCAGTATTGGCCATTGCTCTCCTATCAGTAAGTGGTATATAGCTAGAGTCATATGGGACCATGCATATATGTTTTAGCAACTACTCTCAAATCATGCTTGAGTTTAATTTCTTTCCCAACTCATGGTTGCTTATCATCACACAAATGGTAATTGGAGCTTTAATGTTTTGTCCACTGCTTTTTGTGAACTGCTGTCTGCTCTCAGAATAGATGCTGAAGCTGGTAATCTAAAGGAAAAACTGGATAAAATGAATGCATCCCAGTGTCCAGGCGAAGGTTGTGAAAGATCACCTGAAGAAACGACTTCTGCAGTGGTAGAGGTGAGCTTGATCTTCTTTGTCTCACACACATGAACATGGACATAACAGATGCAAGTTGTCAAATGTAAAATTTCTACAAGTGATTGGAGGCATATCAGATTTGACAATTTTGATGTGATGCGTTGCCTTTGATATATAAAAATGATTGGAGAAAGGCAATATTTTGCAATTTTAATGGGAAATTTCCATTGTCTCTATCATTGGTTTTGTTGTTATTGTTATTATTATTATTAATGTTACACTTTTGGTTAGATTAGTAAACTATCCGGTGAATATCTGCACATAGTTATTTTTACCTTGATGTTGAGACATTTCTACTCCTATTGTACAGGTACCTTAATTTCTATAGCGTTTGTAAATGACTTTTCATTATTAATACATGAAGAAAAAAAAAATTTCACATAGAAGTTTTATATTTTATTGTTTTCATAAGTTCAACTCAATAAAAAAAGTTGGAGAGGATACAATGATAAAATTCCAGGAAAAATTAAAAATTTTCTTTCAACTTCTAATATTTTAATTTTGGCATATCGCTAATTAACTTTGCCTTATATGATACTTTCTCTCCTCAAGAGAATGGGGTGAAGGATCAGGTTGTAAATGTAAGAAACACTAGGAGTGTATTTAACTTACAACTAATAAAAGAAAAAATTATTTTCCCCTAAAATCTTGACATCCAACTGCATTTTCAATGGGTTGCACCACTTTTTTAAAACTCTATTCAAAACATTTTCAAAAAACGTGTTCACAACTATTCATAAGAATTTTTATACCATTCATGAAAACTTCTTACATCAAAACATCCCCTAGGTCATTTTGCAATGAATGCTCACTTCTCCTTACAAGGGAAATCAAGAGCATCTTAGCTGTCTATCTTAATGAAAGTAAAGCTAAACTTGGATTTCTTGACTATTCAAGGCACCTGTAGATCTATTCAAGAAATTTCCATTTTAATTCGCAATCTTGTGGCAGCACTAGGCTGCTTCTCAATCAGATAATCAAGTATAATTTTGTGAAAATTGATTGAAGCTGAGTCTTCGGTTTCCTTGCAGGCTCCACATGAAGCAATTGCACAAATTCAACTATGTTTCCAGTTGGAGGCACTTTTACTGAGGAAAAAGTCCTTGAGCATTGGTGATTCTCCAGCACTTCATGCTGAAAAGGTCTCATTTTTTTATTTTATTTTATTTTATTTTTATGTATGATGAAAGATCTCAACTGAGTCCAACGATAATAGGTTAGTTTTTCATCTCTTTTACCTAGGGCACAACTGAAGTGTCCCAAATAACCCAGCCAGAAGTTATTTTTTGGTATTGGGCAAGCACCAACATTGATTCTGTATGGAAGGAACAGAGCTGTGAAGAAAGCTTCTAATATTTGACTCATTTGTTGGCGTTATCTCTGATAAATTTTCTTTATATGCTATTTTATAGATGTCTGGTATGCAATAAGCTTAACCATGCCTCTAAGTGACAGATGTTCTGACATTGGTGCTGTAGCATCACCATAGCATCTTCTTCTGGTGCTGCTACACTTTTTTATGTTCATGATATGGAAATATCGGTTCAAACTGACTTCAGGCTGTCATACCTATAATTCAAGAATACTTGATCCTTCCCCTTTGTTGGCTGAATTGGGGCTGTGCTACTGTCTTTATTCCTTCCTAGACATATCTCCTGTGGCATGCATCCCAGGCATTTCTGAGTAAATGTGTCATCCATGTCTAATACTGGCATTTTCATGCACTTTAGTGTGTTTGGGAAATAAAAATCATAGAATTATGAAATTGGTTTTAAACTCGTTGTTAGCAATTTTATTTCAAATTTCACTATTGATAGTTTGTGCAACTCTTTGCTCGCTTTATGCAAATTCTTCATGATTACTCTGTCATAGTTTTCTGTGGTTGATACTGATAGTTGAAGATGCCATATGTGCAGGTTGATAAATTGAAAGTATTATCGGAATCTCTGGCTAACTCTACCTCAAAAGCTGAAAAGCGGATTTTAGACCACAGGTTCATTTGTATCTCAGAACTTGCTTTTAAGTTTCCTACTTGAGGTGCTTGTATGGATAGCCACATATGCTTACATGTGCATGTATGAGTGGATGGATTTGCTTTTGGGTTGTGATGGCTTACTTATGTCTTTTTAGGATAAGGGATGCCCATGGTTTCTTTAAGACAATAAAGGGGAAATATTCGTCATCTGTAACTAAATTTATTGGGTTACAACATAAGTTACATATGCCAAAATAGGATATGGCATCTCATTATCTTTGTGCATCCCCTCTTATACCAATTCGAGCAAAAAACTAGAATAAATCAATGTAGAAACAGACATCATGCTACAAACCTGGATGTGACGTCATCACACTTGTGGGTAAATACAGAAAACATCTCTAATTTCTTGCCAATGCCATGGTTCAATAAGTTACAAAGTTTATGTTCAAGAGCCTTGCTAAGTGGTGATGCTCAAACTTAAGACAGCTCTCGAAGAAGAAATGTGGAAAGGAATATGAAAAAAGGCATACCACATCACTTTTAAAATAATGGATTTGTCACATGCCTGCATAGGAGAAATTAAGTCGGTGTGGGTCTGATACAAGGTAACTTGGGCCACAAACTTGTAACAGTGTCCAAACATACAACACCAGGAAGTTGGACCTCTTAGTTCTCAGCATCACCAGAGTAAGAAACAATCATATTGCCATAAATAAGATATTTTCTTCTTGATTTCATGTTCAGTTGCCAGTCATTCCCAATTTGCATTTTGTTAACTAATTTGGAAAGTTTGGCTGAAATAATATTCAACTGTTATGACAAAAGAAAATGCAAGTTTTGTACTTGATTAAGGTGATAATTCTATTAGTCTATAGGTTTTCACTTCATTGAGAATAGTAATGATGCATACAGCTTTTTATATTTTCTATACATCCAGAAGTTTTTCTCAGATGTACTTTTTGCCTAGTTAAAATTGGACACAGAAAGGTTGCAATTTTGAAAATTGGCTATAGAATGGCTTTTCCCGAGCCTTTTTGTAGCTTACACTGAAATTTTCTGTTTACCTCCATCCCTTTTGTGTTTCACTTTAGTTAAACGTTTCTTATTCTCTACCTATATATTTCAAACAGGTCTCAGAAAGAAGAAGCTCTTAATTTTCGTGTGGCTAAAGCCAATGAAGTTACCCAGCTTGAGAAGGTAAATTGCTACTGAAGAAGTAATGTTTCTTCCTCATCAATAAGCATTGATTTAAGGGACTCTCTTTCAGGAATATATCAATGCCATTAATAAGCACTATTAGCTTCTTTCAGAAAAGCTTCATATGTCAATTGTTTGTCTTTATGCTTCTCCATTTATATATGGAATCTGGACAACAAGCTTCAGGTGTTTAGAGTTAGTATATCTAATGCGGTGGTTATATATTTATACCCCTTTTCTATTTTGTTCTTTTCCACATCTCCCGGAGTGGAGGCAAGGGAGTCTTTGACTACAGATACATGGTACCTCCATCCTATCTCAGGATGACACAACATTAAAATGAGTACTTAAATAATTTTAATGGCAAATGACATCTCGTGTTAAGATGATGATACCAGTCGTCTTTGCTTCGGTACATAGTAATTTTCTATGCATGTGTATCCATTTTCTGTTTTATTCCCCCCCCCCCCCCCCCTTCCACCCAAAAAAGAAAAATATATATATATATAAACATTGACATGCCTTAACCCCAAAAATATCTATGATATCCATGGATTTTTTTTTCTCAGAAACTAAAAAATAAATATAATTTAAGTTATCACTAGAACTCAACTAACTCTCTCTCTCTCTGTCTTTCTCTCTCTCTCTCTCTCTCTCTCTATATATATATATATATATATATATCTATATCTATTTATATATCTGTGTATGTATGCATATTCTCATAAAAACTAAAAGTTTTTAAAGCCAAAAAAACCTTTCACCGTTCCCTCTCGAGTCCTCTTCAACTTTTATCTTGTTCTTTTAGTTTTCTCTCTGTTTGATTTTTCTCCATTCCCCCTTTAGTTTCATTGAACTTTGAAATTGTGGACGTGGAGAAACGAGAAAGAAGATTAAAACAGGGGGGGCATGCACATCAAGGAGGCTGGGGTGTAATAATGGAAACCCACTCAATGAAAAAGGTGCAACTCCTTTTGGTAGGAAACTTTGCTCGCTTGTATGCTTGAAAAATGAAACCGACACATTTGGCATTGGAAAAGAGGATATGCAGCTAGATCTGTGAGGTTATCAATTACCTTTAGTATGGGGCATATGCATCCAAGGACCATGGGTGACTTCCTAGGTTGATAAACATCTTGATAATATATGTTTTGCTATATACAATAATAATATATTATAATTGTTATAGTATTAGTATGGTGCCCCAATGACAAATTTTTGGTTCTGCGACTTGCCTGTCTTTATTGACTAATTAATGAAAAACCAACATATTTGATACCCTTGAAAAGTTTCCTATCCTTATCTGGTATGTTGTCAACACTTCTTTGGCAATGGAGTTTAAAACAGAATATGATCCACTTCATTGCAAAGGTTTTTAACATTAATTATTATGCATTTCCAGGAACTGATGGTAGAAATTGGAGAACTTGAAAAGCAAAGAGATGAACTTGAAGCTAAATTGAAAAAGGTTACTTTTTGATCTTCTTAAGTATGAAGGAAGTTTTTAGGTGATAAAGATATCTTTACGTTGTTCCATTGATGTTAGCTCTGCATATTCTTTCATTTTATTATCCATTCAGAAGGTTGCTTTAAGTATGCTGAGTGTGTCTTTCCATTATTCTTTAATTTGATTAGATTAGTATTTATTGTAGGTCAAGAACTCTTTGGCTGTTGCTAATGCACGGTTAAACAATGTGAGAGAAGAAAGAGAGAATTTTGATGAAGCAAGTAGTGAGATTCTTGCACACTTGAAAACAAAGGTATGATAGCTTTCTCATGACCTTCATCTCCTTTAGATTACTCATTGAAATATAGACTTAAATAGCTCAAAATGGCTAAATCCACCTCGTTAATGATATTTTGTACTTTAAACATTGCTCTATTGTAGGAAGACGAGCTGTTGAGATCCATTTCTTATTGCCGAGCAGAAAGAAATGTTGTCGATACGTGGATCACTTTTCTGGAAGATACCTGGGTTCACCACACCTTGTATACAGAGCAACGGGAGATGCAGGTCAAGTATGTATGTTTGCTATAATTGTCAAATACATGATGCATGCACTCGTTGTTTTTTTTTTTTTTTTTTCCTTTTATAACTATAGTTTTAAAGACTATAGTTCAGAACATTGTATTAATCTCTGCTAATTTCAGTTCTATGTTTCATGTGCCTGCATATTTTTTACATTATTTCTTTTATTTGATGGTGTTTTCCTTATTGCATGCTCAAGTGGTGAACTGGAGAGATATGGAGACAACTTTGTGAATCTGGTTATTAATCTTCTCTCTACTTACAAGGTATTCATTTATTCATCTCGGCTAGATTGTTCCAATCTGTCAAGCTGACACAGTATCTTTTCTAATTAGCAAGCATATCGTGTATATAAAATTAGGAAATGTTGAGGCCTTCCATAGCTCATACCAGGAAACTTGTGGACGACTTGGGTTCTAGTCAAGGGTATTTTGTTCTCTTCAGATTAAAATTTTGTTACTCAATTTTCAAAATCTATTTTAACATACTAACAAAAAAAAAAAAAAACATTATTAAGTTAAACCAAGCATTGTTTGTCTGAATCAGGTCTGAAATATCTCCTAGCAAAGATGACGAAAGTTCAAAAGTGACAAATTCAAGAAAAAAGCTCGAAGAAAAATATTTGAATATTGAAGCCAAGGTATGCATGACTTTCCTTCCCCCACGCCCCCTAAATTATCTCTTACATGGTTTTGTTAATATTCTGATGCCAAGTTTTATGTCCTTCCACGTTTCACAAAGTTCGACCTCTTGTCTACTTAACAAATACATTCTCCATGTTTATATGTTTGCTCCAGTTCGTAACCACTTTAAGTGTTGTGGACACAATGAAAAGGCAGTTTTGCAATCAGAGTGAAGGCATTTTCAGGTATGCATACAGTCTTATAATGTTTGTTCCCTTCCTAATTTCTTGCAATATGTATATCCTTCTCACTTAAAAAAGAACACCTGGGGCACTTATCATCCAGAAAAGATGATCAGAAGGTCAAAGAGCTGTTTGATGACCTGGAGAAAATAAAAGAAGAATTTGAATCAATTGCAAGACCGAAATTAGAAATCGAGACTCCAACTCAAAAGTTAGAGACACCATCCAGCAGTGGTCCCCATCAAAGTCCGTTCCTTGACTCAAAACAGAAGACTCTGACTTTGGAAGAGAAACAAGATGAGGCCATGACTAAGAGACTGAATGCATTGGACTCTGAGGCAGAGCCGACAAAACTAGAGCTGGAATTTGGGCATGTTAGTGGAGATGAATTGGCAGAGGAGATTTGTGACTGGGAGTTTGATGCTATTGAACAGGACCTAAAAGCCAGCAGCTGACCGGCAAGAAGATGGAAAAGAAATATATTATATGATTCTCTTTTTCATGGGGCAAGAAAGAAAGCATTTCCCCCCAAGAAGAATATATATTTTAGGTCAAATGGGAGCAGTACAAGTTGTTTGATCTTGATGATGAACTTAGATACAAACCAAACGTAAAGTTCCAAGGGAAACTAATGTTAAAGATGCCAGAAAATCTGAACCGAGCAAGAGCTACTTCCCACCAATCTCCTGCCTAATTTGCTGCACTCATAATGGAAGTTGTATGATCAGCAAATTCTTGCATATTATGAAAATATGTAGCTCTTGAAGACCAGAGAACTGTGCCACTGAAGTGAAACAAATATAAAAGATTACACGTCTCGAGATTATGGTCTTGTATTATATATTTATATCTCATCACGTATTAATCTTATCATTAACTAATAAATTATTTGATTTAATATTTAAAGTTTCAGAATTATTTCTATGGTATCCCTATATACATTGTCTTATATATTCTCATTGTTGTGAGAGTTATTCTCGTAATGATCTACAATATTTTAATACTAAAAAAGCGTGACATGTATGTTAAGGACAACGATATATTTTTTTTCTGACCTCGTTTGAATATATAGTTCATATGAGATGAGATGAGATATTTTGTTGAAAGTTGAATAAAATATTATTATAATATAATTTTTTAATATAATTTTTGTTTTAAGATTGAAAAAAGTTGAATTGTTTATTATATTTTATATAGAAATTTGAAGTTGTGATGAATATGAGAAGACATGTTTAGCTCCCAATATAAAATTTAAATTACAATTTAATTACTATCTTCTTATAATTGGACCATTGAGGTAAGTAAAAAATGTCATAACATGATTTTAACAATTAGGTCTCATGGGAGGAGATTGATTGTAAAAGTTGTAATTTTGAGTTACATGATACTTTAGGTGGTCTAGTGGTTTATATTGATAGATAGTCATGATAATGAAGCCAGCTCCTTCAGGCTTAATTTCTCCTCAGTCCCTCAGTCTTGCTTTCTCTACTCATAGTCCTCCCCAAGACCGATTTCAACTTGGAGGAAGAAGAAGCTTGGCTCCTTGTGGCTTCTCCCTCCCTCCCCTTCTCTTTCCTCTCCTCCTCTTTCACTAGTCTCTCTCTCTTCTTCCTCTTTTCTTTATCCTCAATCACTACCCATTTTTATCATGTCCCACCTCATTTTTGGTCATGGGAATCCAGACCTATTGACACCAAAACATCAACATTCCATACACCTCCACTACAATTGGAATCTCCCCCCTCAGATCTACTAGAAAGTTCCTATGACCACATGTTTTAGCTGACGCATTTTGGCCTTTGATCATCTCTTGATGACCAAAAATTTCACTTCAATTTTCTCTTACCTATCGATCAAGAAAACAGCTGGCCATAAATAAACAGTTTTCTTGTAGTGATTCTATGACAATTGTTTCAATAGGGATTCTACAAAGTTCAACTACAAGTAATCTATCACTGGAGTGCATTAAATGTTGGAGTATAGCATCCAAGATTGAAAAAATGGCATTGAAGTCTAAAGCAGCACGTGTTAAAATGAAAGAAGAAAAAAGTTAGTTAACGTGTTAAAATGAAAGAAGAAGAAAGTTAGTTAGTTAGTTTACTTCCTTCTTGTACTGATATAAATACAGAGTTCTATTTGTAATTAATTAATTCAGTCAATACATAATACTTTTCTCAGTTTCTAAGTCTCACTCTGCTTCATCCCGAGTTCCATTTTCTCAGTTTCATCTGAAACTTAACATGGTATCAGATTGAGAACAATTTTTGCTTTAGCAACTTTCACTTCTTGGTACAATTATCTCCAGTAATTTTCTCTCGCATTTCTTGGAAAGTTCCAGAAATGAGTTCTTTTGATGATGATGTATCTGTTTATTCCTCTCATCTTCATCAAAATCCTTCGGATGATTCTTCTAGTCCATACTATTTGCATCCAAGTGATAATCCTGGTGCGCTGCTTGTTTAAGAAATCTTTGCTGGTGATAATTACATTGCATGGAGTCGATCGATTACCATTGTGTTAACTGTTAAGAATAAAGTTGCATTTATCAATGGATCAATTCTTGCTCCTCGTGCTGATCAACCTGTTCTTCACACTACTTGGTTGCGAGCCAATAATCTGGTACTTTTTTGGCTCATGAACTCCATATCGAAAGAAATACGAAGTAGTCTACTCTATGTTGCCTTTGCTATCGATTTGTGGAATGAATTGAAGACCAGATATTTGAGAAGTGATGGTCTTAGAGTTTTTCATCTTGAAAAATCTCTAAGTTCTATTACTCAAGGTTCTTTAACGATTACTGAGTACTTCAGTTCGTTCAAGACACTATGGGATGAATATCTCAATTATAGACCATTTCCTACTTGTAGCTGTGGGAAGATGGCTTCATGCACCTGCAATCTGTTCGATTTTTTGCTAATAAGACAACAGTCTAACTACGCTTCAATAAGAAGTCAATTACTTATGTGTTCTCTATTGCCAAGCATGGCAAAGGTATTTTCCTTGCTGCTTTAGACTTCAATTCCATTTGTTCAATCTTGGATGCTATACTCCAACATTAAATACCACCCATATTGTTGACACCTCTTTGTTTTCAGGCCAAGGAATATGGGACAGGCCCAATTTAACTAGCCATTTATCTTTTTATGTTTTTTTGGATTTTTCTATGTACCTATGTCACTATTAGGGATGCTTGTTAGGGTTTCCTTCTCGTCATTATTCTATTTATCTACTCTCTATATACAAAGAGGTTTGTGTTTCCAATTTATATTCCCAATTCGCCCTAACATTTGTGTTAAAATTATGGAGCCCACATGATTTGAAGATGCCATCTCTATCCTTAAAAATCAACAATTCGTAGTTGTTCTATTTGGACTTAATGGTCCAATGTTTTGTACTATTTGAATAATTCAATTTGCATAAAACATGCAGCTTTTTGGTACTTTTTTAATAGTCCAACTCATGTTAGACAAGTCAAGAGTTAACAAGTCCTCTCTTAGCAGGGTGAGGTTTTTTCTCTCGGGGAAAAGTGAGGTCTCTTGGGATAGCTTAGCTGGTTTGAGGAGTTAACAATGGAAGAGGAATTAGCTAGACAGTGGGCAGGCCTATGCCTTACTAAGAAGGAACAAAAGGAGGTTGTTCTACCAACCAAAGTAACCACCAAAGCAGCACAACATGGCAAGTTTTGCTTACTAGTCATGATTATAGTAGAAAGGCAAGTGAACCGAGATGCCTTCAAAACTACAATGACCAAAGTATGGAGATGTGAGAGTTGGTTTTAGTTCTCATAAGTTGGCATGAATAAGTTCTTGATTGAGTTTAACCAAGAGAAGGACTTACAACATGTTTTACATGGTAGACCTTGGTCCTTTGATAGGTGGCTGCTTTGCCTTCAAGCTTTTGAAGGGAATAGAACCATCAATGAGGTCATTTTCAATAAGGAAGAGTTCTGGGTGCAGGCCTACAACTTACCTTTTGCAAGCATGACACATGAAGTTGGGGTTCAGATAGGTGAAAGGATTGGAAGAGTAATAATAGTCCAGGTTGATGACAGAGGCATTGGATGAGGGAAGTTCTTGAGGATAAGGGTGGAAATGAACATTACAAAAGCACTCATTAGAGGGATGTTACTAACTCTTGAAGGCAAGAAGACTTGGGTTCCTATAAAATATGAACGCTTACCTACTTTTTGTTTCAGGTGTGGGGTAGTAAAGCACCCTAAACAAGGTTGCTCAGTCAGCTTAATAGAAAGTAATAAGCTGCAATATGGAGCGTGGTTGAGAGCACCAGTAGTGAAGGAAAGGGATAACGCTAACAAGAAATATGGGGAGGAAGAAATGCAGCATACTACAGAAGAGTAGCTATGGAGGCAGGGAGGGGAGGACAGGGATGAAGGGCCGAAAGGTAATCCTAAGTCAAGAGCGAATATCTAGGAAAGTGGTCTGATTGACGTAGACAAAGTAGCCGCCTTTTTGTCTTCTAAAATCCTACCTTCTCCTAGGACTTCTACAGGACCAACTTAGGAGCTTTTTAAGGAAAGTTGGAGTCAGCTAGTTTGGGATAGTTCTAAGCAACCTTTTCATGTAGGTGATGCGTGCCTCATGCAAGGCATAGAGGTACCAGTTTGCCCAACAGTCAATGAATATAAAGGTAAAGACCAAAAGTCAACTTTGGGCCCTACGTGCAACATGGACATGAGAGCTCAGGCTTCATTCTTGGCCCATTTTGTCTCGGACCAGGTCCAAGTTTTGGAGAAAATAAAAACAAGAGCAAGTTGGAAGAGGAAAGCCAGGGAAAAGAGTACTGCAAGCTGAGTAATAGATTCAAGGGAGATTAAGGGAAGCCTCCCAAATGGTCCTAAGAGGGAATTCAACCTGGCAACCGAAAGAGAATCAACTCAGGTCATTAAAAAGAGGAAAAATGTGGTGGTGCTTGCTGCAGGCTCCAACAAAAATGAAGAGGTGGTGGCTGATGTATAGCCCCACCCTATGCAATGAGTTGTCTAAGTTGGAACTGTTGAGGGTTGGGAACCCTCGGACAGTGAATGAGCTACATCTTATGGTGCAAAATAAGGCCCCAACTTTTGTTTTCTTAATGGAAACAAAATGCAATGGAGCAAAGGTGGAAGCAGTCAAAAGGAAGTTGAATTTTGAAAACAGTTTTGTAGTCAAGTCGAGAGGATCTAGTGGAGGTCTGGCCTTCCTATGGAAAGAGGACATGGAAGAAGAGGTGGTGTCATATACCCAACATCACATCTCATTATTAGTTAAGGGTATGAAGGAGGGTGTCCCCTAGCACTAAACTGGGTTCTATGGTAACCCAATGATAGCACAGAGGTAGGAAAAGTTGGCAACTGTTACAAGTTCTTAAACCTACAAACTCGAGAGGATGGCTATGTATAGGTGATTTTAACGAGATATTGAGCCATGGAGAGACGTGGGGAGGACCTTTGAGACCATACAAGCAAATGGAGGCATTTAGAAATGCTGTAAACAGCTATGGACTTAGTGATATGGGTTACTTGGGAAGTAAATTTACTTGGTTAAATGGAAGGCAAGGGAAAGCTTTCACCAAAAAAAGACTTGATAAGGCCTTTAGGAACTCTGCCTGGGCAAACCTATTTAGTGACTCAAAAGTATTCACCTTATCGGCCCTTAATTCATATCATAATCCAATATGGAGTAGTGCTTTCCATATTGGAGCAATGTTATGAGTGAGGATTTCTTAGAGCAGTGCTTTCCAAGTTGGGATTTTGTAGCCAATGGGTGGAACTAGTGATGAAATATATTGAATCTGTCTCCTATGCTCTCTTAGTGAGTGGTGACCCCCAAATAGAATTTCTACCTACTTGAGGCATAAGACAAGGTATCCCTTTGTCACCTTACCTCTTCATCATGTGTGCAGAAGCATTAAGCAACCTGATTCATAAAGCTTATGAAGACAAATTGATTAATGGCATACCAATAGGGAGGAGCCAGTTAAGAGTCTCTCATCTCTCTTTCTTTCTTTCTTTCTTTCTTCTTCTTCTTATTTTTTTTTTTTTGCAGATGAAAGCCTCTTGTTTTGTAAGGAAAATGCAATGGAATAGAGTAGAATGATAAGCCTCTTCAGAACCTATGATGGCATCTGGAAAGAGATTAAATCTCGAGAAAACCTCCATCATTTCAGCAAAAACGCATCAAGACTTACCCAAGAGTACATCTTGTCAATTGCTAGTATGAGTTCAGCTTTGCCTTATGAAAGGTATCTATGATTACCTTCAATGGTGGGAAGAAACAAACTCAAATCCTTCACAGACATTTTGGATGAAATCGGAATGAGGCTCAGTAACCATAAAACTAAACACTATCTCAAGCAGGGAAAGAAATTTATCTCAAAGTAGTAATCCAAGCACTTCCAACCTATACCATGAGTGTTTTTAAGCTTCTCTCCACTTTTATTCATTCCATCAATAGTGTCATTTACCAGTTTTGGTGGGGGCAGCAAGAAAAGGAGCACAAAATTCACTGGATTTCTTGGAAGAGAATGGGACAAGCTAAGTCAGTAGGGGGTCTTGGCTTTGGGGACCTTGCATGCTTCAACAAAGCCATGCTTTCCAAGCAATGCTGGAGATTGATTCAAGATCTTACCTCCCTTACTGCTAGAGTCTTGAAAGCCAAATACTTTCCTACTTCGAATTTTAAGGCAGCCAAATTGGAATCTAAGCCTTCCTTTGTGTGGAGAAGCTTCTTAGCAGCAAGGAATGTTGTAGAGGCTGGTGCTTTCTGGAGGGTAGGAACAGGTTTTGATATACAAATATGGGAGGACAAATGACTAGGCTCATCTAATCCTAGCAAAGTCACCAGTCCAGTCAAGACTTTAGATGGCAAGGCTACTGTGGTAGAATCGATTGACCCTGAAACAAAGCAACGGAAAGAAGAACTAGTACAAGACATTTTTGAGGAGGGGGAAGCAAAGTTGATACTGCAAACTCCTATTAGTTTTATGGCAACAAGAGATAGAATCATATGGCATGGAACCAAAGATGGAGCCTTCTCTATAAGGAGTGCATATCACATGGAGAAATCAAGGCAGATGGCAAGTTAAGGCTAAGCATTAACAAGTAATATATATCAAGAAGTGTGGAACAAGATTTGGAAGGTTAGAATAACTCCTGGTGATAAAATGTTTTTATGGAGAGCCTACCACGAGGCCCTTCCTACTCAGACTAACCTATTTAAGATGTGACGCCCCCAAATTCCGCTTGGGATTGAACGGACATTTGAAGCGTCGAGACATGCAACACAAGGTTACCTGCCCCCGTTCATGACATATAAGATGCAATGTTCCTAACATGCATCTAGCATTATGCAATATTCGCAGCGGATATTTTTTTTTTTTCTTTAGCAATACTATGCACCAAACTAAAAATATCCCAAATACTTGAAACATATTTCATACATAAAAACATACTAAAAAGCCGTGATCACTACACTAGTCCAAAATGGTTGTGATCAAAAGAATACTTGAGATACAACTCCAAAAGTACAAGCATTAACCTAAGTTAAATACTATACCATCATCAACATCGCACCGTAGCCTAGATGACCGTATTCAGATGGTCAGATTCCAATTCTTCTTTGGGTCCTGTAACAAGATCTACCATTCGGGGGGAATGGTAGTTGGGACTACCACAGTGAGATTTGATTACAAATCTCAGTAAGTTAACATAAAACTCACACACAGGTTAAAGATGCATGCATGGCAGTAAAAGCATAAATGCATAAGTAAAGTCGTACATAAGCATAGCATAACTTGACATATAACATGACATAACCAGAACTTAAACGTGAACTGAACTTGACTTAACATGACATGAACTTGAGTTTAAAACATAACATGGACTTGAAATGTAGCATGAACGTAAACATGCATAACATAAATATGAACTTGAAAATAACATAAACTTGAACATATCATGACATAAACGTGAACTTGAGACATACTGTAAACGTGAACTTAACATGATGTGAACATGAACTTGGAACATAACTTGATCATGAACATAACATGTACGTGTACATAACAAAACATGAACTTGATCTGAAACTTGACTTATCATGCACTTGATCTGAAACTTGACTTAATACGTACTCCACAGTTGTTGTGGCCCCACGTATTCTACGTGTCACAATTGCTGTGTCTCACGTAGTGTATGCTCCACAGTTGTTGTGGCCCCATACTTCATGCTCCACAGTTGTTGTGGCCCCATGTATACACGTAACATAAAATATAATACGTACTCCACAGTTGTTGTGGCCCCACGTATACACGTAACATAAAATATAATACGTACTCCACAGTTGTTGTGGCCCCACGTATACACGTAACATAAAATATAATACGTACTCCACAGTTGTTGTGGCCCCACGTATACACGTAACATAAAATATAATACGTACTCCACAGTTGTTGTGGCCCCACGTATACACGTAACATAAAATATAATACGTACTCCACAGTTGTTGTGGCCCCACGTATACACGTAACATAAAATATAATACGTACTCCACAGTTGTTGTGGCCCCACGTATACACGTAACATAAAATATAATACGTACTCCACAGTTGTTGTGGCCCCACGTATACACGTAACATAAAAAATAATACGTACTCCACAGTTGTTGTGGCCCCACGTATACACGTAACATAAAAATATAATACGTACTCCACAGTTGTTGTGGCCCCACGTATATACGTAACATTAAATATAATACGTACTCCACAGTTGTTGTGGCCCCACGTATTCACGTAACATAAAATATAATACGTACTCCACAGTTGTTGTGGCCCCACGTATTATACGTAACATAACATGTCTTATCTTTCTTAATGCATGAGATATTAATTAATATCATATACTTTTCTAACATGGCGTATACTTGTAAATGACACAATATGATTTAATCATAACATTTCATGGCATACTTAACATGGCATACTTATAACATACATCATTGTATGATAGAAAAGATTATGTAACAGATAATTATTCATGAGAGATTAAATCATACGTAGCAGATAAACATGTAATGACATAGCATGACATGGCATATACGATAACATACATACATAAATTGTAGTTCTCTTACCCATCACACATACACAATAAACTGATAGTAAGTTAGAGGCTAACTTACCTCGATTGTCACGTTCTACGAGAATAAAGTGCGATATACGAGAAACTGTAAAAGGTCATTCTAAAAGTTAGAAATTTAATTACTAACAATTAGAAACATGGAAACAAGTTATCTTAGAGTAAAATTATCATTTTACCCTCTACATGTGGGAAAACGACCATTTTACCCATAACTTAAGGATTTCATATCCTAACTCCAAAAATTTCCAAAATTTACATTCCTCATGTAAATTTTGTTCTAAACTCAAATATCAACTCAGAAAAAAATTTAAAACAAAACAACACTATGGAAAACACACTATGGCCGAAACATCCATAGGCCATTTCTCTTGATTTTTGTTACAATTCCTTCCAACTTCAAAACTCATGCTTAAACCAAAATTTTACAACAAACATCTTCCAATCCTAAGTTTAAAACCATACTTGAAACATCCATTTAGAAAAAGCTAATAATCAACACCAAACTTTTTTGTAAAAAGATCAAAACACTTGAATCACAAGCTTTGTCCTTAAATCAAAACATCTCCAAGAATTCCAAAAAATCTAATCTTACTTCTAACATATTCATAACATCATCCTCAGATAAACCATGCTTTAAATCATCAAACTAAAGTCACCAAAATCACAAAAATAACACTTGGAGTTTTTGATTTTACACTTAGTCCAAAAACAGAAACTTTTTCTTAACTAGCTTTGATAAATCTCTTGATCAATGGCTTAAGAAGGTGAGATCTTTGAAATAAAGTATCACATGGTTTAAAAACGTGTCCTAAAGAATATCCAACCATCAAAATTAAAATCACATGGCTAAAACCCAATAAAACATGGATCTAACCTAAAAACATCAAATCTTAGGCCTAACCGAAATTCTCTTGCATAGAAAAATCATATCTTTGAAACTAATACTAAATATCTCCAAAATAACATCCTAACATGAAAATAAGAGACTTAGGATCATCATATAAAAATATCAAAGCCTTTAGAGTAAGATCAAACCTCAAAATATTCAAACTTTATCCAAATAAAAACTGTTTTGTCACTTCCAGTTTTCATGTTTCTAGATCTAATAAAATCTATCATCAAAATCTTTATTCATGCAACAAAACCTCAATGAAAACTCTTAAACACATTCTAAGAACACTCCATAAAATTTTCGGACCAAGATATATCCATTAGCTTGGTCAAAAACTCCAAAACATAACACACTCTCCAGATTCACGCCCAGAATGACCTTTCCATGGTTAAAAATACTTTTGACCGACCAAATGACCATGGAATGATACGAAAAATACATCTACGGAAACTAGACTCAAAGAGGAACAACTTTTATGAAGGAGTCATCGTGTGAAAATACTTACAAAGGGTCGAAAAACTCCACGCAAAAAGACCCAGAAATCTGCCCGAGAGAGCTCTTTTGGGTTTCTCTCTAAGAACGGGGTGAAGAAATGATTAAAGTGAAGTAAGTGTGTCTTGCACGACTCAAGACTTCTGTAGGGAGAATATTTGGACCTTAATGATCATTGAGTGGAGGTGTAGACATGTGACATAATGTAGAGGATAGTGGGGGGCAAAAGACAACTTACAAAGGCTATGAGACATGGGACTTGATGGGGTGGGTTCCTCCATATTAATGAGTGCAACTTGATGCAATGAATGGTCTGCCAAGTGGGGGAGGAAATTTCTCCAAGAAGCTATGCCAAGGTGGCCAAAATTCGTGGGCTTTAGTGGGCCTTAGTGGGCCTCAACCAAGTGGGCTTCAATTTGGGGTTTAAAGGGGGTTTGGTTAGGGTTTGAGATGCTATCAAGCCCAAATCCAATTTTTCTTGGCCCAATCAAATTTCTAAGGTTTAAAATGTTGGATAAAGATGTCATAATAGGAATTTGAGAAATTAATAGCATGTGAAAGTGATTTAATCAAGTGATTAAACACAATACTAGAAATTGGATCAAAAAGGGTTTGAATGCCAACTTTAGGGTTTGGGGAAACCGTTTAGGGTTTCGGTTTCAACCAAGTTTTTGGGGTTTCAAAAGGATTCCAACCATTTAGGGTTTTACTAGGGTTGAAACCCTCTTCATCTAACTCAATTTGGTTGATCAGATGAAAAAAAACTGTTTTGCTTAGGTGGCATGATCTCACACATTGATTTCCTTCACAAATCCATCTAATGGTTTCTCTTTGTGCCAAGTATCTAATACTATTCATTATGTGTGGTTAAGATCTTGCCAAGTGTCCAAATAAAACTTCTCTAACCTAATTTGGACATTTCACACTGTGATTTTGAAACCACTGCACTTAGTACGCTTATCGAGGTTACTATTCACTCCGAAAAAGTGCATAATAAACTTAGTACTGAAAAATCCTAAATATTCAACTGAGTCTAGTGGCGTAAACTATAACGTAATCTGACACTTCTAACTACCTCAAACAAATAAAATCACATTTCTGGCACTATAGTGAGTATAAAACTAATTATGTTGACATACTAGAACTTATGCGATTAGCCGATTCGTAAAAACTTATGGTGTTTTCACGAGATTTCTAATGTCTATAGAAATTCCACCATTGAATTTCTAGCGGGCTGTTACATAAGATGTGAGTGGTTAATGACCCCTTATGTCCCATCTACTGCAAGGAAGAGGAAGATGTCCTTCATGTATTGTGGAGTTGTGCAGTAGCAATGGATATGTGGAGTCAATACTCTAAAAGTCTCCAGAAATGCTCTACTAATCAATTACCTATGTTGCAATTTTTTGACTCATTAACCATGAATGTAGAAGAAATGCAGGAATTTGTGGTAGTGGCAAGGAAATTCTGGTGGAGAAGGAACTCATACATCTTCAACAAGGAATTCACTAAGCCAAATGTTATTATAAGGGAGACAAGAACCTTGTTAGACATGATGGCAGAGAAGGAAATAGACCTTAATAGCAAAGAACCACAGAGGTGCTCCTCAGCTGAAGTATGGAAGGCCCCTTTATTGAGATGGTTCAAGATCAACTGGGATGGTGCAGTGGATAAGGTTAGAGGATTGATTGGTATAGGAGTGGCTATAAAGGATAGTGATGGACAAGTCATTGCCACTATGAGACTAAGGAAACAATCATTTCCTAACCCCCTTTTAGCAGATTCGTATGGAGCCTTACAAGTAGCAAAGTTTGGTCTTGACCTTGGTTTGCAACAGGTTGTTATTAAGGGGGATTCTTTGCAACTTACAAGGGCCTTACAAGAAGGAAAAGAAACTTGGAGTAGCTCTAGCATGTATATAAATGAAGCAAAGTCATTTCTCATGTTAGAAGAAATGGCAACATTATGGCCCACTTATTAGCAAAAAATGCTCTTACTTGTCCAGATTTAATTGTAACTATGAAGGAAGCTCCTCCATGTATATCATCATTTTTATAATGGAATGGCAAAAGATTATTCCCTTTGAAAAAAAAGAAAAAAAGAGAAATCACATTGGACAAGTAGCTTTTTAAACAGTCCAATTTGGCCAGCAAATCTGATGACATATCTCGCACCATCTTGATATCAGATTTCTCAACCTCTCTGATCACCTCCATCAGGCCAACTCCTTTCACCTATCCAAGGGATGGCCATGGGTATGGCTTCAACATTACATGGCAATATCATTTCTATTAAAAAGAGAAAAAAAAATGATGAAGCCAGCATCTACCAATTTCAAATTAGTGTAGAGACTTGAACAAAGGCACGTTTATCTTCTCAAACTCTCACCCTCCACCGTGAGGCCACCATCCACAATAAATCCTCGAATCCCAGTAAGTTTCTGTCTCTCTCTCTCTCTCTCTCTCTCTCTCTCTCTCTCTCTCTTTGGGCTAATGTTTATAGAAATTTACTGCCATTGTTGACAAAGGTGCCACAACCACCATCACCAATCCATAGTGCGAAGCTACCATCCCATGGCGCCAACAACCTCAAGTAAGCATATTTCTCTCTCCATGTGTCACTCCATCAACATTAACATTCTAACCACACTTAACTAACTTTAGATTTACAAGTGAACAAAATATTGGAATAGCCATAACTTTTCCATAGCTGCAATTTCTAAAGAAGTTTGCCAAAGTCAAGTGGTGGAATGGGAAATGTGGAAGTGTCGTTTCTATTAAAAAGAGAGAAAAAAAGATGAAGCCAACATTTGCAATTTTCAAACAAGTGTAGAGAAACTTGGACAAAAGCATGTTTATCATCACAAACTCCATCACTCCATCGTGTGGGCACCCATCACCATGAACTTGTTGATCTCAAGTAAGCCTCTCTCTCTCTCTCTCTCTCTCATGTCCACTGAAATCTACTGTCCTTGTTTACAAAGCTGCCATGACTGAGCACCATCACCAATCCACTATGCAAAGCCATCATCCCATGGTGCTAGCAACCTCAAGGACCCTATGTAGAAGATCCCTCCATGGTGCTTGCTTGGGGGTGATCATTTTTGTTCCTGCAATGATTGATTGGGGGTGAACACTTTGCCTCTGTCATGTGGTGCTTGCATGAGGGGTGAGGATGTCTGCTTGCCTAGGTACTTCTTTGCCCCTGCGCGCGCGGGGGGGGGGGGTGGGGAAAGGGGAGAGCATTGTGGAAAGGCAAAACACTTACCCTTAGGCGAGTATGAAGGAGAGATGTCCACCCTAGAAGGATTCACTAGGTGAGCAACTAGAAGAGCAACATTTCTCGCAACCAATTGAGCATCGAGAGAGCCAAAGCTCATGCCCTAAGCGAGCACCAAAGAGCAAAATTTCTCACATCCTTGGCAAGTACAAAGAAGATAAAGTACTGGCCCCCCCACCTTTTGAGCACTTTGTTCTCCACAATGCTAGCCTGGAGTGCGAGCACTTTTCCTTTTGTAGTGCTCGCTTGGGTGATGAATACTTTGGATCTCACAATGCAAGCACTTTCTCACTTGGTTGTGAGAAAGTTTCCTCTTCTAGTTGCTCGCCTGTCTAGGAAGGAATTTTGGTCTTCTTGGTTCTTGCCTCGTGGCTCTCTTGGGGGGGCAAGCACTTTTCTCTCCTTGTTGCTTGCTTGGGGGTGAGTAATTTGCTTCCACTGGTGCTCGCCTCAAGTACAAACACTTTCGCTCTCTGCAGTGCTATCCTGGGGCGAGCATTTTGCCTTACATGATGCTTGCCCTGAGTGTGAACATTTTGGCTCTCTAGGGTGCTCGCCTGGGGGTGATCACTTTCAATCTTTGTTGCTCGTCTATGAAAGCATTTTGTCTCTCCCAGTTCTAGCCTGGAGGGTGAGCACTTTACCCTTCCACAACACTCATTGCAACGGTGAGTGCTTTTGCTCACATGGTGCTCACAATCGGCAAATGAGCACTTCTTGACTAGCAACAGTTTCTTACTCTCCACATAGGAAAAAGTGCTCGCCAAACATGAGAGTAAGAGTGCTTGCCACAAATTGAGCATGCGACAAGGGATCAAATGTGCTCGCCTTGTAGATGAGCAATGGCTGCTAGATAGCGAACGGTCACAGATTTGGTGGCACAAACACCACAACCATTGCCTAAGATTGATGTCCCGCTCCGTCCTGCCAAATCCATTGATGGTCAGATTTGTGTTCTGTTTTCTAAGGAGGAAATAGAAAAATCTGCTGTACCATTCAGATACTCGATGGTTCTCAAATTTCTTCGGCAGAGTCCATCCTTTGATGCCATTAGAATGTTCATATGAAATCGATGGTCGTGCGACTCACCAATGAGGATGATTTCGTGAAGGCAATGTCGAGGGAGGCTACTGATGTAGATGTGGTTCCTTATCGTGGGTTCCATTGGCACACTGAGTTTGATGAGGATTCGGAGTCTTCCTTGGTGCTTGTGTGGGTTTTCCTCCCTGGATTACCACCAAACTATTATTATGAGTCATTTTTAAGGAAACATCACTACACTGTTGGGTAAGTTCTTATGACATGATAACGCCATGAAGTGTGTGATGAGAATAGATGGGCTTGGAATTGCTTGGAAATTGATGCGGCAAAGGATCTCGTGAGGGGAATTTGGATTGGCAATCCGCACCATGCTTTTAGCTTTTATGTAGAGGTTGAGTATGAGACACTCCTTGCTTTTTGCTCTAGATATTGGTATTCAGGGCCATAATCTAAACACCTACAAATGGACGGAAGGTGGCATTAAGGCATTTGATCGTAAGCAGAAGGGAATTGTAAAGGAGCTAGATAAGGTAGTGAATATGTGGAAAATGAAACCTGTTGAGGATGACATAAATATGGAGGGGGCTGTGATTCTTGCGGATGTGCCAAAGGAGACGTTGTTGCCGTTGATGAAAACGATGGGGGATACTCAGTCTCCTGTATTGCTTGTGAGTGATGCTGCTGCTGATGTGGGAATGAACAAAAGTGTAGAAAAAGATTTGGCTGGTCGTAGTTCGTCCGAAATATAGGGTGATAGTGCAGATTGTGGTGGCATGACACTTGTGAGTGGTAATCATGTATCGGTGGTAGAGGACCATGTAGTAAGCAACGTATTGGATTTACAGGTTTATGCTATGACCCATAATAATTCTGTTGCTGATGCTTTAGTGGCTGAAAAGGTGGATGTACCTAGGGTTGGTCCCAGCTCCTTGAGAGTGTAGAATTCAGGTGGAAACTGTGAGAAGATAGCCATCGTATTGGAAGCAGTTGGTTTCAGATGCCAACAAAATTTGTGTACTATTGAGTTTGGCCTAGTGGATGTTAGTCTGGATGTGGAGACGGTGGAGACTTGGGGTATGATGGGAGCAGAGGAGGTAGGTGAGTAGGTGACAGGGGATGGGGCGTTACTTGACATTGTGGAAGATGGAAGGTTGGGGTCTTTGGCTGAGGGAATGGTTGAGGATTACGTCTTAGAACTCGATGAAGACAGGATGGAGCACCTATGTAAAAATAAAGAGTATCTATCTAATGGGGATGTTATAGCGGCAAAAAATGCAAGTAAGGGTGGAAGAACTCTTAGAAGCTCATCTCGGGTTCCTAGCAAGCCCACTCGGATAAATTTATGATTTGTACGCCTCTTTTTTGGAATATCCGTGATATTCGATCATCGTAGAGACATCTAAGTAAGTTGGTAAGGAAGTTCCAAGTTAATTTCATTATGTTAGCTGAGCCTTTTGTTGATGAAAGTCCGTTGGATGTTTTAAAAAATTGGTTGAAGTTTGATTATGGTTTTCCTAATCAAAGTGTTGGTGGGAAATTATGGTTGTTATGGAAAGATGGTTTGAAGATTTCGGTTAGTCAATCTAGTGCTCAGCATGTGTCTGTCTTGCTAAAGGATGCCTCTCATTCTGTTAAGGTTTTTGTGGTCTATGCAAAATGTAACCTTATGGAGAGGTGTGATCTCTCGAGGTTGTTGCAGTTGGATGTCATGCAAGATATCCCCTGGTTTTGTTCTTGGTGATTTCAATATTGTTCATGGAGATGATGAACGTGATCGAGAATGGCAATGGATGAATTTAATGCTTTTATTGAGGCATGTGGGTTAACGAAAATGAAGTCTATGGAAGCCAAGTTTTCTTGGTGTAATGGGTAGCGAGGTTTGGCTAGAAGCTGGTCAAAACTAGACCGATGTCTCCTAAATCCTCTAGCTGTGGATTTATTACCGGATGCTTTGTGTAATTTTTTGCCTCGCTCGACTTCGGATCTTGCTCCTATGCTCTTTATTTTAAAGTCTCAGGCATGTAGATATGGTCCATCGTTATTTAAGTTTTAATAAATGTGAGTGTCTCATGCGAATTTTAGAGAGGTCGTGCAAGGCATTTGGTAGGCTCCAATTGCTGATGTGAGGCTGTTTTGTCTTGCTGCTAAATTAAAAAAGTTGAAATGGTTTTGAAAGATTGGTGTGAGTTGGAAAAGCAGATAGAACGAATTAAGGGTCAATTGTAGGCTAGCTTTTTTGAAGAGGTTGAGTCAGAATTACTAATTGCCAAGGAAGAGCTTGCGGTGTGGCTTCTTAGAGAGGAGACTTAGTTATCTCAACAGGCCAAAATTAGGTGGATGGAGAAGGGCAAGGCCTCCACTCAATGTTTTAAAACTTTTGCTTCTGTTAATAAGCCGATTTTGTAGGAAATGAGACTATGTGATGGTTCTTGTTTATCTTTCCTGGAGGCTATTCATGCTTGGGCTGTGGATTTCTTGGGTGAGTTTCTGACGGCAAGACCAAGATGGGCTACCCTAGATTTATCCTTGTTTGTGTAGAATGTGGTTATAGAAGAGGAAAACAACATTAGTCTTTAGCTCCCTTCAATCCAAGAGGTAAAAGAGGCTACATTTTCTATTATGACGGATAGTAGTCTAGGCCCAGACGGGTTTGGGTCTGGATTCTATTGTTCATGTTGGGATATTGTAGAGGCTGATGTTGTGGCTTCTTACATTACATGTGCTACTTCCAAAGGTGCCAAACCCAACTAGGTTTGACAAATTTAGACCCATCAGTCTGTGTTCTATGATTTACAAGGTATGCTCCAAAATTCTGGTTCATAGATTGTCACCTATTTTAAATAAGATTATTTCTCCAGAGCAAGGAGCTTCCCTACCTGGACAAAGCATCTTTGAGAATGTTACGTTGGCTCAAGAGATGATTCATTTATTGAATAAGTGGGTCCATGGTGGTAATGTTGTAATTAAAGTGGATATGGCTAAGGCATATGACAATGTTGACTGGGCTTTCTTGTTACAAGTCATGTCCTCTTTTGGTTTTGGCTCTCGGTTTTGTGAGTTGATCAAACATTGTATTTCTACTCCTTGGTTCTCTATGGTTATGAATGGCACAATGAAAGTATTCTTTCCCAATGGGTGTGGTTTGAGGCGGGGGGATCCTTTATCTCCCTACTTGTTTAGTCTTGTGGAAGAATTATTATCCAAATTGTTAAAGCATAATTTTGGCAATGGGAGGATTATCCCATTTTCTCATCCTCGGTGTGCTCCTCTTATATCACATTTATTGAATACTTATGACATTGTTGTGTTTACTAATGGTGGAAAGTCCTCAATTTGTGCTATCAGGGATGTCTTTGCTCAGTATGCAGAGTGGTCTGGTCAAGTGGTGAGCAAAGAGAAGTCTTCTATTTTCTTCCCTAAATATTTTATGAGTGCTAAAAAAAGGAGTGCCTTAAGAATTACATCTTTCTCAGAGGGCACCTTTCCGGTAAAATATTTAGGCGTGGCTTTGGTTTCAGGAAGGCTGAAAGTGACTCATTTTGATGGGCTAATGCACTAGATCTGGAGCTAGCTTGAAGGATGGCAAAATAAGTTCTTATCGTCTAGTGCTCGAATTTTGTTGTTGAGGCATATTGTGGCAAGTATTCTGATGCACCTCTTTTCTGTTTTGTATGCTCCTAAGGTTGTGGTGGCAAGTCTTAATCGGCTCATGAGAAATCTTTTTTGGGGCTCCTACAATGGTAAACCTAAAAGGAAGTGGGTTTCTTGGGTTAGAGTGGGTACTCTGATTCTTGAAGGGGGTATGGGTCTTCGAAATTTTGAAGATGTGTAGGTGTCGCTCTTTATGAAGTTTGCATGGAAGCTTCTAACTCAGAATTACATTTGGGTTAATTTCTTTAAGGCAAAATATGTCAAGGAGAGTCATATCTCATTGATTGAGGCTAGTAAGGGCTCGTTATTTTGGAAGCGAATAGTAGTTGTGCTACCTAAGGTGTTGAGTAATGCCGTGTGGAAGGTAAGGGAAGGTCGTATCACTTTCTGGAGGGATAACTGGTTGTCATTAGGTGCTATTATAGACTCTTGTGAGATCTCGGAGTTTTCTCTCCTAACAATAAGGGAGTGTCGCATTCATAATGGGTGGGATGTGGAACTTCTAAGAAGACTGGTGGGGGAATCCAAACTTGAGGAAATCTTGACATCCTTAGGTCAACATAAATATGGGGCAGATATCTTGATTTGGAAGCTGAGTTTGGATGGTAATTTTTCCTCGAAGTTGGCTTGAAAATGTATTTGTGTTAGGCCTCAAAATCAGAATGGGCTCGTTGGATTTGGCATTCTGTGCTACCAAAGAAGTATTCAGTTACAATGTGGAAGGCTTTGAATTTTTGCCTAAGTGTGGATGCACGTATTAAAGAGCTGGGCATTTCAGTGGTTTCTAAATGTGAATGTTGTGTACGGGGTTGTCTAGAAAATCAGGATCATGTCCTGGCCACAGGTACTCTAGCAGCGGAAATTTGGTGCAGGGCGTTTTTGAGTTTGGGGATGCCTTATGACCCTTCTTTGCCATTTTGCGCTACCAAAGAAGTATTCAGTTACAATGTGGAAGGCTTTGAATTTTTGCCTAAGTGTGGATGCGCGTATTAAAGAGCTGGACATTTCAGTGGTTTCTAAATGTGAATGTTGTGTACGGGGTTGTCTAGAAAATCAGGATCATGTCTTGGCCATAGGTACTCTAGCAACGGAAATTTGGTGCAGGGCGTTTTTGAGTTTGGAGATGCCTTATGACCCTTCTTTGCCATTCTGCGCTACCAAAGAAGTATTCAGTTACAATGTGGAAGGCTTTGAATTTTTGCCTAAGTGTGGATGCGCGTATTAAAGAGCTGGACATTTCAGTGGTTTCTAAATGTGAATGTTGTGTACGGGGTTGTCTAGAAAATCAGGATCATGTCCTGGCCACAGGTACTCTAGCAACGGAAATTTGGTGCAGGGCGTTTTTGAGTTTGGGGATGCCTTATGACCCATCCATGCCTTGGAAGAATACTATGGAACTTTGGTTTCGATGGGCCTCAACTTCATCCTGAAAAGGTATGTTGCTTGGCTTGATTCCCATTATTTTACCGTGGTCTCTTTGGGTGTGGCAGTGTAAGGCTCGTTTGGAAGGGAAACATGTACGGTTTTGTGCAATCGTTGTGGAGTGCAATTAAAGCTGCAATTGCAAGGGTAGGACTACGTATGAGGGTGAGTGAAAAATTGGAGAATGGTGATGGTAGAATATTGGAAGCCTTCTCATTTCCAGTTAAAGCTACTTTACGTAAACTGGTTTGTTTGGTAATGTGGTGTAAACCAAATAGGGGGTGGTTTAAGTTGAATGTTGATGGGAGTTCGTTAGGCAATCTGAGTTGCATGGGGGCGGAGGGCCTTATTTAGGATGAACGGGGCTATTTGAGGTTGGCTTTTGCTAAGGAGTTGGGTCATGGCTCTAATAATGAAGCGGAATTGTTAGCTCTTTATTATGGGCTGAAACACTACAAGGAGTTGGGTTTGCAAAGAATTGAGATTGAACTTGACTCTTTACTTGTAGTTACTTGGTTGGCAAAAGAGAGATGTGGCATGTGGTATCTTGAAGACTATTTGGATGAAATCCAAGAGGTCTTGTCATGTTTGCAAGTCAAAATCAACCATGTTTATAGAGAAGGAAATTCATGAGCTGATTTTCTTGCTTGTATGGCTTTGAATCATCAGTATGGTATGTGGATAAATTTTGATGATGGTCCGTGGAAGCTCAAAGGTATTTTAAAGGTGGAAAAATTATGTCTTCCTTCTTTGAGGTCTTGGGTCTTCGGACTAAGGTTTGTGCTAGGCGTTTGGGTGATTTTGGCTTTTTTTAGGTTGACGTTGTTCGTTACACTTGAGTTCGGGCGTTTTTATCTATTTTTTTACATTTAAGTGGTTTTATTATTATACGGTATTTCTTCGCCACAAGTGAGAGTTTTTAATAAATATGGGGTAGGGGCCACTCTTGGACATGTGGCCTTGATTCTTTAAAAATATATATATATATATATATATATATATATATATATATATATATAGATATATATTGTACCATATATACACATGATAATAACAATTAACAGTGTATATAGCATGGAGCACTTCAGAGCACATGAGATACCATGTGTAACGTTCTGATAGCATAAACTGCATGGTCTATACTCTAAAAGAACTAATTAATGATATAATTAGAGCCACATTAGAACCTTATAAAGAGCAAGAATTTTTTATTCTCAAGCAATGTAGGATCCTATACACTACCTTCTGATATTCTTATCGTGTGGGCTGGGGTACGTATCATATGAATCATTATAAAGACTCCTAGTGCTGCATGCAGACTAAACAGTAGTAGTGGTACTCCTAGACTGCACTTTCCAGAAAATCTAACAACTTTTAAAGGTACGTCGGTACCCCATATTCATTGTAATGGAAGGCAGTTTCCGAAAGTGAGAGACACCTTTCGGGCTTTCCACTAACTTTTATCTGCAGAAAGCTTTAGTAACAGTCACATGAGAAGCACGTTGTGAAAGTTGTGATGATCATGCGATCAACCGGTACATGAAATATCACTCCAAATAAAAGCAAGCCGATGAGAAGCACTTAATCAACTCCCCCAATTTTATATATGGTCACTTAGATGGTTTCTTAAAGCGAGTATCTCACGTACGCGTGGACATATGTAGATGCACGGGGGTTTCCAAAAATTGATGAGCATGACTCACATTTTTTCCTATTGCGTATTGGTTCGAATTTCAAATCATGAAGGGTATTCATTAGATGTTACAGTGTCCACACACACACATTCTTGTATGCCTATATTGTGAATAGTCCTCTTCTGTACCTATCTATATATATACTGTAGTGATCTGTCACGCGAGGCAGTAAAGAACGTTCATCGATCATGTGTGTGCGCATGTGTGTGTGCATGCAAATTGATCAAGGAATTGAAAGGTATATATGCATGCAATGCAACGAAAGAAAACAAGAAGATGTATATGCTGCTTTCTCGCTCTAGCAATGTCATCCACACTACAAGAAAAATGACCTTTTGTGGCTAATTTATTGCGGCAAAAATAATATTCGCAACCAAAATGTTTTTCTTGTAGTGCCAGTAGTAATTAAGCTATATATATACACGGTACTCCATGCATTTTGGAATTGTAATTAAATAATTAGCTGGGTCCGTGCGCTCCTGATCATGATTCACAAACAATTTATGCATGCTGAATATAACTTTAGGTGAATCATGAACTTGGCGTTTTCACAGTACTAATACTCTGGTGAGAACTTGTAATTAACATCTCGGTCAAGTTCATCATCTTGATCGAAATCTTAGGTTTCCAGGTCTATTCTCCTAACCCCGATTTGATCGAACAATTCATTTTAATAATGGCTACAAAATAGGTAATGAGTTTTGTTAAAAGTGATAACAGGGACTACAAGTACGACATATTTTACGACACGAGAATATTTACAAATTGTTATGTTATCAACCCAAAGTTAAAGTTAAATTAATATTCATTATCTTGATGACATGTCACAAATCACATGAACATTTTAAGATTTTTGTGGTAAAAACTGTAGTAAGTTTAGCATATTTCATATATAGGTAATTAGCTAGGCTGATCAAATGACATTGCATGTCGGTTGCACAGCTGCTGCTGCTGCTGAGCAATATCTGGTCTGAACATATCACACAATCGAAACAAAAGCAACTTGCTAATGAACTATATGGTACTATAACCTTTTTTGGTGGAGAAAAGCGACAAGCTATGCGTATTGGTCAGTCAGTGTGTGACTGATATGCGGGGAAATTATTAAAGGTCCACAGTTTTATTTTTCCCTAAATTTTCATACTTGGGGCCTAGTACTAGAAGAGATTTTTCTTTCTTTATTGGGAGGGTGTCACCGTGTCATTGCAGAAGCAGCAGCAAATATTCATAATTTTTTTTATTTTATTTTTAGACATCGCGGCCTCGGGCCCCGCCCCTCTCGTCCATAGCAACCTCCATCCTCACTTTATAAAATGATGTTCTGCTCTCCACTTCACCAAGCTCACCTCCCACCCCCCCGCCCCAAGAAAAGTTAGCACATCTGTTCTCTATACACATATTACAGAGAGAGAGAGAGAGAGGTTTTGACAGAAGGTCACATGAAATGGCCAAAAACCAACCTGCCGTTAACCAAGCAGATGAAGACTATATTGACATAGAACTGAGCTCTTCTTCCAACTTCTTGTGTTACTTTATCAGTTCTCCACCACAAACTAGAGAGTTTGAGTTCCAAATGACTTCAATCTCACGGGAGACAGAATCCACAACTTCCCCTGCTGATGAGCTCTTCTACAAGGGAAAACTCCTTCCTCTTAACCTCCCTACTTGCTTACAAATGAATAGAAAAATCCTTCGTAGCCCTAGCACAGAAACTGACCCCAAAACAGAAGCCTTGGAAGAAAACTACAGCATTCCTTCAATAACTACTGACTCCAATATTGCAGATTCTACCAATAGCAGTACCTCACTTGACTCCCGCAACATTTCACCATCAGAGTCTTGCCGCTTTAGCAGCGAACTAAACGCAGATGAGTTTTTCTTAGAATGGTCTATTGAAAATAATGTATTCATTGGCGATCATGGAAAGAAGTCTTCGGACAAGAAGTTCAAGCAAATCAAGCAAATTGCACTGGGTCAAAAGCTCAAGGCTTCAAGTTCATATCTCAAGTCTCTGTTCAGAAAATTTGGTTGTTCAGATGCATCATCCTGTGCCAAGGCAGCATGCACTCCTGAAGCAAACATTGCCTCAAAGGGTAAGGACTGTCTAAACAAGTTTAGGAAGGCACCCAATAAAACCCCATTTAGAAAAACTGATAGGGAGAAATACCAGATATCGACCACTTTGATGAAGAGCATTGACAGAGAGATGCTTGAGAATGGCACTGTTAGCAGTCGTAGGATGTCTTTTTCTGGGATGATTCAATGGCGTTCTGATAGCAACTCATGGTCTTCGTCCACATCAGCTTCTTCATCCTTTTCATTCGGTTCAAGTGGTTTTAATGATTTACAGCTGCTCAAGAGGATCAGTTGCTGTACAGATTCAGAGCTTGAGAACTCAGTAGAGGGAGCAATTGCTCACTGTAAACAGTCTCAGCAGCTATTTAGTTCTTCAAAGATTGTTAGTGATGTTGCATCAAGGAATGCAATTTGTGGTGATCAAGAAAGAAGGGGACTTCGCATCATCTGATGGTAACTGGGGAAAAGCTCATGAAAGAGACATTGCCAGAATGTATTATTATGATGTAATTATATGCTTGGTTTTAATGGACTCCATATAATTAGCTCATCGTTTTAAGTTTAATGGGTGGCAGAAACCATTGGAGTTGATTATTAATTTACTAAAAATAATCTTCAATGAAAAATCCGCTTCTATTTAATTCATATATGGTCTAGACTCTAGCCCCTTTTTGTACTTCTAAAAGTTACACGCAGTGATCTATATATCTGCATGTACACTTTTATAAAAGATCCTTATCATTAAAAAGTCATGCTTGGAGCGCAGACAATTATTTTGATACTGAAGACTTTTTTATGGGGGGAAAACGCTTAAGATAGTCAGTTGTTCTCGATCTCTTTAATTTGTGACAAAGTAAACGTTGGTGCTTACTTCCCATTCTGGGGATCTAGGAGATGAGGGTTTGAATAGCTATATTGAATGTCTTGAAACAGTTATTCATAGTGCATATATACTAAGAGAAGCACTACATATTCAAAGAGATTACATAAAAATAAATCCACAAGCTAATGTAGCTTCATATGATTTGTTAGATCTACTTTATAATAAAAGTAACTTTATAATTTGATATGCTGCATATATACTAAGAGAAGTACTACATATTTAAAGAGATTACATCAAAGTAAACCCAAAAGCTTACGTGACTTAATGTAATTTAGTATATCTACTTTATAATAAAAATAACTTTACAATTTGTTATACTGCACCAAGCTACATCAATTTGTGAGTTTACTTTTATATAATATTTTTATGACTAAAATATTTCTCATATACTAACAATTGTTACAGTGGAATAATTAATCTCATAAATTACAAAACATATATGTCATTAACAAAAAGGAAATATTTTTATTACTTTTCTAAAATAAAATTAATATACTTTAATTTAGTCATTCTAACTTGTTCGCCCTTTTTTCTTTTTTGACAAAAGAAAGTACTGAGGGTATAGAAGATTAATTAAGTAAACCTGGCCAAACAACCTTCATATCGTCCTCTCCGTTTCCTACAAACGCTAAAACTCATCGGTAGAGACTTGCTCTATTTGCCAGAGGGAGGGGGGTTGGAGCTTCGGCTCCACCAACCTCCCTCCTCTGCCAGCCTCAGCCTCCGCTTAGGGCTATTTTATCCTATTTATTTTGAGCTTTTCGTCAGTTTTTTACCGTTAGCTTCGAAACTAGACGATTTGTTGCTTTCTGGTGATCTTAGTTTGACACGCACCGGGCCATCAACCTCCCTGGGTGCCTATCTTCAAGTTGACAGGAGCACTCTGTCATTTCAAGCATTGCGTTCATCTCACGTGCGGCTTTTGCCGTGCGCGAGTTTCACGTTCCATCATGTCTGGGGACTTTTTCTGTAGCCACGCGTGACACGGTCAGGTTTTGCAGCGTTAGATCTTCTTATTCCGACCTTCCACTCTTCTCCAGTTGCAACGCGTGTGCTGCACGTGCCGTCACTGATAGTGGTGGTCCCTCATCGGTGATTCGTCTCAGTTTTTTGATGCTTTCCTATGTTCTCGCTTTCCATAACCAAAGATCAAGTGAAAGTAGTTGTGGTAGTTCCTTCTAGTCGGTCTAGACCAACACGTTGCAGCACACCTCTCCTTACTGCGGCTTTTAGCGGCTGCAAGATAGTTTGTTCGTTAGATTATATTAAAACCGTCATCAAGCGGTCTCCCTTTATGGGAATAGGGTGGGAGCCAATATTTTGGCTCCGATTATCCATTTTTCTTTTGTGTTGTAATATGTGTTGGATTTGGGAAGACTGTAGGGGACTCCCACCCCATTGAACTTGTATCTTGTATTTGTTAGTTTATCTATAAAATATCTTACTTGTTGATGAAAAAAAAAAGAAGATTAATTAAGTTGCTCAGCCATATTCTAGAAGATCAAAATGCTACATTAATAACGCTAGATCTTTTAAAAGTTATATATATATATATATATATATATATATATATATATATATATTTGTTGTATATTAATGCCTCAAGGTCTGGTACCTTAGTTAATTACATAGAGCAATTTTCATTTTATGACACTTTGGGGTGTTATGATCACCCCATATGGTATGTTTTCAATGGAGATGATACTCGTCTCGTAACGAATCCTCTCAAATATCCACAGTGGCAAGTTGATGGGCTCTCCACGTGCCAGTTGTATGAGGAACTGTGCGTGAGTCTAATTGAAGGTGACCTTATGTACCACAAGATTCACGTTTGTTGCAACTATGAGATATAACATACGGAACAATAAGAGCAACAACATTTGGGAGAACGTGTTCTTCTTATCGAACGGTGTGTGGTATCTCCCACTTAGGATGAATAAATACTCATTGTGGTCATCATCCTGAGGTTGATCAATATCCTTGCCCTCCAATCAATTAACATTTTTGGCCATAGACTCGACCGGGCCAGTAGATGATGCAGATGGGCCTACATCTGGTGCGTCCTCAGTCTAAGCATCCACTATACTCGATGCCTTAGATACGTGATGGACCCTGAGTAGCTCGATGATGACATCCCCGGAAACCTCGAATTGAACACCTTGAAAAATTACGGTGTGAGCTGATGCATCCTGAGGCATGGATGACATCTCTATGTAAAACTTGTGGACCATGGAGAGGTATATATATATATATATATTTTGAAATAGTCGGTAGCTACCCACATAGCAGCCCCGTCCCAAGTTTATTAAGAAAGCCCTCACATATGGCGGAGGAAAACCGTGGTTACATCACTATCAACAGGGATTTTACAAAAAAAAAAAAAAAAAAAAAACCAAAAAACCCCTGTGATCAAAGGAAAACAAAACAAAGAAAGTGCTAACAACATAAAGGAGAGCACAATTACATCCTAATATAAGGAAGACCCCACATATCCGTACGTACTAACCCACGAAGGATTCCCCTATCAAGGGCCAACCCTGTAAAAAACTTACCTCTATTAAAAGCCCCCTCTTTGGCAAGATAGTCTGCAACCATGTTTGCTTCTCTAAAAATATGCTGGATGGAACACTGTAAATCAACAAACAAACTCTGGATGTCATCCCAAAAATCCCACAAATACCATAAACTGCATTTACTAGCCTGAATCCATTTCACAATAACTTCTGAATCGGACTCCACCAAGATGTCCCGAATACCCAACTGTTTTGCCAACTTTAACCCATCCAGTAAAGCTCTCCCCTCAGCAACATTATTGGAGACTTGCCCATAATGAATAGCAAAACCCGCCAACACTCGACCATCATGATCTCTAATAACCCCACTGCCACCTGCTAATCTAGGATTTCTGAGCGAACTACCATCAACATTGAGTTTATACTGACCTCTATTTGGCTTAATCCAAGCTATAACTTTCATACTTTTTTTTCTAACATGAGAAAAAGGGCAATTTAATTCCTATAAAACCTTGATATCATTTGCATGCAATCTATCAAATTTCCGATGCGGAGAAAAAATATCAATTAACATCAATTTAATCCTCCTTACCACACCCTTCCAATTAGTAATCTTTCCTTCTATTCTATGCTCACACTGTGCTCTCCACAAAGCCCACGTGATAATGATTGGTAAGATACCACGACAACAACTTACTTGAGAAGATTCTGACGCTCGAATCCACCAAACATTCATAACCACAGTCTAGTTTTGGAGGTTAGGCAACCGAACCCCCAAAATACCTTCAAAATACTTCCAAACCATAGCAGCCAACTCACCACTACAAAAAATATGATCAATGGATTCTTGTTGTGGTAAAACACAAAAATGACACTTTGAAGCTAGAGGAATGCCTAGCTTAGAAATGATATCATCCACAGGTAAAACATGTTTTTTAGCACGCCAACAAACAAAAGACATTTTTTTTGGAACCAAACTATGCCAAAGCCATTTTTTCCAAAGACAGATAGTTCCTGTCTCTCTAATTAAATGCCAAGCAGATTTGGTAGAGAAAGTACCGTCCGGATTAGGCTTCCAAATACGCACATCTGAGCCACCTGAGATTTGAACTAGCGAAGCAATTATTTTCTCAACCATATCTTCCAACACAAGCAAACGCAATTTAACCACATCCCATCCAGAACTATTTAAAATATCAACCACCAATAAATTCTCATCTACACTAACCTCTTTTGTATTAGCAATGGCCCCATCCCCCAACCAATTATCAATCCAAAAATTACAAGCACCACTTCTAATCAAAATACATGAATTCTGTTGCACAATCGACATCACAGATAAAATACCTTTCCAAAATCTTGAACCTGTGGAATTATAAAGAGCCATAGGGTGCTTACCACCCATATATTTCCTCAGAAAGAATTTTGCCCACACCGAATTCCCCTCCAACAGTTTCCAAGCAAGTTTCATGAAAAGAGACCTTTGCACATCATGTAGGTTCCGAATACCCAGTCCTCCTTCCTCAACCAGCAAACAAATATTTTTCCAAGAAACCCATTTTCTTTTTCTTTTATCATCAGTCGAATTCCAAAGAAAATTAGAGAAGATACTTTTGATGGCCTTGAAAACACTCTTAGGTAAATTCATAACAGAGAGAACATGAATTGGCATACTAGATAAGACATGTTTGAGAAGAATAATCTTTCCCCCGAAAGAGAGAATGTTACTCTTCCACCCAGCCAATTTTTTTTGCAACTTTAACAACAAAGGTTCAAATAATTTGATAGTCATCCTTCCCAAATGTAGCGGAACTCCCAGATAAGTGAATGGCCATTTCCCCTCCCTAAAACCTGTGATCCTCAAAGACTCCAATTTTCTAGCAACATAAAACTTAGAGGAGAAAAAAATAGATGACTTAGTCGGATTGACCATCTGCCCAGACATAGATTGGTACGCTTGCAAAGTCTTCATAATCTGCAGAAGAGATCTTTTACCCCCTTTTGAAAAATCAGCACATCATCAGCATAAAACAAATGGGAGATCAGAGTACCTCCATTAGTATTAAAAGGCTTTACTCTTTCCTGTTGAAAATCAACATTAATCATACGAGAAAGCAATTCTTGTGATAAAATGAAAAGATAAGGCGATAGGGGATCCCCTTGCCTAATACCACGGGAAGGTTTGAAAAAGCCCTTCAAAGAACCATTAAGCATCACCAAACACATAGGAGAAGAGATACAATTAAAAATCAGGCCCCTCCAATGATCTGAGAAACCCAACCTCTTCATCACCTCCAACAAGAACCTCCAATTTACCCTGTCATACGCCTTTGCCATATCAATTTTAATCATAACATTACCACCTCTCACTTTCTTGTTCATACTCTGAACCATTTCTTGAGCAATAGAAATATTATCAAAAATGCTTCGGCCTTTAATAAAGGTTGATTGTTCCTCAGAGATTATTTTCTTCATGATTGGTTCCAACCTATTCACTAGAACCATGGATAAAATTTTATAAACAACAGAGCATAAACTGATAGGCCTGAATTGCGAAAAACCCCTTGGGTCATCCACTTTCGGTATCAACACAATATTGGTGGCACCAAAGAAAGTAGTTAAAGGCTTACCCTCAAAGAATTCAATAGCCAACATCAATTAATCTTCTTTGATAATATCCCATGCATGATGGAAAAAACTAGCAGAAAAACCATCAGGCCCTGGACTACTATCTTGTGGGATCAACCAAAGCGCCTCCTTAACCTCCATCAAATTTGGAACTCTGCAAAGAAACTGATTATCATCCTCAGTAATAATAGAAGTTATAAGATTCATACCAGGCTCCTCAAAAGACACTGCCGACGTGGTTAATTGCTGCTGGAAGAAATCAACAGCCCCCTCAAGGACTGCTTCACCGGAATCAAGAACACTACCATCTTCAAGAATCATACTCTCTAAAGCCTTAAATTTCTTTTTACATCTAAGAGAAGCATGAAAGAAAGCTGTGTTTTCATCACTTTCTAAAGCCATAATCTCCTCTCTATGCAAATATTGGAGATGCTTTTGCTTGCATCTCAAAAGTTCAACTTCCATATCTTGAGTATAATTTTGCTGTACATTATTCTCCAACGCAAGGAGCCCCTCTTCAATGACTTTAAGATCTACTTCCACTTTACCGAAGACCTCCCTATTCCATTTCTTCAACACTTGTTTCAATTTTTTTTTAATTTTCTACTAAATTTCACCATCGGGCAACCTTGAAATTCTTGCCTCCAACACTCACTAACCATACCTAAAAAATCCTCATGCAAACACCACATTCTTTGAAAATGAAAAGGTGTAGGACCAACCCTTCTATCAACCCATAAAGAAGTAACCACAGGGCAATGATCAGACAAGGTTCGAGGAAGATACATCAAACAACTATTAGGAAAACTTGATAGAAAACCAGTATTCACCAGCACTCTATCAAGCCGAGCCCAAAATCTTCCACCCCCTAACCTCCCATTACACCAAGAAAAATGATTACCAGAATAAGGGAGATCAACAAGACTACAATCTTGAATACAGCTATTAAACTCGTCCCGCCCCCGAGAAGACTAACAAACTCCACCAATTTTCTCACCTTCCGACCGGATAATATTAAAATCCCCACCAAGAAACCACGATAAATTATCACCACCATCTAAATCCTGAAGATAAGACCACAGGACCCGAGGCTGTTCTTGAAAACAACTTGCATAACTAAAAGTAGCCAACACTCTAGAATTACCAATAGAGAACCAACCTGAGAGAGCTTGAGCCATTACTGAATGCAGTTGAAACTCAATGCCATTAGCCCAGAACAACCAAACTTTACCACTTGCTTCCACATTATTACAGAAATTTGGAAGACGTAACCACCGTGCCCAATGAGCACACTTATTGACTGAAAGAAAAGGTTCTAAAACTGCTACAACCGATGGACGGTATTTATTATTGAGCCGCCTCAAACTTGCCTTCAAGGAACAAATCCCTCTAATATTCCATACAAGAATATTCATCAATTAATAGTGTTTATTGGAACGTGTCGTTCGTTCATGAACAACAATCGGTTTCTTTGCTTTATTACCACGATATATATTTTTTTTTTCGGAACTTCAATCTCACTATCCGACTCATAACACTTGGAAGCCAATTCTTCAATCTCATCCTCATTATCATTATCAGTCAAAGAATGTGCTAAGAAAGGATACCGTAAACAATTATCATTACCTATAGCATTGCAGCAAACTTCTCCTTCAAGAGCTTCATCAATCAGCTTTAGAGAGCTTCTAGGGGACCCACGGTTGTCTACCAAACCAACACCCTCATCCTTTTCACCCAGATTTTCAGACTCCTCATACCAAGACAACTTACCAGCCGATTGACTCCTATACACATTCTGTTCCGCTGCACGTTCTTCCTCCGGTTCCATTAGTCGAGTGTCTTCGGTCATCTTCATCACATTATCCTCCAAGAAAACTTGAGTCTGTGAAAATAAAACACCATTAGAATCCATAAATAAAATCTCCATTTGATCGGACTGAACAATACTCTGTTTCTGGGCAATCCGATCCAGAATTTCTTTCCGTCGTCCACTCGGTATTTCCTTCTCCTCCTCTCCAGCCTGCACTTTCTCTTCTGTTTTCTTCTCCCTACCACCTTCCATACTTTGGTCTCTAACCCTTTCCCATTGGCAACCGAATCCACTTTCTTTTTCCCCTTCAAATTATACTGACTTTTAGATTTGCAGGAGCCTTCCGAATGCCCCTATTTTCTGCACCAGTTACAATACAACGGTAGGTTCTCAAAGATAACTTCTTGAAAAATACTACTCTCCAGCCCAGGTGATCCTACCCAGAAATGATTCTTCAACGGCACCGAAACATCCAACTCAACACAAATTCTAGCCGCTTCCGGTCTGGTAACACGCAACGTAGCATTATCACATTTCAAGAACCGGTCAAAACCATCACCAAAACTCTTCAACATGGATGTTTGGAAGTAATTTGGTGGAAGTCTAGGTAGTGTAAGCCAAACAGGGATCAACGGGGGCTCATCCTCTTCATTAAAACCCAGAATCCAGTGGAAGATCTTATACGGAACACCATTCACGTCTGAGCAACCTCTAGCCATAACAGATACAAAGTCACCCTCATTAATCAATCAGACCAATATATTCCGAGTGTTTCTCAATTGACCAACCACCGGCGTATCCTTAAGACCCCATCTGCTTTTAATAAATATTCTAATCTGGTCCAAAGAAGGCCGGCACCATTGAAACTTCAAAACAACAACAAACCGAAAAGGCTATGCCGATTTCACTACTTCAGCCGGAGAGAATGTAAAGAACATCTCCCCATCCACAAACCGGGGTTCACAAACTGATATATCCATGGAAGACAGAGGTTGTGGCCAGTTAGCCACCACATCTGCAAAACCCCTCCGAAAACCAACTCCAGCAGCATGCAACGAAGAAGAGAGAGCAACTCCAGCCACCGTTCCAGGCACCCCCAGCGGCTGGGCAGTAATGGATGAGGACGGCGCTACAGGGTTTTCCATGCAAACCCTAGGGTTACGTAGATCCTAGAGAGAATCTGGCCACCTCATCCTAGAGAGAATCTGACCATGGAGGGGTATATACTCCCCCTCAGTGTGCAGATGTTGGTCCAACCTTTGGAAATAAAGACGGGCCTTAGACTCTTCTTCTCCCATGTCAGCTTGTCGAACTTGTTGATATACACTTCGCATTCGGCCATATTAGTTCTATAGCCTATCTGAGAAGTGTTTTGGGTTCCTTCCCTCCCCTGTTTCCTAATTGTCAAAGGATGAGTCATATTCTTTAAAAAGAAAAAAAAACAGTAGTATGCGTATATGAAACAAATTAAATCTATTTTGAAATACGTTCAAACGTAGAACTTAACTTTCAAACGTAAAAAGATAACATTTGAAGGTGTAGGTAATCATGTTCGAACGTTAGGAGTCAAAAGACCCATGAAACATTACATTCAAACGTTTCATGTAAATAAATTCAAACATGCAACTACTTTCAAACATATTTAACTTAACGTTTGAACTTATACAGGTATACGTTCGAATGTAACAACTAAAACGTCCCACGAGACCTTACATTAGAATGTTTGATGTATAAAGTTTTAATGTATACCTAAACGTTCGAACTATAGGAATGTTATGTTCAAATGTTAGGATTCAAACGACAAGGAAAACATTACATTCAAAAGTTTCGGTGAATAAACAATCAAACATAACGATACCTTCAAACATAGATTTACTTACGTTTAGAGTACAGATAATCATTCAAACATTGCCAGTTGGACATTCAAATGTTTAAACCCAGAAATGGCTGAGTCAACTCAGCCATTTTTTATTTTCTCAAATAGGACATTAGCCTTATAATAGCCACTATAGAAATGAAGTATACACTGAGTTTAGACTATCTATGGTGGCCACTCATGATTGCTAGGAAATCAAGTTACGAATTTGGCCACCATGGCTTCGGTTCATACTGAAACCCCGTAAAAACTTTGAAGAAGAGTACAATAAAAGGGATAGAGATGGACACTGATCTTTTATGTGACGGTTGTGGTAGCGATTGACAGCAGTGTGCGACAAATTTGATGGCTGAGTGGCTATCTTTTGGGTTGGAGTACTAAATGGAAGTTGGCATGTCCTATGTATAATAATGAAATTGCAAGTGAGTGGCTAGAATATTCGAAGGAGATGTGCTTCATGGGTCATCGATGATATTTATCAGCAAATCTTGAATGGCGAAGGGAAGATGCTAAATTTGATGGGAGAATAGAGGACATAATTGCACTAAAGGAGTTGTCTGGGGATGGGATAGTGAAACAATTGATGGAACTTGGAGTGAAAAATTTTGACAAAGGTTGGAGAAGGAACAAGAGAAAATGAGGTCCAGCAGAATTGAATTGGACAAAGCAGAATAATTTTTTTTTTACTTATCATATTGGTTGTCATGCATGTTGTGACATAGTTTAGATATAATGCATATAGAAAAGAATATTTGTGATAATATATTGGGGACATTGATGAGTATTAACAAAAAGACGAAAGACACGTTTAACATGAGGAAAGATCTTGAGAGAATGAGAACTAAACATAATCTTTATTTGTGGTGGCAGGCAATAGGGTGGTTATGCTGCATGCTTGTTTTATGATGACAAGGGATGAAAAGATGGACTTTTGTAAATGGTTATAAGGTGTGAAGTTTATAGATGGTTATGTTTTAAATCTAGGTAGATGCATGAGCCCTGATGAAAGAGAAATAAGTGGGTTGAAAAGTTATGATTATCATATATTTTTGCAGAAATTATTATAGGAAGGAATTTGTGGGAAGCTGACTTCTATTCTACTTCTTGCCATAACTAAGCTATGCATGTTTTTTAGGGATTTGTGCTCTCAGGTAGTAAATCAAGATGTGTTATGGAAGATGGAAGACGACATTGCTATAATATTATGTAAATTCAAGCATATCTTTCCACCATCATTTTTTGGCGTAATAATCCATTTAGCAATGCATTTACCTCAAAAGGCATAGTTAGATGGACCGGTGCAGTTTCATTGGATGTATCCAATTGAGAGATTTTTGGGTAGACTAAAGTGCGCTGTTGGGAATAAAGCCCAAACTGAGAAGTCAATAGCAGAGGCTTATATACATGATAAATGGTTGACATTTTGTTATCTATATCTCTATGGGGTTGAGAAAAGCTTTAATCATGAAAAGCGGAATGTTGATTTTGTTACCCCTTTCCCTCATGAGTTATCTATGTTTTTCTAGAATATATGGCCCTTGGATGCACAAACGGAGTATGACTTAATCGGTGGAGAGTTAGGAGAAGCTCGGTGGTATGTACTATTGAATAATTGTCTTGAAATTAATGACTATCTCAGTTATGTCGATCCATATTTAGAATAATTCTGATTAAGATATATTATATTAAAGTATTACTATATCGAATGTGTTCAAATATTCTATTATTTTTACTTTTATACAAAGAGCACATGGACAAAATTAGGACAGAAGGAGTAGAAGATATAGATGCAAGGGACGAAAAAGAATTTCTAGGATAGTTTGAACAACGCATTTGCCAGTAGAATATTTGATAACCATTTTAATTTATAGTAACTTTGTATAATTTTGTTACTATTTCACTTATTAGATTTTAGAACAATGTACTAATGATCCAGAGTTAGTTTATGTGGAATTGCATGCATTGGCCCATGGTTCTTCAAATAGAGCACTTCGATACACTGTCTGAATGGTTCGAGGTTATAGGTTCCATACTATGGACCGTGAACGTAATCGAAAGACGCAAAACTATGGTGTGTTGGTTGAAAGAAGTCATGGAATAGAGGATATTGACTACTATGATGTCATATGTGACATTATCAAACTGAAATACCTGGGCATAAATGTGACATATGTATTTAAATGTGATTGGTGATATCTAGGCGATGGTCGAGTATCATTACATAGGAATAGTCACTTTACGAGTGTCAATACTGCATGTAAATGGTACAAAGATGATCTGTTAGTATTGGCTTGTTAAGCGATCCAAGTCTATCACTTGATTGATCCAATAAAATGGGCCAATGAAGCTAGTGGAGAGATAACTTGGTGAGTCACATAGAAGTTTCTTCCTCAGAATATTTATGATGTAGGATTGGTAGTGGATTACGATTATAGTGGAGATGAAGATGATACTCCAATTATAGAGGCTTAATAGGAAGATGGAAAGGGTATTAATTTATTTGTTGACCTTGGTGCACTCGTACTAATCCCCTTATGTATTTAAGGAATTAAATGTGGTTGGTGACATATGTATTAAATGTGATTGGTGACATATATATTGAAGGCATTAACAATTGGCACCGTTTATGGGTTCGACCAATCTTTTGCACTAGAATTGGAAGGATGATGATTTCCAATCTCATGAGATCATCTCCAAATTAATAGATAAGATTTTTTTTATATTTTAATATTTTTTTCCTTTTATTTCATTAACCTTGTTAAAAAAAAAAAGAATCAATCTGGTGGAGTGCTTGGCATGCACTGCACACGTGATGGATGCACTGTGCATGCCATGAAATGCGGACATAAAGGGGGCACCATGCACCCATTTCTTTCACTTGGAGGGCTTGCTTTAGTCACTTCTATCATGGGGTGCAATCCAGGTCCAACCACCTGGACAAACAGCTAGGTAGAGTTGATCGGCGTCTTATCGTCGAATCAACACCACTAAGAGCCTAGAAGCTGGTAGAAGAGTAACCAACTAGCACCATCTGTTGCACACAGGTAGGTAAGGCCACCAATGGCGACCACTGGACTTGCCGAAGTATTTTGTCGCAAGCATGGTGGTAGCCTACCCCCACGGAGAGCCCAAACATGATGCATCTAACAATTGTAGTTGTGTTAAGTTCGGCCTCCTTGCCACCAGCCCCTCGCAAATGCAACGATAACATCAAAGGTGCAAACCCACCACCAGCATGGTGCTTAGAAATCTTCGGCGACACTGTCTACCACCACTGTTGTGCTCCTTGCCACCATCCTTCTCCGTTCTACTAGTGCACACAACGAGAGGCTTGCTCGACGTCAACTATTGCTCGCATAATTTTCTATCACCGACGTGAGGAGACCTAGCTTATTTGTGATGGAATGGAGCCACTGTTGACGATGACTAGAGTATCGGGAAGAGCCACATTAGGATGGTTGTGAGCTGGTAGACCACTAGCAAGAATGGAGTCATTGTCTAGAGTACTGAGAAACGCCACACCAAGATGGCTATGAGCTGGTAGACCACCAGCAGTTGCCATCTAACCAGTCGCCGTTTTCTGCAGCTAACGAGAAGGAGCATTCCCACAGTCCCTGGAATGCCCCCAACTCCCACGTACAGAAATGCAAAAATTGAGGCGTCGAGATGATGACAACATGGGTCACACATCCCAACGATAAGTGTTAAGTGTTTGCACATGCAATGCACGTAGACAAAAGAAGCAGCGGATAAGTTAAAGTCAATCAACTAAGTACCAGACTTGTTAAATACAAATTCACTTAAATACAAGCGTTTCAAAAAGTAATACAGTTATTCGATGAAAACATAAATAAATCATAATACAATAACCAAAAGCAGGAAACAAATCCTAATACAGAAGAAAGTGATCCCCGATCACTCCTCCAGAGGAGCCACATCCTTAGAATCTACATCATTTGCATCAAAATTTATAGCTCTATGAAACAGTACTGCAGGGTGTCGAATACTATGAGATTGCGAGTCTCAACAAATAATAAACCACAGAGCCCAAGAGATGAAAATACATTCATGCACCAATAAATATGTGTGCATATGATGAAATATGCATGAGACTCAAAAATCATTCTTTCTCAAAAATAATTATTTCCAACACATGCCAAAATCCCATTTTGGCCCAAAAACCAAGTCTATTAAAAAAACATCTGCCATTTTCCTAGAAAATGGCCCAGTATAAAAATCCACTATTTTCCTAGAAAATGGTTCACATAAATGCATTTATCAAAATCAAATATCCAATTTTAAGTTGTATGCACCATGATCTCCCCTAAAGATCATCTACATAGCCTGACTCCCTTCGCCATACCATTGGTAACGACCGTGCATGTGACTTCATAACTAGCGATGTCTAGTTCTGCGCCCTATGCATTTGTGGCTAGCATCCTCTAGCCCTCGTTAGTAAAGGGGCTACAGAGTCAGCACGAGAGCATTACCTTTTGGGCTGATCTTGTTGTTGCCCAGCGACAACATAGGGACGTTACTCAGTATTTTATACTCTCGACTGACCAAATGAGTTCCATCAAGATAATACCCCAACTTGGCTTGGGGTCGTGATAGACATGTACCCAAAGATCATCTTACGCATAAAAACCCAATTTTCATTTATTCATATGGAAATGCATGCCATAATGCAATAAATAACATGACACGATGCTCACCAGACAACAACCCAACACAATCCAGTTTCACAACAACTTCCTCCTCCAATCCAACCGACCCCCAAACTCCTCGAACTCAACATCCAGCAAAACCAATTAGATCACAAAAGATTGTTAGTGCAAAATATATTTAAATCACAAAAAGGTTCTTTGAAAAATTACTTACATTGCTAAAATATAGTTTTTGAAGGATCATGAAGGTGCTATAGGTGGCAGCACAGCAATGCAACAGTGCAATTTGGACTAAAGCTATGGGTCTCAAAATATCTAATTTTGAACAGGGACAAATGAAGGCTTGGGATAACTAGGAAATGGTTTAGAGGTGTGAGTGAAGCTAATGGTGGTGGTGGATGGCCGTGGGTGGCGATGTGGGCGGTAGTTGGAGGCCAAAATACCCAAATTGGAAAATGAGCTAGCGGATTTTCAACAGTGGTGGATCGGGGTTGAGGTTTGGTGGTTTAGGTAGCTGGAGGGCCGATGGTGGTGTGGTGAAAAGATGGTGGCCAACGCTGCCGTGATGGAATGAAAGTTGGCCGTGGCTTGGGTTCACACAAGGCGGTTAATAGTGGCACAAGAGGGGCTAAGATTGGAAGGGGAGGGTCACCAGCCGGAGAGGAAGAGATTGGGATGGGCGGTGTCGAGCATAGGCAACACACGGCTATGCATCGAGGGTTATGAAAAAAATGATGGGGGAGATGGGGAGGAGAGGCTCACATGGGAAATGAGAGAAGTAGGGGAAAAAGAAAGAATGAAAGAAAGAGACGAAGGAAAAGAGGAAAAAGGGAAAAGAAAAAGAGGGAGAAAAAGAAAAAAGGGAAAAAGAAAATGGAAGGGAAATAAATAAGGTCCAGTCATCACAACTTGGGTCATGTCAGTGTTTTCTGCTATGATGGACTCCAGATGAGTAAGAAATGAAAAGCTTCCACTATGGAAAAATTGATCGGCAACAAATAATTCCAGTTGGGAAAAATGGAAAGTGGTGGAAAAAATTGATCTGGTTTGTCTCTCTCAAACTCGCTATTTTATTTTTACTAAAAAATTCAACTTTTAGAGACTCCCCCACAAAACTCATCGAGGAGCCCAATAGCTACATGCTTTAGGAATATACTTCAATGGAAATCACCAGCATGGCACAAAACATCGACTACGAATGTGATGACCCGCTTTTATGTGTATTTTCACTGAAGGAATATTTTAATTTAATTAATATTATAGTGCTTGTATTTTAAATAATCAGATTTAATTGGATTTTCTTCGCTGTTGAGTTTAAAATTGCTGTTTAATTTATTTTAGCTTGTTTTTGGATTTAAAATTTAATAGTTGGTTTTCATTAGTTATTTTATATATTTTAGCTTATCGATGTGTTTAAATATATTTTCTTGGTTTAATCGCTTTTAAAGTTATCTTTTTTGAATCAGTCATTGGACTCTCGAAGTGAGGATTGGACCTCATTTCTTTTCCTTCATCTTTTTCTTTTCCTTTTCTTTTTTTTCTTTTTCCCTTTTCTTTCTTTTTTTCTCTTTTCTCCTTCCCCGTTCGGCCTCTCTCCCGCGTTTCTCTCTTTCTCTCTCTCTCCTCACCCATGACGTCATCGGCCAACACCCCAGCCCACCACCGTCCGGCTGGCGTGGCCATCACCACCCCCACCAAAAGAACCCCCTCCCTCCGGTGAACAACCCCACCGAAAATCTCCCCCAACCGGCCGGCCGTTTCGCCGGAAAAACACATCTAAGCCGCATGGTTTTTCACCGTTTCCGGCGCAGTCGCTCCACCTCCGGCCACCACCTCTTCACCACTTCTTCCCCTACCTCTTGCCGACCTAACCCACCCATTTTCAGCCTCAAACGGTCACCGGAGCGGCTCCCACGAGCTCAACTCCGATTTGCACGTTTTTCACTTCTACCGGCGTTTTCGCCGCCACCCACGGCCAAACCTCGCTTCCACTAGCTTCACAAACATCCCTAGACCATTTCCTATCAATTTGGTGTCTTGGTTTGTCCCCGTTCAAAAGTGGGTATTTTGCGACCCATGGCTACAGTGCATTTGCACTGTTACGTTGCTTTCCACTCATCTTTTGGTGCGCGCCGAACCTTCTAAAAATACCTTATAGCCCTGTAAGTATTTTCCAAACTCTACTTTTAGATTTAAATATATTTTGCTTTTTCAATAAATTATCTGGTTGGTTTGTTGATTCCGGACTGAGTCCGAAGAGTTTGGGGGTCGGATGGATGGAGGACGGAGTTGCTTGATTTGTTGTTTTATGGCTGGTTGTTTGTGTCGAGCATTGAGATTTCATTTACATGGTGCATGCACGTGCATTTTATTTAAATTGAGAAAATCATGTTTTATTGGCGTAAATGAATTTAAGGGTGCGTGTGTACCACGACCCCAAGCCGGGATGGGGTATTATCTCGGTGGAGCTCCTCTGGTCACTCGGGAGCTTAATATACTGAGTGACGTCCCCTGAGTCGAAGCTTGGCTACGAACACGCCGGGTGCGGAATTGAGCGACAATGGGAGTGGGGGCTAGGGGATGCTTGGCTACGAACGCGCCGGGCGCGGAACTGGGCATCGTCCTATGCACCGACTCCGTGGCCCTTCGCTGGCGAGGGCTAGAGGATGCTTGGCTACGAACGCGCGAGGCGCGGAACTCGGCATCTCTCTTTTAGGTGTCATACGCGTGGCGGATACCCGCGATGTGGCACAGGAGCCAAGGTGTGCGGATGACCCCTAGGGGAGGTCATGGTGCATACGAACTAAATGGATCGAGTTGGATATGGGCCAAATGGATTTTTGGCATGATATGGGCCAAATGGGATTTTTGGCGTGTGTGGAAAAAAATATGGTTTTATGGATGTCGTGCATTGACATTTATTCATGCATATTGTTTGAGTTCTATATGTTTTTTTCTGGTTGACCCAGCTTATAATGTTGTCTTACAAGCGTAGAAGCTGTCAAAGTTATACAAGGGTAAGTCCCAAGATCGAATTCACAGGGACAATGGGTTATCAAAGCGTTTGTGAGATTTTCTTTGTGTAAAGGATGTATCGATTATGAAAGATGAAAATGGATGTGGATCTATGTTTCTAAAATTACTAAAACTAAGAGACTTAGAGAAAGTGTGTAGCAAATGAATTAAACTTGCAAGAAACAATAAAACAAACACTTGGGTTGGGTTTGAGATTCTTTTTATTTCGGATTCTAGATAATTTCTCGATTAACAATCCAGTCAAGGAATTGATATTCGGAAGATAAAAATTAAGCTCAAGTTTTTGCAATATTTTCTCAAGAAATTCTCTAATTTACTAGCCAAATTTATATTCATAATTAATCGAAAGAGGCCTTGATAAATTCAAGCTTTTGTTGTGCCTTACGTCAATAACAAAACAAGAGCAAGAGCCGCAATCTATTTTCCTTTTGAATCCGACTAGTAATTTAGTGAAATCAACATTAAACAATAAAATATTGCATCAAACTAGAATCTAAAATAAATTAAATCTCATCCCACAACCCAAGCTTTAGAAATTAGTTACACATGATATTTTTAGTAACAAAAATAAATCTAAGAGGAATCATGATAAAATCTGTAGAAAGAGAACTAAAGCTAAACTTTCCAAGAACAAGATGAAAATGAAAATGGAAAGTAAACTAATTAAATGTTAAACTGGATGAAGGAAGAAAGAAAGAGAGAAAAAAAAAAAAAAAAAGCTAAACGAAGTAATCGTAAACAAAAAAATGAGAATGAAAATATAAGCGAGCGAGTTCCCTCTACCAAAATGAAACCAAAAGTGAAAATAAAATAATTAGAACTTAAGACCGAAACAAGTAGAACACGTCTTCCACAAAAAAATAAACTTAAGACTAAAAATAAAACAAAGAACAAAGGCAACTACCGAACAAAATAAAACAGAAAAACTGAAGCAAAATAAACTGCTACTTCCGTCTATGGTTTGGAACTTTCTTCCCACTAGCCGAACAACTACAACAAGCAAAATAAAACAAAACATGAAGCTGCCTCTGCCCTACGTAGTAATTCTGAAACAAACGGAAAAAAAACTAGAAAAACAGCAAAATAAGAGCTGCTGCAACGTCCCTTTCGTTCTGCAACTTTCAGCCAAAACAAAAAAACAAAGAAGAAAAACCAAGGAACTAAAGCTGTGAGAGAGAAACAGGAAAGAAAAAAACAGAAAAAAAATTATACTCCAACGTCCAAAGAGCTCTCCTTTCTCCCATCCAGCTCTGCTTTTATAAACAAAACAAGAAAACTCCATCCGTGAGCTGCAAGTGCGTGAGTGGCTTTCTCTTTTCTATTTTTCTGCATGTGCCGAGTGATGCATTTCTGCATTTTCTGGTTGTGCCGTGAGTTGTGATTTCTTGCATGTGCTTCTGATTTTTCTGCATGTGTTTTCTTTACTTTCTGCAGTAGGTGCTGTGTGATACTTTCATGCATGTGCTTGTTGCTTTTGATCTGTTTTGAGGTGCTGCCCACGTTAGTTTCTGCATGAGTTTCTTGCTGAGTTTTTCTGCAGGTGTTGCTGCAGTTTTCTGCTTTTGTGTATTCAACTTTCTACAAGTGTGAGCTGCTTTGCATGTGTGCTGTCCGAGTGATGGTGTGAGTGTTTTATGCTGCTGCTTCTTCATTCTTTTTTTCTGCATGTGCTTGGTTTGAGTGTTTGAGTGGCTTTCCATCATCATTTTCTGGTTGCTTTATTTTTCTTGCATGTGTTTTTGCTGTATGTTCATTTCCTGCATGTGCATGGCTTGCTTTATTTTCCGCATGTGGTTTAGTTTGCCGTGAGTTGCCTTTTGATGTGCTGGTTTATGTGTTGGTTGCTGTCCAACTTTTCCTGCATGTGTAAGCTGTCCGAGTGCATGTGTGTGACTTTCTGCATATGCCTCTTGAGTTCCAGCCGTGAGTTTTCTTGCATGTGTTTGGTTTCTGCAAGTGTTTTCTCTTTTGTTCTGTATTGAGGTGCTGCATTGCTTTGCCGTGGGTGAGTGGTTGCTGTAAAACCAGCTTGATGCATGTGCATGAGTGAGTTTTGAGCTGCTTTGCTGTCCATGTGCCAACCGTGAGTTTCTAATTCATTTTCTGCTGCTTTATGTGAGCTGCCCACTTGCCAAGTTCCTGCATTAGTCGGCCCCACATCAAAATGCATGCATCTAAGTTTAATTGGGGGTAATATATTGTTTCGCATGTCAAAGAAAATTAATTCACATTATCTAACTAATACTCTTATTTTAACTCATAAAGCACTTTTACTCAAGATATTTAAGAGTATTAATGTCACATAATTGACCATTTATCACACCCCCCAACTAGCTTTTTGCTAGACTCTAGCAAATGAAGCGAATGAATTCATGCAAAGGTGAAATTACCAACCTGAGAAATCTGAGAATCACGTGCCATGAAATAGATTTGTTGAGTTTAAGAACACTGGAGATAGATTAATCTGAATTTTGTATCAACTGAGAGATTTATACACAATTTAGTTAATCAACCAAGGGAATTACATGTAACAAAGCTTGCTTTCTTTTAAGTGCATGGAAATGGGGTTAGAATTCCAAGATTGACTACCAAGAGGCATTAATAATTTCAATCACAACAACTAATCTGAGAAAACCACATGGTCTTACTCTAATTCAAAACCATTGTAGTGGCGGCTTTC